>JAKLMK010000016.1:0-11024 GCA_022813445.1 Neophaeococcomyces aloes
GTATTAGTGGTGTATGAATATCTATGTATATATGTATCTTGACGCTAGTGTACGCGTCGAGACCTGGTGTCTGGGTACCAATAGCGATGTGACAATGGACCGTGACATGGATACTGTACCTAGGAGGGTACATGTAGTCGAGAGGCATACATATACTCTTCCTTCTGTCCACCTCCCTGATCAGACAGTAACCAAAAACCTTATTCCATAATACACAGACAAACCCATCAGTCCGTAAACGCGAAAAGGTGTGGTGACGTAAACTGCAAAAGCGGACAGCTAACACCCAGAAGACCTCCACGTATACTACGCAGCAAATGCAGCGCGCTTCTTCGCCCAATTAGCTTGTAGTTTGAAAGCGCCGCCGCTGCGCTGGGCTCGCTGTTCCAGGAGTGCTCGCCGGTGGTCGGATAGGGTTGTTCGCTTTTTTGCTGGGAGCGTGCTGGAGGGGATGGTCTTGTCGTTCAGAGCGCGGAGGTTGATGCGCTGTGATGATGATGGGAGTGACTGGGGGGGCTTTGATTGGTTGGAGTGTGAGTGTGGTGATGAGATTGTACTTTGGTGGGCTGGTGGTTGGGAGTCGAAATTTGTGATTGTGTTGGGTGTGGCGGTGTGAGATGTTGGTGGTTGTGGTTCTGTTGTTGGAGGACTTGTGGTTGTAGTTGGTACTGGGATTGGCTCAGGCTCGGGGTCTGAGGGTGCCGATGGTAGGATTGTGATCTCGCTATTGTCTGCAGCTTCATCATTGGGTGGTGGTGTTGGATGCGAATGCGGCTCTGGAACTGTGATTGGAGTTTCGATGACTGGGTCTGCAGGCTCTTCTTCTGCTATGTGCTCTGCATCATCGGCTAGATGTGCTTCTGTTGCGGTTTCACCATCGCGCTCGTCAACTCTTGCTTGAACAGCAGCTACGCCCACTCCAGCGACAACTTTCACGTCATCAGAGTCAGTAGTCTCCGGCACGTTCGTCTTCTTCTTTCCTCTTGGTGTTCTACCTGCGACAGCACGTCTCGGTCTTGCAGATGGGGTCTTTGTAGTCTCAACCTCAGGTGCTTCGTCCGAATCTGAAATTTCTTCATCGGCAGTCTGATACTCTTGGTGGACAGTTGAGTCTGTACCTGGGGGTGCTACAACGATGGTTGAATCATCTTCTAACTCCTCGCTGTCGAAGCGTCTGTGAGCTGGCGTTCGAGGTGTTAAGTAGGCTTGCACAGTGGTGCTGGACTTCGCTGAACTTGGTTGCTCTTCTATTGAGGGTGATCTGGTGCCCACTGAAGCCTTGGGAGTCGAATCAGGCTGTGGTGGAATGACAACTTGAACCTCTTTCGATCGAGTGTTATGATTTGAACCTCCAGCTGAAGTCGCGATGCTTGTCACCGTATCTTGTGAGTGATGCTCCAAGTCCAGATCAATGTCGTCGATTCCATCGAGACCTGTTCGAACGCGTTTTTGGCGGCCGTTGTCCACATGAGTTCGAGATTTCGTTGCACGCTTACGTGATGATGCCGTTGGTGTTGACTCTGCTGATACGGGATCGGTAATGGCCCTTGCTCGTAAAACTAGGTCTTCTTTGGTTTGGTTGGTGCGTTTATCCGCTGATCGTGTTGTGACCATTTTGTAAGCAGAATTTTCGGTTTTTCCTGGATCGTTGGTACGACTAGACACGACAACTCGGAGGTTACAAGTAGCTGGTATTCAATATCACTCGACTACTGTGGTCACCAGGCAAATTTTATCTTGAGCGTGTGGTTGACGTCGAATATCTCGCAGTCATCGGCAGAACCAAAACGAGGAAATAAATTTTGTTGTAGCACTTCGCCGCCATGCGGACTTGGCAGGTACCGGTTTGTTCAACCTCATCCTTACATTTATTAATAACATATACCTGTTCGTCAGTCCTGCACCTCCGTGCCTGGTTGAAGCTGCACACAAGTTCTGGCATGGTGTACCATCATATCTAGGAAGTGCTCTCCAAATGACTCTCTTTACAATCTCGAATCCCACAATCCAAAACGTAGTCGTGTTCCCCCTCACGAGCTTCAGAACCTTATCCATGAAACTTTCACTCGCAAAGTGGTGATTGCTACTTCGATCAGGATGGAAGAGAAACCAATTCAACGTAGCAGTCAAGAACAAAATCGTCCTGCTACGCGTGGACATCTCGTCGTGTACATTTCAGGTTGCTCAGAGTTATAGCGCTTCTGACTCCACACAAAAGCCGTCACTGAGAACTGTGGGTAACATGTCGACTATTGCAACAGCAGCTTCTCTAGATCACCTGGTTCTTACAGTCAAGGATTTGGATGCATCCGTCGCATTCTACGAGAAATACCTCGGTATGAAGCACACAGCTTTTACCTCGAAAGGAGAAGAGAGACACGCATTGTCTTTCGGGCCTCAGAAGATCAACCTGCATATTAGTGGGAAAGAGTTCGAGCCCAAGGCTGCAAATGTACAGCCAGGAAGCGGTGACTTGTGTTTCTTGATTCAAGATAAGGTTGATGAAGTACTGGAACGCCTAAAGGCAGACGGGATTCAGATCCTTGAAGACGGAAAAGTGGTCGATCGTACCGGTGCTCGAGGTAAATTACGCAGCGTGTACATTCGCGACCCCGATGGCAACCTGATTGAGTACGTGATTGGCCCGATCTTCCAAACGCTTGTGTTTCCAGTGCCTAACTGTAGCAGGTTGTCGAACTTGATTGACGTTTAAGCAACATTCCCAAGCAGGATCGCAGCTCCTTACTGCGCACCAGGCAGCCGTGCCTAGTAGTAGGTCAGATGGAGGAATAAGCAGGAGCTGTCTCATACCAGCCGTGAGTCAGAAATGGCTGGTGCAGCGAAGATGAGCTCGTTGATCGGCAGATATGGTGTATAGTGAAAGTGTCATTGGTTGAATATCATGCACCAGTTTTCTCGCTGATGCGTAAACTAGTGCCTTACCGCCGGTTGAGATTAGACATGGGCACGTGGACCGTTACTGTTCTGCAGCTATTGACCATTGTTGTTCCCATGCTTGGCATTATGTTTTCTAATGTAGTGTAAGATACTGAGAGAATGGTACAGACAATTGTTAGGGTAGGGAATGTTAGTGAATAGAATATCGTGGAGTACCGTAAACACTGGAGATCTACTGTACAGAACTGCAGAGGTAGCGTGGGAACTGTTTTCCACAGGAGATCAGAAACCCCTGCCGTCTCAGACATGTAAGTGCAATATGTACTTGGGCGATGCCATCTACCACACTTTGAGAATCTTATCTACAGTACAAACTCTACTCTGTAGTGTGCCAGTTCTCAGAAGCCATTTGCGTCAGACCTTGACCCATCTAAGATCTCATCGATGTTGTCAGAAGCGATCAGGCGACGGACTACTAGAGTCGGTCGTGCCAGATAAGTGGCGCCATTTTGGAGTTGACCCTGCAGCAGGGATGAAGCGAAGCTGTTGAATCTTGCCAGAATGGTTCGTCGCTAACTGGCCGGTGGTCAGGGGTCCCTTGTATTCGCGGCGCCGTTAGTAGCCAGCAGTAACGGTTGCGTGCGCCACCAAGCCACTTCCACGGTGACACAATACGGCACACTTATTGTGCAGTACAGTACAGTACGGTACCTGAACAGTATGTCCGAACGCAGCAATGGTCGATGCAAAGCGGGCGGAGTGGACCTATCAATGTCAGGTCTCTGGCCGACGCGTCGCCTGGGCGTTTCGACTTGCATCATGGTGGCTCCCAGACTTGATCATCCCACAGGATCGCCGAGTCACCACCGGTACCTCTATGAGCGGTTGATGAAATTAATGTTCTGTCATGCACTTCACCGTTTTGTGGCTTCTTCCAAGGTATCCGCACGAGTCAGAGAAATACGACTTGTGTCGCTGTGGGGACCTTGAAACAGAATGGAAGATGAAATTCTTCGGTATCCAATGGGAACTGTTGTGTGACATATGACGTCTGCACCTTATCGACAGAAGAAAAAACAGCAAGTGCAAGCTTCGAAGAGCAGTTACGATCAGAGAGTAAAGCGTTGATAGGGTAATTCTGCATAAAGTGGCGAGTGTTGATGTTACTTGTATTGAAGGTATCATAGTACGGCCACCAGCAAGCATAGGCCTTAGTTGAGAGACATTTGACAGTTCGCTGATGTTATCTGATCAAAGCTTATTCAGCTTGGTGCTAGTCAAGCTGCTTGAGTTTACGCTAGCAATGTGTATACCACAGTAAGGTCCCTCTCGATTGCTTTAGGAGCGGTGGTACAACGTAGACGAATCGCTATCCCTCACCAAAAAGCATATTATGAAACTATGCTTGACATCCGAACAACCGGTGATCCGAGAAACACCTTGAGCCGCAAAACCCGGATCGTGTTCGTGTCGCCGTTGCTGCTCCGCTGGCGACTACGGTATGGCCCCATACGTGATAAGGTAACTCCTGGCTAGGCACTGTAAAGTAGTATGCAGAGTCCAAACAAGGCAACTGTACATCTTAGCGGAGATGTTATGATTAGAGCATACCTCGAGGAACCAGGTGAATGCCGACCACTGGCACGTCTGATGGTGGAAAACGTTGTTGTTTTGGGTACTGGGCATAGCCAGAGGCTGCCTAATACCCAAACTCTTTTCTTACTAAAACAAGTCTAACCATGCAAGGCCTTGAAAACCCAGTGTATCTTCTCGGATCACCTCCAAGAACTCGATTATTTACTCGAGTACATTTCGTCGGGAAGAAAATCAGAGCTCCAAACAAAATGGGCCAAAACCGTTGTCAAATATGGAGTAACGAGAGATATGCTCCGCAGTGGAATCATCAGTCGGTGCAGCCGCAAGCGCAAATCACTTGGTCAACTTGCACTGTAACCACTAACCACAAAATGCCAACCCAAGT
Organism: Neophaeococcomyces aloes; assembly: GCA_022813445.1. Classification (NCBI taxonomy): domain Eukaryota; kingdom Fungi; phylum Ascomycota; class Eurotiomycetes; order Chaetothyriales; genus Neophaeococcomyces; species Neophaeococcomyces aloes. The sequence continues at coordinate 4,880 of JAKLMK010000016.1, forward strand.
TGCTGGCCCTGGCATCACTTGCATTCCCAGATCTTTGACAGGTGGAGTCATCGAGAAACAAGCCTCGAGGTTTCCATCTCACATCATCATCATCATACTGTACTGCCATCCTCCGCATTGCAGCGAACTGAGCTTGTCATCAATGCTACCACACGTATGCCGCACATTGCTCCGTCATTGAGACTTGTATGTGTGCCATACAGCTATCATCCAGATGTTTTCCGTACAGTACTGCACTTTCGATAGTGGCTCCATGCTCCCCTCGATTGGGAGCCCTGCAGACCAAGTCTATCCAAACTCGAACCTTGTCCGCTCTTTGTAGGTCCATTCCCAAAACACCTACCTGCTTCCCCATTGGACGCTAAATCATGCCTCGCGCCTTTCTCGGTCACTTCAGGCACCTATATCAACTTCTATTTGATACCTTTGCCATTCGAGTTGCGCGAAATGTTACGATACGATCCTCTGCTACACGCTCTCCGCTTCCGTTGTTACTCAGCATTACTTGCTTAGTGTCTTGTGTAGCAGCCAAACTCAACTCAGCCACCAGGGTGCAGGGTTAAGCTGACATCACGGAACATAACGTCTGGCAACTACTGTACTCGTACTTGTTTGATCTCGCTCAACCAAGTTTTTCGGAGGACGTTGTATTCTTGTGCTGAATCGACCTTGCTTTGGTCGTCTTTGTGAAGAGACATTACGCTGATGTCAAGAAGATTTGGACCCGACTGCTATTGTGCTACCATCACGTATCGCATTAACCGGAAGCGTCTGATAAATGAATCAGGTGGCCAAGTACAGTATCATAACAGACGCGACTACCTCCGAGGCGGAAGTGCCTGCATGCTAGTCGCTAGCTCTAGCCCTCGATGACAGGAATTGGCCACAACAGAGATACTACCACATCTTTCTCTGCCAGTGTCAGCACTCTTTGGAATGAATTCGTCGAGTCCGCATTCAAAGTCAAAGGATAAACCAAGATCCACCACCACGAGCAGGCGACCGCTTGAACAGGACTTGACCACGTTGGCGAACGGGATGGCTACCACTTTGGCTCCACCAATTGCCGTTCTCGCACCGTATGCACCTTCCCACATGAGTGCTCGACCTTCTTTACCACCACTACAACTGCATGGTCACTCACCCACCCTCACCTCCCTCCACACTGTTAGTGCAATTCACAAGAGACCAGCATCTCCTGCCTCGTCACGCAGTTCGGGCACTTCTTCCTATCGAACACGAGCTCCATCTCGTTTTCCGGACAACGTATTGCCATACCCCGGAAAGACCAGTCTCCCACTCCCACTCCCACAACCTCGTAAGACGTACAGAGGGGACGAAAGTATTGGAAAGAGTCAAATACCGGGCCACGGCATCAAACGTTCATTCGATGAAATCACACCTCGCGGGTAGGATTCCATCAAGTCTCTCATAGCAACCTCTAATTTTAACAGTCCTCCACCTCCACTTCCACCTCCCTACCAACAAGCTGTTACGTCCTCCCGAGCACCCAATCATCACACCGATCCCACGCCGCCGAGTCCTTCGACCGCGATTAGCGGACACTCTCCGATACGATTCCCCACCTCGGACGTCTTAATAAGCCATCGGCCTTCCGTCGAGCTTGCACAGGATCGCTTCCGATTACATTTGCGACAAAATCCACGGGCTGCAAGAGCTGGACCAGATGGAAAAGATCGGAGGTAGGTCGATGCAGATTTTGGTTGTTGTCCTGTGCTAATACCCAGGTTAGGACAATCGATCCGCCTCCTGTGCTTCAGTTGTTAATAAAGAACTTCGATCCGACAAACGGGAAAGATGTGGCCGAGCTGAAGAGTCACTGTTGGGTCGTTCATGCTAAGTTGGTGTCGGCTCAGGCTCCACACGAGGACATCAGTACTCTTTCAACACGCTCCGACAATTTGAAGAGTGAGGTGACCAGATTACTGCTGGGAACAACTGTCAGCAGCCCCTTCTTTTGCCTAAATGACCCGGATCCAGATCATGCTCCGAGACATCCCTCCTCTTCGAAATCACCACCACCAAGCCCAACCTCGCGATTCATCAAACAATCTTCGACAAAATCAGACATATTGAAAGACTCTGGAGTACACAGAAAGTTCCCTGGTGCTTTCTTCATTTTCGCCGACTTGTCAATACGGAAAGCAGGCCAATACCGCCTCGAATTTAGATTGATGAAGATGGATCCCTCGAATTTGACTCCAGGCACTTATGTACCAGCGGTGTCAATAGCTGTGAGCGACGTCTTCAATGTAGTCAACGCTAAAGATTTTGATCAAGTCCAGCCCAGCACCAGACTTGTCAGAGGCCTTCTCGACCGAGGCGCCGGCTTTCCCCTGAAACTGAAGAAAGGTCTAAGAGAAGGTCAACGTCGTAAGCCGCGGTCCGCAGATTCAGATGACGACGAAGATGGCGGTGAGCGTGATGAAGCTGACGAAGAGGACGATGACGATTGATGTCGACCGTGCGTCAGAACTTGAGAGCATTCATCTCGTTCGAGCTTCTTTTGCTATGTATGCAGGATGACGCATAGCTAGCTTACACGTCGCCTCAGCATCGAACTCACTGTCGATGTATTTCGCGCATTGACTTGCATGCCAACTCCAATTCATATTCCACTCCTGGTCGGGCTTTCGAAAATCGATCAAGAACGATTCTAGCTCACGAACCAATTGTGGAGGCATGTTTGGACTCTTGCGCATGTGCTCAATGCTGTTTTGCAAACACTCTCCGGCTAATTCTTCGAATCCGAGATTTTTCCACAGAGCAGTCAAGGCCACGACGCGATTCCAGTACACTCGTGGTTGTGGTCTGTCTATCGAAAGCTTCAGGCCAGCCACAGCATAATCGACACCAAGTATCATCTGCTTGAAACTGTCAGAGGATCCAGCCCAATTCTTGTGGTTGAGTAATTCATCCTTTCTTAGATGATAGATTCCAAGGAGCCAGTTGGCATCAGGATTTCCAGCTGCTGCAGCACATTTCATCATGTTCTCCCATGTCTCGGTGCCAAACTGCTCATTGCGCAAGGCTACCGTGAAGGCAGCATCTGGATCATGATATCTGGCAAGCTCCATCAGACACCTCTCTCTTAGGTCTTCTAGCTCTTGTGTCGAATAATCTGCAATCGTTGTGCCTCTTCCCGAGCAGTGATCCATGAGTCGATGCAGGACTTTCCAAGGATTTTCACACTTGAACCACCTGGCCTGCGTATCTGACGAAGCTTTTTTGGCATGGTTCGACTCACTTAGTTGATCAATCACCCGTTTGATCCATAACCAGGAATGAGAAGATTTTCTCCCGGGCTCAAGACTCTCGGTCAAATGCAAGAGCACATTGATAGCCCATTTCAATTGATTTGGTGTCTGTCTCGCGATATTCTCAATCCGGTACTCATGACGCATGTAGGTCACCACAGCTTCCCAGCTCATTGCAGAAGGATTCTGGACGACTTGAGTCTTCACCAGATCCCTGGCAGGTCCAAGATTTGGTTTCGGGTCCATGTTTGGCCATAACACCGGATCTTCTGAGATGTTTATCGTCGCCACTGCCGCACCGATGTTCCCGAACTTGACAGCCAAATCTAGAAAGGCGGTTGCAATAGCCAGGTCTGGGGTGTTGACTTCTCCGTTTATGTGAAATATATTGAGCGACTGGCGTAGTCTTTGATCTGCATAAGCGAGTAGGGCTTCGGCAACTGCATCAGGATAATCGAGGTTGGCGTCTTCGATGGATACCGCATAATCTACATCATCAATGTAGTATAGACCTGCCCAGCGATATGGTGCCGGCACGGACTCGGAGTTCCTCTTCCAATCGTGAAAATACCTCATAACGTGAAACATCCGATCATGAGTCCAGCCCATCTGTAGACGACTCAGGACGAAAAAAACCAGTGACATCGACGAACGCTCATCAAAACCGACTCGACGCGTTGCTTTCAACGTTTCGGCATCGCAGTAGAAGTTCCAGGCTTTTTTGCCAATAGAGGAATTGTTTACCGCGGCGACGAAGTTTCTCCCTCCTGGTGTACTGTATTTGCTTTTTGTTTTGATTGTTTTATGACGGATACATCTTTGGTATATAAAGAAGGTTAAGACTATGGACGACGAGGATGTGGGTGTGGTTCGAGGGCGCGTGAGGGGGGTAAGGCGCATGAGGTGTGTTGGGATTGGTCGTGGCGGCATTGTTGACTTGAGCGGGAGGAGTATTGAGGTTGAGAGGGTGAACGCATGGTCAAGCGACGAACGAGTGATGTCTTAAAAGCTGAGCTGAGTTGATGAGGTCGGTGTCTCGATGGGCGAGGAAGGAAATGTCTGGGCTGCGGCCGGTCATTAAGTCGTTCAAGTTTATGATGAGTGCGCCTTGTCTGACAGTTCTCTTTTCTCCAAGGGTTCGCAGGAGGGTACTGGGGATTATAGCTTGTGACCAATCATAGGACGCAAAATGCGGAGAGTGTTTGCAGGCTGATGGATGGCTGAAGTTCGGTGTCTGCAGTGTCCTGCTGTTTGCTCTGTAGGTGCTCTCTCGCAAACCCGTTAATCGATGAAAGTAATTTGACAACCTCTGCTTGTTCCTTTGTGCCTCATGCTACAGGGTTCTACGTTGCTTTTCGCGTACTCCCTGGCTGAAACGAAGCGTCTAGAAGAAATTCTGGGCCACCACACACACTGTTTCGCTATTTCTCGGCCACTGTCTACCAGGACCACACCTAGGCACCGGACGAACATTTTGCGCCGCGCAAAGTCCATTACTATCGGCCTCATCTATCACACTTTCATTGAACATCTAACATGCCAGCGCCATCCTCTTCAAAACGTGTCCGCGGCACTCAAATCTACCGCCCCTTCACCTTCGGCAGCGAAGCCATACCCTTCAGCGCCGACCCCTCCCAACGACCACGCGATGCACCTCCCGACCACACCCACCGCTGGCGCGTATTCGTCCGCGGCGTCCCAATAGGCACCTCCGCCAACGGCACCCCCATCTACAGCGACGTCACGCACTGGCTACGAAAAGTCCAGTTCAAACTACACGACACATACGCGAATTCAATCCGTATGGTTGAGAGTCCACCCTTTCAGGTCGAGGAGACAGGGTGGGGTGAATTTGAAATCGCGATCAAATTCTACTTTGTGCCTGAGAGTGGGGAGAAGCCGCAGCAGTTGTGGCATGCGCTGAAGCTGCATCCGTATGGTGTGAGTCCTGAAGAGGCCGAGGTGTGGAAGAAGGAGAGGCGGGCGGTGAAGAGTATTTGTTATGAGGAGGTTGTGTTTAGTGAGCCTGTGGAGGGATTTTATGATGTTTTGACTGGCGGTGGAGAGAAAGGAGGTGGTGGGAAGGGGAAGAAGAATGCTGCCGGGGAGAAAAGTGTGGATGGGAACGCGAGGTCGGCGGAGATACCGACCAAGACTAATGGGGCGAATGTGTGGAGTCGAGAGGAGGAGAGTAAGGAGTTGGACCGGTTAGGCGAGGCAGTGAAGAAGGTGGAGAAGATGATTGCGGAGGAAAAGGAGAAGTTGAAGGAGGAAGAATTGAGGTTGCAGGAACTGCAAGAAACGGAGGGAAAGATCGTCAAGAAGAGATGAGTTAAACGCTGGGATCAAATCGAATGATGGGATAGCTCTCGCGATAAGACATACGACACACACGAACTTAAAAATATCGATACACCACGAACAACACTCTGAGATGAGCTAGTCCACAGGTTTAAACACAACAAGCAGCACTCAAAAACGCCCACGAACTCAACTAGGCAACTCAACCAACGCAACCAATGCAGCCTACCATCCAAGCCGAAAGGCCCTGAAGGGAAGCAGCCCATACACAACCCCTAACATATCCAGGTACCATATCACACTCAAAAATCGCGCCCGCAACCACAAACACCAGCACCGAAATCAACATCATACGCGAAAACAACAGACTCGAGATTCCGCATTACCAATCAGAAAAGGGAGACGAATCTCTTCCACTACCGCCGATACAGACCTGGAATATTTTGGGTTTGATTTGTTCGCTGCGCGATCTGCAGTACTGCATGGGCTGTGAGGGTAGAGGTGAGGGTAGAGGTGAGGGTAGAGGTGAGGGTAGAGGTGAGGGTAGAGGTATGAATGCCTTGGAG
>JAKLMK010000016.1:11124-311043 GCA_022813445.1 Neophaeococcomyces aloes
GTGAGGGTAGAGGTGAGGGTAGAGGTGAGGGTAGAGGTGAGGGTAGAGGTGAGGGTAGAGGTATGAATGCCTTGGAGGAGGACTACCTACCTAGCGGCATGAGGCACTGGTCATAGGGACGTGCATTTACGGAGACAAGCAGGTGTTTTAGTACAGCTGTGGTCTTAAGTATAATTCACAGTCGACTGGCAGGATCAATCATGGAAGGAGAGCGAGATTCGGGTACGAGCGTACATGATACATCTTTTCAATCATGAGATGAAGTGGGTACCTAGTAAAATTCCAAATGATTTGAGAAGTAAAAAACTTTTGATTCATTCATTCATCCATCCACTTACGAGAAATCGCAATGGCTAGCGGGTATCTTCGAACATAAGAGATCTATTTACTGTATGTTTGTGGGTCTATTGCTATCGTGTGGGACATAACGGCCATGTCCATTCCCTTTTCTTCGTCGCGTTGAACCCTCAATGCTCCAACTCTTACAATCACGTTCGCTTTCGCATTCATACTCATTACTCGTTCGTGTCTCGTCACTTTTTTGTTTCGTTTTCTGCATAATGTCCTGTCGTATGTTATGTACGCTTCCGTCACACTTCATGTCCGTGCTCAACCGTGAGTGCTCTTAAGATGGTCGACTAGTCCCTGCAGTTCGATTCGTACTTCATCGGTCAACTGCTCCTCCGGCTCGTCCAGCACACTCAGCATGATCGGCGCCAATTTCGGTGTCAGACCCAGTATGGTACTGTCTTGTTCATGGTACAGCGTGACGATCATCTTCCATACTGGTTCGTTCTCTTGGTAGTCGTCTTTCAGTGGGAGGATGTTCACTAGTGCGGGTAGGACGTCACCTATCGGTACGGCGGTCTTGTTCTTGAGGATGAGACGGGATACACAACCTGCAGCGTTGTCTTTGCATCGGGCGTTGTCGATGGTGAGGAGGTTCTCGAGTTTCTGTAGGATGGTTGGGTAGGCTTTTTGTAGCGTTGGGCCGTCGTTGGACTTTTCTACTAGGCGGCCTGCGGCGTATGCGGCGTTGGATTTTGTTTGGTCGTCTTCGTCGGACATGCGCTTCAATAGCACGGTCATCAGTTGCGATGTGATGCCTGTAACGCCACTGTCCATACCAACGATGATCTCGGCGAGAACTCCACAGGCGGAAGCACGACCGAGTGATTCTGCACCAGAGGCGTATCGCAGGACTGGCTTCTCGAAGATCTTCCAGAGCTCGGTGAAGGAGGGGCCAAGGGCAGCAGCAAGACCGGAAATGACATCCATAGCTGAGTCAATTACCAACCATTCCAACTCGGTACTGTCCATGTCTTCCAGGTCGAGTTCTTCTTCAGCGAGGTCAGCTTGACAAGGGTGTTTCTTAGTTATGATGGAGGTGACAGCTTGGACCACTTGACGGAGGTGGTCAGGGTTTTGTATCAGGAAAGGACCGGTCATCTTGAGATTCTCAGCAAGCGACTGGGAAATTGTTGAGACGACAGCACTGAGAGAGGTTAGCATTATGCTTGAATAGCCAGATGGTAAACAGTAAAGGAGTGTAGACAATCAGAGGGTTGAAGATCGCGTTTGCGTCATCCGTACTTTTGTACGTAAGAGTGAGCTGGGTATGCGAATAGTGCTCATCATGTAAGGGAAGGGACAGAATGCTTGAGGGTACTTACGTGTCGTCGTCGTCCGCCCATGAAGTAAGAGTGGCAGTCATTATCAGATCTCCAAGCTTTTCAAGCTCTGGCACAGGCTTTACCTTGAGTGGTAGACCAGGTTGCCATTTCTGTTGTGCGCCGGATTCTTCTTGAACTTCATAAAGGGCAGCATAGGCTCGGTGTAACGTGCTGAAAGCGGCTTTGCGGACGTTTTCGTAGGAGTGCTCAACGAGTGGTAGAAGTTTCGCAATGGTCTTCTCAAAATATGGCATATACGCGGTCTTGGTGTTTCCAACCACATCGCCAATCACCTCGATTGCAATCTCCTTTTCCAGTGCTAGAGGGGTGACTGTGGTTAGATCATTCCAGTCACTATCGTCATCGTCGAGATCTATGTCTTCAATGTCGCCGTCCTCATCGTCGTCATCGTCGTCAAGTGCATCGGCAACCTTGACTTTTCTACCAGCGATTGTGACCTCCTTTCCAACTAGGTCTGCTGCAGCGTCGCCGAGTTGTACCTCGATTTCACCTTCTTCTTGATCGACACATGCGAACAAGCCATCGACAACACCTCCGAGGAAGGGTGCGAAGTCTTCTTCATAGACTTTAGCCAACGAGCCCCAAAGGATGTATGTACTTTCTTTGAGTCTGCTATGATCGAGTTTCAGTGCTTCATCACTGGCATGCATGAGAGGCTGAACATAATCCTTGAAGTCAGCAGGCCCTACAGCAACTGCAAACTCTCCCATTGCATCAGTACAGCTCGCTCGGAGATCGAGCTCCTCTTCGTTTTCCTTCTTTGTGATGTAATTCTGCATTGCCTGCATAGAATCGCTGAGATATGGCTTGAAGGGGCCTTCGACAGTAGAGGCAAGTGAGCCAAGAGCGCCGGCAGCAAGGCCTTTGATCTTGAAATCGGGGCTTTCGAGAAGCTTTTGCAGCAGGGGAGCCAGCTTATCTAGGTACTGCACAGCATCATGTGCATCCATACCACCAACAACAGAATCAATCGCGCTCACTGAGGATCTCATAATGTCGACAGCGGGGCCTTCCTCCTCACCCTTGTACTGTTGCATAGCCAAAGTCAAATTCTTGGCGAGCAGGGGCATAAGCTTCTCGTGTTGTTTTGTCACATCTGCAGGAAGGTCGTCTGCCAGTCGAGCGGTGGTTTGAAGAGCTGCTTGGCGAACAGTGACATCTGAGTCTTCAAGAAGTTTGTAAAGCACTGGAAGGACTCGTGGAAGTTGTGTGCTGAGGAAGTCGGGAGCACCTTCGACGGAATACCCGAGAGCAAGAATGCCCGCTCTTCGGTGGCCAACATCCTTGCTGCTGGAATATTGAGATAGCAAATCGACCAGTGGTGCGATAACCTGCGGTGCAGGCAGATATTGTGCCATAGTATCAATGAGCTGAAGTGCTGAGCGACCAGGTGTGACCTCATCGTCGTCGTTCAAGTCTTCAATCTCAGCAACCACAGCCAACATGCTCTTGGTCAGTGGTTCCCCCATCTTCATGCCCTGCACTCTTAGTCTGCGGTAAATCACACACTGTAGGAGGAAACTGATAGCTTGTGTTCTTGTTTCGTCCGAGAATTGTTTGTCAGTAGCAATCTGATTCATTAGCTCCACCAAATGCTGGAAATAGTTTTGCATCAGTTGATACTCTGCTGTGAGCAAGGTATTAAAGACCTCAAACGAGAGCATTATCTGTTCATCTTTGCCAGTTGAGATGGTATCCTGAAGCACCTGTACCATCGAAGGAAACATGTTCTGGAACGCCTTAACAGAGGCTTGGTCTTCTTCAGCATCAATGACGATGGCCATCTTCGAGACGGCAAGTAGCGTATTAACTCGGACTTCCAGACTCTCTGGATCCTTGATTGTGTTGGTGAAGAGCTGGAACAAAGCCTTGAACTTGTCACTGAAACTGTCACCCATTGTCTCCAACAAGCTGTACAGTAAGTATACACCCACGGCTCTTTCATGTGCATTTGAGCCAGTAGAAGCCTGCAATAGCAAGTTCGGCAACTCTGCCCATTCTCCATCGTCGAGGTCGACCTTGGCTATCGCACTGACTAGTCTGGCAGCAGAGTGACGGGTGAGGGCATGCTGCTCGGCCATAGTAGCCTGGAACAATTGCGAGCGCGCAGATTTTTTCTGGTCGTCGGGTATCTTGATCCATTGCTTTGCGACGAGCGGTCGGGCTTGCGTAGCAGCTAGCTGTTTAAGTTCTGCACTGTCGTGGGAGATGATGATTTGCATGAGAAAAAGCAAGGCCTCGGGCTGCTTGTAGTACTCATTTTGCAGTACATTCGTAGCATCCTTCACATTGCCCTTCTTCGGGTCGAGGACTATTTGCAACTGCTGCAAGAAACGCTGCTGATCCATTGTGAAGTCGGCGCCTGCGCCCGTGGTACGTTGAAAAGTGTAAAATATTAGTAAACACGTAAGAGGTGAAGCATAAAGGTTGTGGTGGTGATAATTGTAACACGACTGCAATGTGTACGAGGCTGCAGAAAAATTACCGGACGTTGCAGTCTAAAATTTTGGCAACTCGAAAAAAAAAAGTGCAATTCCGACAAAATGTTTGATTGGTGGGAAGAGTAAACCTGACTTGGATTCGAAATCGTTGCAAAGCCAAGGGATCGACAATTAAATCAGTGTTCCATCACAATCCGACCGGGCTGGAGGCAAGCGATCACCTAAGAGGTCAAGTCCAGCCTCGCAGCGTACTCCATATGCACAATGAAGTCATGTTTCCACAACAAAAATGTCCTGTCCTCGGCGCAGCGGGCCTGGATTTGCAATACTCTATTTGATACAGATGAACACTTTTCGCAGAGGCGCCTGCGTTATTGCTGAGCTGGGCCGGAGTTGTTGTCCAGCGAGAAAACTATGAATTTAGCTATACTCTATTGAACATGCCCCGGAAGGCAATAATAGCGCCAGTTATTGGCGGCATGCCCGTTATTTGGCCTATGGTTGTGCAAGTACCTCGATCATTCTTCCTCCCATCAGATCAAGAAGACCAAATTCAATTGCCACCAATTTATGCCCATGCTCCCAGGATACATGCAGCGTGTTGACACATCTCTCAGCACTTTGCCTTGGATAATGCAGAGTATTGAACTGCCACAGTGACCAATCGTCTAGAGCTCGGCGTGGCCATTATGTGCATCGCCCGTGTGTTTCTTCTGTGTTTTCGGTAGCCCCACCAGATCGAAGAGATCGAAAACATCAAAACCTGGTACGTAGGCAATTGGCGAATAAGCACTCCGCCCATGCCTGGATGCCAACAGAGGTCTCGACCACCCAAGTAGAATGTTGACCTGCGACTTCGCGTTCTACAATTCATAACCTTTTGGTTCAACTCATGAGTAGCGAGACGCTCCATGGGAAGTTCTGTGCACAGAGTGCGTCCTATCTCCAGCCGACGCATGAATCGCTAGGTATTCCGCTCGATCATTTGCAACATCCATAGAAATGTCGAGACCGCTCATTCCTCGACCGAATTCTGGAGATGCGGGCATGGACTCATCTCAAGCTGCGCAAAAACCGAGAAAAATCTCCACCGCGTGTGGTGCGTGCAAGCAGAGAAAGACCAAAGTAGGCAACCTCCCCTGTCGTATTTTGGTCGACGACTGACAGTTGAACAGTGCACTGGCAACACCCCTTGCGAAGCCTGTTCAAGTCGTGGCAGTCATTGTGCATACGACATAACCTCCGATCAGCGAAGAAAGATTGCGAACCAACGCAATGTGCATGAATTGTTGGAAGCGCAGGCCAATGTTGAAAGTTATCAACATTTGCTCGGTGGAATGCTTGCAACGTTCCGTGCTGGAGATCCTGCAGAGAACGAAGACCTCCTTGCAGTAATCCGCTCTGGCGTTGATTTGTCGCAGCTTGCCGCACATGTTAGAAATGCTCGCAGAGCTAATGCCGCCATCCATCAAGCTTATGCTGCAATTCACTTTGCGATAGACGGCGGACCCGAAGAGCTCCCTTCACAAAACCAACTATTAAATATGCGTTCTGAGTCGGGTTCCACAAGTCTCGTTTCCGGTGACGGCAACAGTGATGTACATCAGTTGAATCACTTTTTCAATCCGACAGGGAGCCATGAAACTCAACAACCAGATGTAAACCAGCTCGAAAGTCGAAATCGGCCAAAACAAAGTCCATGCTGACAGACTTGGAGGACTACTGGCGATACAGTGAGGAGGTCGCGAACATTGCTTGATGCCAGCAGGCCTCAGAACCACAACCGGACTATGTCATCTCGACATAACCATGAGCGATATGCTGCTGACAACGCCGAGAACCAGGTCGTTGCGCAGAGTTGCTGCTGCGTAATTATACTTAGGAATGCCATGAATATCTGGCCAAGCTTGTTGGGTTGTACTCAGTGTGTATAAGCCGTATACTGCCAGTATGAGTAACGACTCGAGATCACTCCTTTGAGCTCCATGGTTGTTGCCAAATATCCAGGCACCACGACCGCGGTAGGAGAACTTGTTGGTTCCAAAGGGCACCAAGAGTAATACTCTTAAGACAAACAGGAGGGGAAAGAACCAGGATGTGCTGATTGCTGCCGGCATAAAGAACAAGGTGGCAACATAGACCACTGTCATAGTGGTTCGAGTTAGTCTTACGCCATCCGATGATTGAGATGTTCCAGATGGAATCTCATCCAGCATGAGAGCCGCACAGAAAAGGTTCTGTGCAAAGGAAACTGGGAGGATTTGCCCCAGTGCAAAATACATCCACAAATGAGGAGTATTGATGTTAGCGCCTGTATCAATAGTCAGCTATACCATCCAATCTCCATTATTAGTGGTGGTTAGTGGCATGCATACCAAGCGTGCTCATCCAGACGTTCCAGACATAGGTGTACAATAGTGCCATTTGCACTTGCTTCCAGTTTCGAGGATCCACGAGAAGGTCTTCGGCGAAAGTCTGAAACAGATTGGATTCCGTGGCCCAGAACCAGATGGACGAAAGAAATTGCCTGGTCTCATACAAATCAACGACTTGGAGAGCATAAGGACAGACGGCAGGTTTATCTGCCCACTCGATGTATGAGGTTATCAGAAACCTCAGCATGTTCCAAGAAAGAATTGTAAAGCTGGCAATTGCCAAAGCAGAGAACCATGCCGCCCATGCTCGCCGACTTGAACAATCCTCACTTCCATTTTGTTGTGTCTTCAGTGATATAGCAGCCCTTACAGCTTTGTTTTCATCCCATCTCTCGGTAGATTCGGCCGCCTGCTTGTCAGCCTGGTCACGTCTTGTGCTGCATTTTTGAAACACTCGTATGATATCAATGACAAGGTATCCGGTGAAGAAGAGGGCAGCGAAAATGTAGCAGAAAAAGACAACCGCGCCAAGTGTGTTACGACTGACCTGTGATCGAGGAGTTATTGCGCCTGTGCTGGTAGCAGCTGTTGGGGTACATGAAGCGACGAAGTAGGACAAGAAGAACATAATTGTGAGAGAAAACGAATAAATTAGATTGTCCTAAGAAGGGTCTAGAGACGGTAAACCACTCCACTTGACCAACGTGTTATGCCAGTAGGTAGCAACAGGCAATCTGGATCCGATCGAATAGCAGGCTAGAACGTGCTCGATACACGGAAATATAAATCCCGGATATCTTGTCATTTTGTCGCTTTTTGAGGAGGCGAGTCTGATGCTGGTCAGCATTTCGCGATCGTCGATTGTTTGTCAGCAGCTATCAGTGAAGGTCTCGAATCGTTCATTTTTGCTTGAGTTTTGCTGTAAAGCATCTAGACGGGTGCTAACGAAGGGCATGTGTGGTAGGTAGGTACTAAGGTACTGAACTGAGTATCCAGTTTGGTGGGCAACGAAAAAAATCGAAGGAAAAGATGCGCTCGGTAAAGTGATGTAAGCATGAACCAAGAAAAGAATTCTTTAGAAGTTGAAAATTGCTTTACATTGCGATCTCGTTGTTTTCGGTTACTCCTTGCAATGTACCTCGTGCTGTAGAGTGTTGCTGATACTCAGACGTCTTTGGCACAGTGTTTAACGGGTGATAATACACTTTCCAGTTGTTTCATCAAGTCATCACACGATATGCCGTTCTCCTCCGCCAGAAGGAGAGATACTAGAGCTGGGATCTCCTCTCGACCTTGGTTTTTGACTTCCATCGGCGGCGAGACTACCGTTTCGTTGTTGAGCATCCTGTGGAGCACCCGAACGATCCATCTGAGGTCGTTGGTTGTTGATGGAGATCGGCGGATAAAGAATCCGCCACTCAACGTATTCTGGTTCGCCATGTTCTGGTGATCGAAATGTCCATGCGCGATATCGGATATAGGGTCCGCCATCGTTGCCTGACTTGTGCCAAGCAGCAGCAATTTATGCAAAATTCACAAAATTGGAGATAACCGATTTATACTCATTATGCTACCTATACTAACTGGTTCGCGACAAGTCTGATATTCTTGGACCCTCTCTTGCCTCACTTTCCACGGTGGGCAGCTCGTTTGATTATCCGCAAGCTTGGGTTGACTAGGTATTAATAACACTCTATTGTAGGTTGCGAAAGAATCATTAACTACGATCAGTAATATAGGTGTTCAACATAAGAGGATGCATCTAAGAAACATGTCACAGACCACTACGAAGCAGCTTCATGATATCGTCGTAGTAGGCGGAGGTGTCATTGGTCTTTCCACTGCAACGCTGATTCAACAGCAACTCCCGAGAAACAGAACCATATCTATCGTTGCTGCCGAGTTCCCAAGCCAAAGCCCCATGAAGACCCGTGATAGGACTAAAACATCATCAGTAGATTATGCCTCCATGTGGGCAGGAGCTCACTACAGACCCATTCCATATTTACCTCACGCAGTTCGTGCTGGTTCCGATTTACCTCAGAACCAGCATAGGTTTCACGACCAGCTTGCATACGAAAAGAAGTTAGCGGTCCGCACGGCACAGATGATGAAAGATATTGCTAAGCAATTTCCCGAAGCAGGAATTCAAATCGTGCCAGCGGAGGAACAGCTAGAAGATCCACCACAAGAGAATTTACTGCTAAAGACAGGCGATGTCTATGCATCGGAGGATGATCATTTCAAAGTGCTCGATTCCGAAGCATTAACAGCTCTCAACAGCAAGACAATCTCAGCAGGTCAAGGTGAGGTCAAATGGGCATGCACTTACGAAACTTATGTAGTCAACGTTCACATCTACTGTGGCTGGCTACTGCAACGCTTCATCAGCAATGGCGGCAAGACTATTACACAGAGGCTTGAAAGTCTGACAGATGCCTTCGCTTTGGGCACTTCTGATAACGACTCCTCAGGACCGCTTGTAGTCAATTGTTCAGGCCGGAACTTCGACACGGATTCCGCCATGAAGAACATCCGGGGCCAAACTGTGCTGGTTCGAAACCAATACGACAAAACCATAACACGGCAATGTGCCGATGGTATGTGGTCGTTCTTAATTCCTCGACCGCTCGACGCCGGCACCATCGTGGGAGGCACAAAAGAAATCGGTGACACCGAGACACGCCCTCGGCTGGAGACAAGGCAAAAGTTACTCGAGAACGCGACTAAATACTTTCCAGAATTCGTCAAGGATGTGAAGGACTTTGACATTGTTACCGATAATGTAGGAAGACGGCCCTGGCGGGAGGGAGGTTTGAGGGTAGAAACGGAGCAATTTGGAGATGGCAGGATGGTAGTTCATGGCTACGGTGCGGGTGGTAGAGGGTATGAACTGAGCTGGGGCGCAGCAGAGCAGATTTGTGATCTCGCTTTGAAGTTTGCAAAAGGTAAGGAAGAGGTAACAGCCAAGCTGTGAGATACATGCGACTAGGAAGCAAGTGTCTTTAAATGAGGCCAAGGCAGAGAAGAGGTCTCATGCATTGATCATACACAGAAAACATTCGCCCTAGTGTCCAACAACGCATCGAGGTACAGTATCTTGTTAGGGTATTTCGTGAGCGGAACGAGGCAAAGGGAGGACTGTGCATGCGAAGTACGAGCCCAATGTCAAGTCGTGTATCGAAATTCCCCAAAGCGTGACTGCGGCAGTGGCAAGTAGCTTTCTCAAGCCAGTCATACCGTCAGTCGAGTCAGAAAGTGGCTCCGTCTTTCGAGTCAAGACGTGGCGGTTAGTGCAGTGGCAGCATATGTACTCTCACCGCTTCTTGGCCCGTGCTGAAAATGCATATAGCCGGTCTCAATTTCAAAATCTTATATGAGGGGTATTCAGGGAAGCGTAAAGAGTGTCTGGGGGCTGGATTACCCTTCAATGTCTGGCCAACCCATGGACTGGGCTGGTGCAGGGGTGCGAACAAGGAATACGTGGACATTTGGAAGGAGGATGAACGTTGCAAGACTAGGTTAAGGACACCCTTGTTAGGAATCATCCAATACAGTCGTCTTACTCCTACAGTTGAGTTAGATGACATGATTTGGTCAAACACAAACTTCATACGCCAAACGCCTAACGCCAAAATGCAAACCTGCACAACACCATCGTCTCGCTCGCCTGATCGACGACCATTACAACGGACATGGCTGTCCCACTCAATCCCACAACATGACTGGGTGTCCAAGAGATCGATGGAGTGATTGGAAGACCACTGGCAGACATGGGATTGCCAACTTCGATGCTGCCTGTTTGACGGCAAATTGTCTGACCTAATTCGTTAAATGAGAGCAAGCGCTGGCCGAATTGACGTGTTATGCGTAATCAACGCTGGCATGACAGGCCACGATTCCACGCTGGGTCATTGGTAGTGTTACAATCTCGATCAGCTTCACTTTGAGATACTTAGCGACACGAAGAGGTGGTTGTCAACATGTCCCGGGTATTTTGTCGAACCAGCTCGGTATGGATCAGTTCATTGTCTAACACAAGAGCTCAATCTTGCCCCGGACTTGGTGTTCAAGATCGTGAAGAATGAAGTACAGCAGCTCCTGTACTGGAGATGCGACATATATGTCGATCGAACCAAGATGGTTTAGAACTTCCGGCGAAGGAGCATGCACGGCGCTTTCAACCAAGAGTGAGGCATGTTACTGCAAGTTGTAGCTAAGGGTTCTTGCAGCCAGTCAAAGTTCGTTCTTTCATCGGGGCACCGGACTGTGTTGAGACCAGTTCCAAACCAGAATCGGCGTGGCATGCCGTAGCGCAAGTGATTGACTGTTGCTCGGCAAGAGCTGAAAGTGGGGTACAGATCCGGACTGAATCAGGCCAAGTGCTTTCCAAGAGTCTTGAGCTTGGTCTTTTCTCTGTGCTCTCAATCACACTCAATTCCCGAACAACTTTAAGGCAGATGGGAATCAATCGCTGGCCGTATTTGCAAGGTCTGTTGCCCTGTTTTAAAGCCTTCCAGTTCCTGCCGTGCTTGCGCTCCTCTTTTTTCTTGGGTCGAGTGCGTGACTGCATTCCGTTTTTACGGCCACCACGCACTCACGTGTGTCAGCCTCCTTCCTCTCAGCATCTTTGGTCAAGTATTTTGCTTCTCTCCGCCTGCTTCGATCGTCTTGACTATCCCGACGCCCTTGACTGGGGCATACCCATAGCTTGAGTCAAGGCTCGAATTGATTGACATTGTCGACCGGTATGTTCGTCATCTGGCATATTGGTGTGAGGAGTGAAGAAAGTCAACACCGGTTTGTGGCATCGGTCCACGCTGGTGGTCGCCTCGTCATTCTCGAATGAATCGCTAAACCTGCAGGCATTGCCTCACAAGGCGTTGGTTGTTCGATTCGAAGCTGATATATCTAGTGGCCATCCACCGTCCATAACACCAAAGCAGCATCAGTAATAGTTTCCAATCCATCACCGACACAAACACGCAAAAACATTTCCCACCCTCATTGCATGCTCCTGTCAGCCAAATCCACGACCCCTACCCCACCTATAGAAAACGAGTTCGAAAAGAGGAAAACACAAAAGAAGAAACACATTGATCAAGAGCGTGATGTCACAAGGATGTTCGATCGGGTTAAGCATTGGTCGCAGCGCCAACGTCGATGACATTGCTTGGTTGATCCTGCAATATGGTGCAGATGAGATCAAGAATGTTGAGAATAATCGATGTTCCATCCTTCGGAACTCGTTCTGGTGACCATGGGCTTGCGAACTCAGATTCGTTTGACCAGTCTTGAATCGCTCGTTCGCGTAAAGCCTGTGTCTCGGGCGATTCCTGGACCAAGCCTCCACTATGAAGATCAACGTCAGCAATCCTACAAGGGTGTATGTTTATTGGCAACGTTCCAGCACAAGAGGATATACTATCTCAGCAGTTGACAAATGTCTGTGCTCGCTTCATCTTGAAAGAGTGCCCTCTTACCTTACGACAGTTGCACCACTTCGAATAACGTCTACGCTCATGGCGAAGTAATGAAAATTCTTGGTAACTTTAAGCTGGCTGATCGAGTTCAATCGTCCTACAATGGTTTGAGGTTGTTGAAGAGGTCGTGCACACTTGCCACGGATGGAAGTTGGTTCTGGGAATCCAAGTGGAAAGTCGCTGGTCAAAAAGCTCGTCAATGAAAAAGGTAAGCGTCAATCCGTCCGATTTCCATCGACAACTTTCCCATCGATTAGCAACGAGTTGGCGTCTGGGGTTCCAAACATGGGGTAGGTCTGGGGCCGGCGGGGAGGCTAGATTTTAGCGCCCAAATCCCTGTTCAATGCACTCGTTGCCAGGTACCATTTCGCATGCTGGGTGTTCAATGTTGATAGCATGGTCGCTCGTTTTCAATAACAACAACCCCGCTCACACAAGGACGAGCAAAAGCCCCTTACAGCTTGCAGAGAGATGGTAGCGGTCGAGCTTCAATTCTCCGGTCTCTCTTTGCTAGACAACAGGAGTGACCAAGGACCAATGGTTGAGTTGATAGCCGTCTTGCAATAGGGTCAACATCCACGAAGCATGCTCCGGAGCCTCTTTTAGAGTGGGTTCAATTTTTAACACTCCATCCGCTAACAGCTCACAACTGTGAACAAGATCACACATTTTGGGGATTGTATGTTCGTGCACGTACCGGGTCTACATACGTAATCAGGCCTCAGCATTTGCAAACGTTACAGAAGTTGTGATCTGGATATCCACGAGCGAACATCGTACAGTTCTATGTTCGATTGCACGATTTGGATAACGAGCTATGAGCTTCGAACGTCTTCGCTGCTTAAACAAGCAGGAAGACTAGGGTTGATCATTATTTAACGACGAGGGAGAGCATCCAGCGCTGGAGTACGATGGTCGAAGGAAATTCCCCTGTCCCGTAGGTAATACCTTCTTTCTTGGTCATGCTGTGGTATTTCGTGCCGTTCACCGCTACATCACCCTGACGTACGATCGCAGTCTTGTGGATTATTCAGTCGCAGCAAAATTGACGCCCCATTGGAAGTAACATAAGTCAGCTGCTAGGACAAATCTTTGCTGGAGGTGACACAACAGGTCAATACATGGGGCAAGCAAATCTAGGCAAGTCAATCCAGATCATTGTCATTATGGAGCTCAATAAGTTCTGTGCATTAGCGGCCGATCTCGTTTCGATCCGGTTCTTTCTGATGGCATCTCACCGGACAAAGAAGTCTACGAGTCAATGAGGAAAAATCTTTCAATAACTTCGAAAGCGGTGTGTCGATTCGTGCAACTGGATGTAATTCCCCTGGTGCAACGGTTACGTCTCTGTGACACAATCATCCCTCTCCTACGTGACCTTCAGGACGCTTGACAAAAACGTGCGAGGACATGTGGTACTCACCCTTCGTACACCAACCAAGCTGAAATTACCTTTTCCCCCCATATCCAGATGTCCTTGCTTCCGCTTCCACGATATTAGTCGGGTACCCAAAACAGTATAAGATCATCCAACCGGTGTTGCGTTGTACAGCACACAACCTACAGGTTGTTTTGACAGTTACACGAACAATTTGCTCCATAAGCAATGTATTGTACACATTTCCATTCTTCAAACCTAATTGTACTCGTATTCGTATCCTGGAAGTCTCCCTTCCCTGAGACCACTTTCCATTCCACATCTTCACCTCTGAACACAAACCAAAAACTCATCTCCTCCTACTAAAGCACACAGCACATCCATACCTGACACAATACTTTTCTCAAACACTCCCTAACACTCCGATCAACCCCAGAACCTCTTCCCTACATCCCAAAATCCTTACAGTAAGGTAGGTACTTTCTACATCCTGCAGATATCCCCCATGTGTTCCAAACACGAGCATGACGCACCCTATCTCAGTAATCCTTACCACGTCTGCAAGGCACCTACACTCCCCTGCAGCATCTACTACAAAAAGTACCTGGTAAGCTCGTAGGTTGATAGCGAAAAGACCGTGCAGAGCATTACGTATGGAAATCTCGGGCTCGTGATAGATCACCACCAGTGTACTATTAAAGTAACTTCATACTTGAATGAACGGTCGGTTCTCGATGCTGCATGCTCTGTGAAAGCGTGTACAATATATACGCACGGTTTCTGTTGCTTAGGTACATTTACGTAGACAGTATGTATGGAACTTGAATTGGGGCTCTAGTTAATTAGTTTTTATTACTGTTCTTAATATCCTCGTGAGTCTGTGTGGGATTGGCGTGAGCGGCTATGCTGTTGCATGAACCTAGGCACTGGGCGTTTCTGGTGTGATTGTGTACATGTAACTATGTAGTTGCGCTGCGTTATAAAGCTATAGTGCATTAGTGGTTCTGCTGGATAAAGCGGTTCAGCGTGAATAAATTTGGGGTTTACGAGATCTTACTAACTCCTTAGCTAGATACCTACCCACTCAGGTATGTGTGTTGTTGGGGAGATATGCGGGATGGCTTGGGGGGCTCTGTCCTGTAGCTGATTAAAACAAGTATGTACAGTATACAAGGTATGCAGGTCTTTCAAGCTGGGAGTTGCAAAACAATTTCGCGGGGCATCAGGACGATCTTCACAAGATGTCTGGCCGTGTATAAGAATTTAATTCTCTCAACCGAAACATGCTTGAGCTGTTGTTACATGCTGTAAAATAATGTACTTGCCCTTTTTGCCCTCATTGTGTCCAACTTGAGGTACGTCCTTGTAGCAATCTTCTGTGTGTCCTCCAGAAATCATAAACGTATTGTATGACCAGTGCCAAAGCCCATAATGTTGCGTGGCCGTGCATAGACCTAATTCCTTTTCCTCGTAACGCCATAACTCATGCTCAAATTCTATAGCACGCCAGTTCCATCCATTTCATTCGAGTCGGTGTCCGCCGTCATCATTCAAAGCCGAATTCGTCTCGACTTTACCACGTCTATCATCTCAATGGAAGCCATTCGCTCTGATAGCTGTCGTCCCTACCGCCCGCTGCGAATATGCCGCCGTTCCACCTGTGAAGTAATCGTGCATACATGCCTGTTTTGCTGATAGTCGTCGTGCCGGATCATATTCGAGTAGTTGATCTAGAAGGTCTAGACCTGCATCATCAAGGCTGGGCACGATTTTCGCTGTGTCCTCGCGTCTCCATTTCGGGAAGGTGGTCTTGTAGTCCGGGAAGGAGGTCACGCCTGGCCAGGTGTGTTCGTCAGGAGTACCGAGAAGTCTAGAAAGATGTTAGCATATAGCTGAGTACGCAAGCCGAATAAAGGAAATGAGAGAGGTAATCAGGACAGGCGTACTTGAAAATCTTGAAGATTTCATCGATCTCAGAATCACCAGGGAAGAGAGGTTTTCGAGTGCACATCTCTGCGAAGATAGCTCCGACAGACCACATATCGACGCCTGTGGAATATTGTCGACCGCCGAGGAGGATTTCAGGGGAGCGGTACCAAAGAGTTACAACCTGTAATGTTTGTTAGTATCGATGTTCTTGGATAGATGCATTGCAACCCACCTCGTGAGTGTATGTTCTCAATGGCACACCGAAAGCTCTTGCAAGACCGAAGTCAGCCAACTTCAAGTTTCCATCTCGGTCAATCAACAGGTTCTGTGGCTTCAGATCTCGGTGGAGTATTCGATGGCTGTGGCAGTATCTGACTCCTTCGACAAGCTGTGCCATAAATTTCTTGACCATGTCCTTGCCTAGTCCTAGTCGCTGCATGTCTTGTGATCCTTCTGGTAGGGCTTTTCCTCGACCACCCTCTGCGACTGGCAGCGCTTCCATATACTTTTTGAGGTCGAGGTCAAGAAACTCGAAGACCAAGTAGAGTTTGTGCCCATCGGCGTGAACGATGTTGAATAAACGAACAATGTTTGGATCGTTCATTTCCTTGAGAAGGGAGATCTCTCGAATTGCTGTGCTTGGTACGCCCTCGTCTTCGGCTTCGAGGCGAATCTTCTTAAGCGCGACGATGCGGTTACCATTTTGTAGGTCACGGGCTTTGTAGACAACACCGTACGTTCCTGAATCAAGTTAGTGCTGCAGTCCACGAGTCACAGTACTCGAAACAAACCCTCTCCAATCTTCTCTATCTTCTGATAATTCTCCATGTTTATGGTTCAACCCCTCGATTATGCCGGCTTGAAAGAAGGGAAGATTTGACCAAATATTGCGAGGAATGCTAGCGAGAATGGACAGGTCTAATTGCTAACATCAAGCAGCATTGAAGGGTCGTAACATTGACAGTGGTCGAGATGTGTGCGTTGTAGTGAATTGTTTGTTGTTGTGTATCTGTGTTTATCCTTGAAACAGCGAATAGTACACTGGCGCCGCGTCCACACTAACAAAACTGCGCTACACGCGGTACCACGTGTGAATCACGTGGCTATCTCCAAGTGCTGGATAGTAATGCTTTTGAAGGACTGCACAAACTGAAGGAGAGTTGAATTTGCATCAAAACATGATCAATTGCATCTGTAGGAACTACAGGACCTCAAAGCAAACGACTTCTCTGTCCTCGCTACAGAAGCTCCACTTGGTACTCTGTATTTGCAAAAACAGGAACATGTGAAGCGAAACAACCCATTACTAAGCTCATTTCATTTCCACGAAATGGTGAGTACTTCGACTAAGATTCAGAAGCAAGTCGCAAGCAATGGTGAATAGCTATTCCCGCAACACTTCCACTTCCTCCGCTGGTACTAGGCATCGTTGTGATCTTCTCTCATGATATCCATTTCAGGCAGGTCGTTCTGTAGGTTTGCTGACATCGGCGTCTGTGAATATCATGCGGATGAGTTCGGTATGCCGCTGCCGTCAGCGTCATAATCGACTGATTAACGGTTAGTTCGTGTTGCAAGAGCCAGTCGAATACGCTAGTGAGATCAATATAGCATCAGCACAAACGTTCTTTAGGAGGCGGGAAATGGTCTAGAGGCAGGAGTCGAAAGTCATGGATTCGACGCCAAAATGCCTTCTACTAACAGTCGTATGGCACAGTAACGTTCCTGTCCCTATCTTAGTGTGGCGGCTTTGGGATAACGAGTCAGCGTTGTGAATAGGAGTTGTGACCGATGACTGCGTGAGATCAGAGTGTACCTTACGCTTATGTCAAACTTATCAATTCGGGAGCTTGTACAAGTCCTTGCATTGTCTGACCAATGCCAGAATGCAGCTCGCACTATCTCTGCTAGAATTGTCTCGAACATCAGGTTGCTACCGAGCCGTCTTTGCCAAGGAGACCCAGCCAACTGGTGTACTCTGAGATGCAACGACGCCTCGTCTGGACGTCAGATCACCTCCAAGTCAGATGTCTTTGCTTTGCTTTTCGAGTTCTTGACGATCTGCTCTCCTGAACAGGGGTAGCTAGCTGCTCGTCTGCAGTGCATGAGCTCAGGTACCCCGGGGGGCAGGACGATATACAGTGTAAGGTGGAAGTCGAACCTCTCGAGGTTACTGGATGGCCTTCAGTGGGATGCATCGCCCACTGCTTGAAGTGAGCTCCCTGAACAAATCATGCACATCGAAAACCCATCTACACTGCTATGCGGATCACCCAGTTGAATATTACCAGACTTCGAGAGATTGGCAGTCCATAAATCAATGCCGAGAATTTGGCCGATGCATAGCTGCGTGCGAATCAATGTCTTGCAAGCCAATGGGAGCTTCATCGTACTGCTTGACATCAAGTGATTGGATGCCGCCACTTAGAAAAAGCTAGCGGGGGTCCCAGCCTTCTTACCTGATATAGAAAACTAGCCTTCTTCATCACGGGGACATGAAAGGATTCTGCATTCTGTCAATCGGAGAATAAACCGGAGAAAACAAGCTGTTCAGTGTTTAACGGAAAAAAGAGCGTCCGTCTCGTGAGTAGATGTGACGTGGATCTCAACCTCGTGGTGCGTGTTATGGTTTCAGGTTTGCAATAGGTCTACGCCGGAGAAATTGTCGCAAATTCAACTCGCAAAAGAACCCCAACTGCATTTACATGTCTTTAGAAGAATTCGTGTCAGCGGTCGAAGGTCACCGCACACCATGGAAGTAGAGAGAGCCGGAGACGGTTCTCACCTGTATAGATGGAACAGCTAAAAGGATGAAGAGGAGAACGCTGTTGATGAGCACGAACGTAGTAGAGTACCAGTGGCATGAGGAAGTGCACAAAGCGGAACAACTTTCTTACGGAGTCAACCATGGCGTCAGAGCCACTTGTGGGGTACACAAGCTCTGTCCAGCATAAGGCCCACTCTGCCCCATCTCAGCTGCCACTTTAGCTCCATTATCTAACGCCCACCCATCGCCTCGGCCCTTCTCTTTCGGCCTTATCTTCTTTAGAAACAATCGTTGTCGCGTGCGTGACAACAGTATCCTTGCGGTCATGCTTTCCTTTCCAGAAAAAGTTGTCAAAATCCACGAGCGTCGACATGACGATCTGAAGTTGTGCGATGGTTTGGACTGCTGTTCGAGCTCACGTGCCCATTGGGTGCCCGACTCGCAAGGCATTATAGTGGCATGACCATTGCTAAGAATCTTCGAATGCTTTTCTCGTGACATCAATCTAGACACGACGTTTTGACCACGCCAGCATCGTGAGCATTCTCGAAGCAACGTCAGTGGCTTAGTTGCAGATGCGACTCCAACTAGACGAGGATTTTGAGGTCTTGAAGCGTCGCCTGTCCAATCTCCACATCCTGCGGCCGCTTGGTCTTGCTATGCAAGTACCCTAGGGAATATCACTCCACTAACTGACGACTCGAAACTGTCAAGTAAACCAAGGGTGATTTGCAGTCTTCAAACGTCACAGGTCAATTAACATCTAGGCTTGGTCTTAGAGCGATGTAGGTTGTCCGAGCGAAGATCCGTTTTGTGGGTGTGGTCGATCAAGTGCGGGGAAGTGGCACAAGCGTTGCCCACTCGAGAAAAAGAGCTGCAGAGTCTGTGGGGATGACCTCGTCAACACTAGTGCTCCATCCTTGATAGGTCCTCGCTAGCTTCGGCCAATTACTAACCCCGTCAAAAAAATTGTCTGCACTGATTACTCGCAATGGCTCGTCAACAACACCACGTTCTGGGAATTCGTACACGAACACGACTGTCTGGCAGCTTCGCTGATATCATCGCGCTGCCTTACCTCACGCTATAGGCGAGAGAAGCTCTGCTACCTCTCTTACTGCTAGCGTTCTTGAGCGGCGGACCGATTTGATTACGCAAACCGAGCAACCAAACGCTGCCAAACATCTGCTGAAACCATAATCCTTTTTGACCGTAAGTTTCGCCTGATTGAGCTCACGAGCTGGGAGACCCCATCGGTAAGAGCAGCAGAGTTTAAGATCTCGATAGGAC
Organism: Neophaeococcomyces aloes; assembly: GCA_022813445.1. NCBI lineage: Eukaryota > Fungi > Ascomycota > Eurotiomycetes > Chaetothyriales > Neophaeococcomyces > Neophaeococcomyces aloes. The sequence continues at coordinate 30,482 of JAKLMK010000016.1, forward strand.
CGATTGATTAGTGCACTACTCCATACCCACAGCGCTTCGATCGAGACTGGCTTCACATCGTTCATCCCAAGCTATCAAGCTAGCACTGTTTTGTGGGCAGCTTGGACACAGCGGCTTCTGTATATATCCTCCCCTCGCAGCTACATCCCCAGTTGTTTCTCTTCTCTTCAAGCACCAATCCCACGGTTGTTTCCTCCCCCAAAGCTGATTGTTCATTCAGTCTTCTCCGATCATATCGAGTACCATCTAGACATCATCTTGCGACACCACAACCAAGATGAGTGGCTACGATGAGGAGCAAGGCCGGCAACGGCACATGAGTGTCTCCAACTATTCCAGTGGCCTGGGCGTCCCAGATACTGGACGCCGACGATCCTCCGTTGTTCCGGCTGGTGCAATCGGTGCAACCCAGAAGGATGGTGTCCTTAACCAGAGAGATGACACACTACGGAAGATGTCCGTTGCCGTCCCCAACTTGGCCGAATTGAGCGCCGACGCGAAGGCAGGTGCTGAGCTGGAACATAGCATGGGATTCCGTGCTGGTTTCAAGCTCTACCCAAAAGCCATGCTGTTCTCTTGGGGTATCTCTCTTGCCGTCATCATGGAGGGTTACGATACCTATCTTCTTGGAAACTTTTACGGCAACCAGACATTCGCACGCAAATACGGTCAGCCAGCTGAAATCAAGGATGGTGTTCAACAGTATGAAATTCCTGCTAAGTGGCAATCGGCTCTTGGTTGCAGCACCAACGTAGCTCAAATAATCGGTCTTTTTATCAACGGTATTGTCTCTGAGCGGATTGGTTACAGATGGACTATGATCATCAGCTTGGCAATGATCGCTTGCTTCATCTTCATCACTTTCTTCGCTGTTAACGTCAAGATGTTGCTCGCCGGATACATCCTCTCTGGTTTACCATGGGGTGTCTTTCAAACTCTGACTACTACATACGCCGCCGAGGTCTGCCCCGTCTCTCTCCGACCGTATCTTACAACTTATGTCAACCTATGTTGGGTTATTGGTCAACTGATCGCAGCTGGTGTCCTAAAGGGCTTCGTTAACAACACCACCGAGTGGGCGTACCGTGTCCCATATGCCGTTCAATGGATCTGGCCTATCCCGATTGCCACTGTCGCCTTTTTTGCACCCGAGTCTCCGTGGTGGCTTGTTCGACATGGCAAGCTTGATGAAGCCCGTGCTGCCCTGCTCAAGCTTACCAATCCCAAGGCCAACGCCAACTTCAACGTCGAGGATACCTTAGCAATGATGATCCATACCAACGAGCTTGAAATTCAGCAGACTTCGGGTACCTCATACTGGGATTGCTTCAAAGGCGTCGATTTGCGACGTACTGAGATCACTTGCATTACATGGTTAGTCCAGCAAACTTGTGGTTCTCCCATGATCGGATGGGGTACGTACTTCATGATCCAAGCTGGTCTAACGAGTACCAACGCCTACTCTCTTGGTGTTGGTCAGTCCGCTATGGGCTTTGTTGGCACAGTTTGTTCATGGTTCTTGATGCCTCACATTGGTCGACGCACTCTCTATCTCTGGGGCCAAGTTATCATGTTCATCATTTTGGTCATCATTGGTGGTCTTGGTGTACCAGCGCTCAGTACAAACGTGGGTTGGGCGACAGGTGCCCTCATTCTGATTCTAACGTTTACCTACGACATAACGGTCGGACCGGTTTGCTACTCTCTGGTCGCCGAAATTCCATCCACTCGTCTCAGAATTAAAACCGTGGTCTTGTCCCGCAATGTCTACAACGTTATGGGCATTATCATTGGTATTGTTCAACCCCTCTTCATGAACCCGACCGCTCTCAACTGGCGAGGAAAGACTTGTTTCTTCTGGGCTGGTACCTGCTTCGTTGGTCTTGTTTGGACTTACTTCCGTCTCCCTGAGCCTAAGGGTCTCACTTATGGTAAGTTTTCTCAACATTGTTGTACCGTGCAAATGCTAACTGTGTCACAGCCGAACTCGATGTGCTCTTTGAAAATCGAGTATCCGCACGTAAATTCCGACAGGTGGAAGTTGACCCATGGCGATCTGATAATTTGGTCATTGTTCCAGAGGATGAGGGTTCAAGCCAGGAGTACACCGAGAAGAAGGGTTAAGTGGCTTCGACGATGACTTTTGCTTTTTTGGAAGTTGATGTCAATTATGTCCCTCAAGTTGCTCAAATTAGTGGCTGTTGAAGATGATACTTGGTTTACGACTATATATGATACCCATTGTAAGGACTATTTACCAGAAATAATACTGAACATTCACATGGTTATTGATCTTTTTTTGGTGTTCTTGTGTTGTCGGAACGAAGTACGCCTTGTCTGAATTGAGCTTCTTCCTTGGTTTGCTTACCAATGTACAATGTTGACCAAGGGTTTCATTCCTTGATATTGCGTAGAAAGCTCGGATTGCATCTCACGGCTGTTAGATTTGTATCATTCTTGTAAAAAGTTGGACGCTTCAACGTAGCAGGTTGGTACTAGATATAAATTCGTACAGGAACGATGTCTCTAACCACGATCACGATCACGTCACTACTGTAGTGTAAAGGAATGCGTCCCCAGCGGCCGTGTATCGTGGCCACCTGTATAATTGGATGTGGATTACCTCGGGAAAGTTACCTTAATCGTATCAATTGCTACACGTAACGCGTCGAAGTTCCAGACGCGTCAGGCGTCCGCCACTTGTCAAGTGGGGACCACGACTTTTGTATAGACCATTGAACGCACTCTGCTCCGTAGTACCTACGACGAGCATACCATTTTCAGTCTTGCAGCTTCTCTCGTGTCAATCAACTGGACCCTCCAAGTATGGATCCGTCAACTGCGCTTCAGCGCCTGAATGCAGGTAGCTTACAAGCCATCTTTCAAAACACTCCTGGTCGAGTCGAACAACCTGTGGTTCAGTGCGTACAGATCAAACCAATGACACAGAGCAATGGCGAGCCCAGCGAGAGATATCGAGTCGTGTTCAGCGACAGCAAAAATTATGTTCAGACCATGTTAGCTACACAACTCAACGATGAGATCCACGAGGGAAGATTAAAAAGAGGCGTTATTGCTCAGCTCATGGCATATCAAGCGAATAACGTCAAAGGAAAGAGGTGAGTGACCACAATCTTCTCAAGTGCCGTGACTAAAACTGGTAGAATCCTTATCATCACTGCGATTAAAGTTCTCGCTGAGTTGGGGGAGCATGACAAGTTGGGAAACCCGGTCATGATGGATATTAAAGATGAAGGAACAACAGATACAATCACAAGCAACGGTTCCTATGCTCAACCTCAACAACCTCAGCAACAGTCACGATCGATGCCGAGTCACAGCAAACCTCCTACATCTTCGTCCTCACATGCGAACATCTATCCTATCGAAGCACTCTCACCTTATTCCCACAAGTGGACTATCAAAGCTCGTTGCACAAACAAATCCGATATCAAGACATGGCATAACCGTAATGGTGAAGGCCAGCTCTTTAGTGTCAATTTGTTGGACGACAGTGGTGAGATCAGAGCCACAGGCTTCAACGACCAATGCAAACAACTCTACGATCTCTTTCAAGAAGGCTCGGTGTACTACATAACCTCTCCATGCCGTGTCCAGATGGCCAAGAAGCAGTTTAGCAACGTTAACAACGACTACGAATTGACTTTCGAACGAGATACAGTGGTTGAGAAGGCCGAAACTCAAGATGATGTACCACAAGTTCGTTTCAACTTCACGACCATTTCAGATCTACAGACTGTGGACAAGGACACGACTATTGACGTTGTAGGTATTCTGCAAGAGATAGGCGAAGTTAACCAAATCACCTCGAAGACGACATCGAAGCCCTACGACAAGAGGGAGCTGACATTAGTCGATGACACTGGCTACTCAGTTCGTCTCACTGTATGGGGTAAGGTCGCATCAACGTTCGAAGTCGCACCACAAGCCGTGGTAGCATTCAAAGGTGTCAAAGTATCAGACTTCGGTGGCCGATCGCTGTCCCTCCTGTCGTCTGGTAGTATGACAGTCAATCCTGATATGCCAGAATCGCATCGTCTTAGAGGCTGGTACGACCACGCTGGTCAGGGTCAAACATTCGCTACACATCAGAACGTGACTGGTACGACTGCTCCAGGTGAGAAACGACAAGACGCAACCAAGACATGTGCTGCCGTGAAGGATGAATTGCTAGGTCAATCCGAGACTGCAGATTTCTTCAACCTCAAAGGCTCGATCCAACATATCAAGCAAGAGCCCTCGTTCTGCTACCCAGCATGCAAATCGGAAGGCTGCAACAAGAAAGTCGTGGAGCTTGAGCCTGGTCAATGGCGATGTGAAAAGTGCAATATATCGCATGAGAAGCCTGAATATCGGTATATTATGAGTATCAATGTGAGTGATCATACTGGTCAGCTGTGGTTGAACTGCTTTGACGAGGTTGGGCGTATGATCATGGGCATATCAGCGGATGAGTTGATGGAAATCAAGGAGAACGACGAAAAGAGAGCGAGTGAGATATTCTCGGAAGCAAATTGTAAGACATGGAATTGGAAATGTTTGGCCAAGATGGACAGTTTCCAAGACAATACGAGGTAAGTCTTGTTTCTCCCCAGAGAAACTCGTGGACGTGCACTGACTAACGGCCTGCAGAATACGATACCAAGTTCGATCTGCGGTTCCACTGGACTATGTTGCAGAGAGTCAAAAACTGATGGCATTGATCAAGCAGTATGAGAGTCTGAGTGTATGAGAATAAGTTTCGGTGAAGCAAACATCTGTGATTCTACAGAGTGGGTATTTAGTCTCGAAGTGACGGACAGAGCTTAGGACTGCCACTTCCTTCGGTAAGTTATGAAACCACGATACTGTACATTCTTGCATCATGTTATACCAGAGCTATCAACATGAAGCTTTCTCGGAATAGTGAGGTACAAAAACAAAGCAATGAAACCTTCATAATATGACTCCACAGATCGTGGGGATCCTCGGATGTAGAATTACGTCGTAGGCCTCTCCAAACACAATTGAATATCTTCCAGTCCTAAGACCAGCTGCTCACCCTACACGAATCGCCAATTCCGACAAACAGCAAAAACAAAAGAAACCGCTTTCATTAATACGAACACCATTCAAACGACAAGACACAATTCTTCCAAAAATTCAAACCCTTACCAAGCAACCAAAATCCCCCTCCTCCCTCCAACCCACCACCACCACGCACCACAATGTCCTCGCCATCCAATATCCCAAAAACAATGCGCGCAGTCGCCATAAAAAACAACGCCGGCCCCGCCTCATCCCTCTACATCGACTCCAATACCCCCGTGCCAACCCCCACGGGCTCACAAGCTCTAGTCAAAATCCACTCTTTCGGACTCAATCGCATGGACCTGTTGCAGCGGGAGGGGCAGTACCCTGTTCCGGCTGGGGCGCCGAGTATTTTGGGAGTCGAGTTTAGTGGCGTTATTGCGAAGTTGCCGGAGAATCCGGAGGTTGAGGGGGGGTGGGGGGTTGGTGATGAGGTAAGTTTTTGCGATGTTTCTGTTGTGTTGGAGGGAGGCGAGCGGAGGGGATGTATGGTCTTTGGGAGTTTGACTTCAGGGGTTATGCTATTTCATCCTGCGTGGTCTACACATCGAGCTATGTGGTGTGGTGCTTAGCCGGCTCTCACGAACATACCTCCCTCCCCCACTTAGCGCTCCGAATTTCTTCCGGCATTCCCTTTCCACACATATAAAATAAAGAGCACGCATAACCACTAACACTACTGTCAATAACAGGTCTTCGGCCTAGCCTACGGCGGCGCCTACGCCGAATACATCGCCGTCTCAACACACATGCTAATCCACAAACCGTCCGAACTCGATTGGGAAACCTGCGCCGGCATCCCAGAAACCTGGATCACCGCGACCCAAGCCCTCTTCCAAATCTGCGAGTTTAAGAGTGGTCAAACAGTGCTCTGGCACGCTGGGGCTAGCAGCGTCAGTATCGCGGGCATTCAACTTGCGAAAGAAGAGGGCGCCGCAGCTATTTATGTCACTGCGAGTTCGAAGGAGAAAATCGAGTTCTGTAAAAGCTTGGGAGCGACGGAGGGGTTTTCGTATAAAGAGGGAAACGGGGCGGATTGGAGTAAGAAGGTTCTTGAAGCTACGGGTGGAAAGGGGGTTGATGTGGTTGTTGATTTTGTAGGTGGTACTTATTTTAACCAGAACTTGGATGTTGTGGCTAGGGATGGACGGATTGTTTGTCTTGGGTTTTTGGGCGGAGCGACGGTGAAAGGGGATGTTGATATTGGGCGGTTTTTGAGGAAGAGGTGTAGGTTTGAGGGGTCGAGTTTGAGGAGTAGAGATGAGAAATATCAGGGGAAGCTAAGGGATCAGCTTGTTGAGCATGCGCTGCCTAGATTTAGGGATGGGAGGTTTAAGGTGCCGGTGGAAAAGGTTTTTAAGATGAGTGAGATTAGGGAGGCGCATGAGTTGATGGAGAGTAATATGACTAAGGGGAAGTTGATCTGTACGGTAGACTAAGTACAGGATGAAGATGATTGGAATGGCATTGAGAAGATACTATGTGTGTAAGCTTGGTCTCAAAGATGGCGGTACGCTGGCGAAGACAGGTTTGCTGTCTTGTATCATGCATTGACATCAAGTCTATCTCATTACGAGACGGAGCTTTCAATTCTCCTCCATCGCTCCCGAGTGCGAATTGGCACGGTCCCTGTCATTATTCGTGCGCTTCGTATCTTCCCGTGGTCATGCTCTTTTGCCATGAACACGCCGAACATCCACGGCGGCCACCTCTATTCATTCCTCAAGCCAGGTCAAGAGGATGGGAGACTCTAGCTTGCCACCGAGTTCTAAAGAAAACGTTGCGCAGCTATCTAGCTTACCCAACAGGCTTCTCAAATGTCGCTTTCCTTTCAAACGGATACTGGACGAGCTCCGAGTAGTGTCATTTGTGCTGATGATAAACCATCTGCTTAATTGTCTCCATTAACAGCCAGATGTTTCATTGCTTCTTCAGCGCTCGTACTGACTGAAACTTTATGGGCATCTGGTCCTTCAATCGTTCCATCTGGGTTCGTGGTAACACCTGGGTAACGCGACCCTTTATCCTTTGGCTTCTTGTCCTTCTTCTTCTTATCTGACTGCGCCGTGGGGTATCCAGCCTCTAGGGCTTCCTGCCATTGCTTGTCCGCTCCAAATTCAGCTTGGATGGGCGCTAGTACTGCATTCAGAGCGTCTGAAACACCAGCCTTTAACATCTGGGGTGTTATCGTGTCAGCTTCGTAGGCTTTTCGGATCTCTTGAACATCTGAGTAAAGTTGCGCATCACCCTCTCTGGGGTGGAATTTTATGCTGGCTTTGCCATCTGAGCTCTGTAGTGAGCTGATCGGCAGCAGAACGTATTCGATGAAGGCAATAAGACCATTACCTTCCGCAACTCCAGTTTGAGCGTATGCTTTCTTGATCTTGTTAGTCACTGAAGTGGCATCATCGAGGACATCGATTTTAGAGTTGGGATCTGATGCTGACATCTTTCCACCGGCTTGCAAACCCGGTACCATAGGGTTCATGAGGTGTATCCGCTCTTTGTAACCAATCTTAGGTAATATCTCTTGTGCTAAGGTAAAGATCTTTCTCTGGTCAACTCCTCCGAATTGTGCGTCCACTTTTAGGTATTCCTCATCCAATGCCTGCATAAGAGGGTATATTGAGCCAGCAAGTGTAGGGTTTTCAATTTGCTTGACGACCTCAGAGCCTGCCTTCTTCGCGTCGTGCTCGGTCACTAGAGTTAGTAGGCGGTAGAGGTCCATGGTGTAAGGAGCACTGAGCTCATAGTCAGAGCCATTGACAAACTTCAATCGTTCGAGACTGACGCCGACAGCTTTGAGTAGGGACTGGACAACTCGTTTGTAGTGTAGGGCTCGTAATTGAATCTGTTCTATGGGCGCTTTCGTATTGTCGAGGAAGCCGTGAATATCTGCCATCAAAATCGTAACTTGACATCCTGCTCTTAGAAATTCTGCAATCTTGATCATGGGAACGAAGTAGGCGCAATGTGGTCGACCGGTGATAGCCGTCCCCCAATAAAGAGATACAGGTCGTTGCTGCTTGAGTACAATGTCTTCGAGAAGTTCTGGGTGTAGCACTTCGTGAAGATTGGATTTGATGAGGACAAGCTTCTGCTCGGGTGTGAGATCTGTCGCCGCCATGCTGAGTGGTGTGGGTATGTGCTCAGTCGGTGGCAGAGAAGTTGTCTGCTCGGGGATACTTGAATATTGGTGTTGGTGTTTGCATACAACTGCTCGAGTGACTCAACTTTTGCAAAACAAATTTCGACCCCGCAGCCCCTTTGCGCACAGGGATCATGTCCATAGCTGGAGCTGATCACAATCAATTCGCAAGCCTAGAAGACATCTCCAACTCTACAGAATAGAAATTTGGTACTCGCGTATAGCATTCACGCCCAGCATGTGGCTTAAGTCAGCAGTGAGATACGCAACTAACATTGACGAGAAAGCCATAGCAAGCAGCAAAATAGACAACATCTCAACACCATATGAGATTGTTTTTATCGAATTTCATGTCGCCCCAGCAAACATGCTCGTTTGTTGCAAGCCATCATTGTTATGGACCATGAATACACTATTAACACCACAGCAGCAACCTTCAGACCTGCGACCCTGTTGGTATCACCTCTCTCGTCTTCGCACGACCTCTGGTCACTCCCACCTATTGTGGTGGCATACCCGGAAGTTGGTTGGCCCCGTTCACTTCAGCGACCCAAGAAACCCGATCAGCAGCATAGAGTTCGGCGCCCGGCTTGATACTGTTGATGACATTGACGTCGTCCAAGATACCTGCCTTGATGATTCTCATGCCATCGATCCCGCCAAAGGTATCACCATATCGGTAGAGAGTTGTGCCTGCGTTTCATTAGCACCCAGATGCGCAGATAGTTCATTCACGTACCGCAATCAGCGCAGAAACAGCTCGTGACCGCCTTTCCGCTGTCGGCAGTCTTGGTGATCTCCTTGGCCTTGCCGGAGGTAACCTTAAACTGTCCACTCGGGACAACAATGTTGTTGCTGTAGTTGCCTCCGCTAATTTTTCTGCAGTCAGCACAGTGGCAAAGTGCCTATTGAAGGGGTCAGCATGATTCAAATGTTCGGCAAGTATTCTAATCACTGTCATGGCGGGTTCGCCATTGTACTCGACTTTGACATTGCCGCAGAAGCAGGATCCGGAAGGCATCTTGGCTATTTTGCGATTGCACTTTTTGTTTTGAATTTGGGTATTGAATACGATCTGATATTCGAAGTCTTGATACTGAGGTTTGGCAGACGTGCTGGAAAGAGTGCACCTGCATTTCTACATATACTTTCGCAGTCCCCTCGATCCCCTCGCTCCCTCCGAGAAGTGGAGTGGTGCACGACTCGCTCCTGACTTGCTGCTATACGAACAGAGTTTGATTCATCAACAATTACAGATTGAGTTGATGCAGTGATCCAGGTGAAATGACGTCCCCAACCTGCATGTGCGGGCTAGAATCAAGTGGATCTTCACTCGCTCAAAGATGGACCGTTAGCACAATCGCTTTCCGCTGCTGCTATGAGTAGTTTGAGAGCGGCAAGAGCCTAGTACTGTACGCACATGAACTACGAGGATGACAACGTGTCCGAGTTCATCGTCTGTGCAGCTGGAAATCTTGCACCTTAGACTTAAAAGAGTAGCCATGAGTATGGTGGCTTGAATTCAGTCATCAAAGATCAACAATGTATGCACAAAAGAGTCCGAGGCTAACATGCATACGGTATTTGTCATAACGAAATAACATGCGCATCGACGCTGAGGCACTCACCAACAATTTCGTCCGAGAAATGAAACAAAAGAAGTTTTGAATTGATACCGCACGAGAACGAAAGACATTCGTTCCATAATATACTCCTGACACCAATCCAGAGCTCACACCACACTTGGAGCTAAGAAATCAAGTTGCTTTCCAATCTGACTTGTCTCAGTTGAGAAAATCGCCATTCGTCTTCTTCATTTGCAGGTCATAGTATGGCTGGAACGCCAACCAACCCTTCTCAGGTAGTCCGACTTGACCATATGTGAATTCAGCTTCGTCATCACCAATGAGTATTTTGCGGTATCCGGGCTTGTCACTGCAGGCAGCATCAGCGATAAGCTGGGCTTGACAAGTCCTTTCCAAGGAGATGAACCAGAACGCAGCTGCGTCCACTGTCTCACTACATGTTATGAGACCGTGATTTTGCAAGATCACCGCTTTGCCGTTGCCCAATGCTTTGGCAATCCTCTTACCTTCCTCTCGATCAAAGACGGCTCCGCCAAAGTTGTCATAGACAGCGTGGTTCTTATAGAAGCGCAGCGAATCTTGTGTCATCATGTCAAGCTCTCGTCCGAACACGCTAAAGGCTTTGCCATAAACCGAGTGCGCATGGCATGCTGCATGTACATCTGGACGAGCCTTGTGGATCTCGGAATGAATGGCAAATGCGGCCGCGTTGATGGGCTGGTCACCCTCTACAACGACACCCTCTTCATCAACCAATATCAAGTCAGAGACCTTGATCATGCTGAAATGCATGGAGAGAGGATTCAACCCTGAAGAGAGAGGTCAGCAAAATGCGCGGCGTGATAAAACCGACGGACTTACAAAAGTGATCCGTCAGGATAGGGTCTCGAACAGAGATATGGCCCGCAACTCCTTCATCGAATCCTCTGTCAGCAAACTCCCGAAATGCCGCAGCCAGATGTTGCTTTCGGTAGAGTCGTTCTTCTTCAAGCGACTCGAACTTTGGGTAGCTTCGGATCTTGAGCTTTTTGCCCGACTTTGTCTTGCCTAAGGCTCCCAATCTGACATTCTCCTCAAAGGTATCATCGAAAACGTCAAGGGCAGGTGCCATGATGTTCTAGACTCTCGGGTTCTAATGATTATAGAGAATGATTTTCTTGTGATTCTATACTTCAGTTTGATGCGACGACAAAGATATAGTCTGCGACTGTGTGGCAATTTAATGGTTCTACTGCCGTCTCGAATATATCAATGATCGGCCCTTCGCCGTGTGAGGGGAATGACCGTAGCGGCAGGCGGGTCACCCGTTCTCCGCATTGTCGGTTCGTAAGTCTAGCCCTCGGCATGTTGAGACTGAGGGTGTTCATTGAAGCGTCCGTTCGGATGTGATTGTTGCATCCTTTCCATCGAAATATTTGCAAGGCTGCACCTTGACATGCCAGGAAGAATTGCTGTACGGAAGCGAAAAGATTGGCTTTCCTCCTTCATTACACAACTCCAATGCACATGTCATCCTTCTCCACCTCGCGCTTGATGTGTTTGGATTGGATCGGCTCGACTTTTAAGACCCGGAAAATGCCTGACAAGGCTGCATCGGTGGCTTCCAACGTTCCCCAATGGCGCTTAGAGAAAGGTCAAACAGCGACCACCGACTTGGAGGCCCTGAAAGTCAAACAACGACCCCACGAACAAGAGTCGAATTCTCACTCTAGCGTAGTGTCAATTACAAGTATCCGAGAACTTTTGGCCCCAGGTGCAAATCAAAGGACAACACCGATTCCTGCTGCTCATCGTTTTCCACCTTAAAAGCGCCGCAAAACGCCTGTTCTCATCCACTTCAAACTATCGCGAATCCACCACAATAAAGGCTTGGTCATCTTAGTGGCTCCTCTTCGTATTCAATGGCTAGCTACTTTCACAGAAACGTGTGTACTATGCAGTACGACGTGGTTTGAAAGAACATGGCAAGGTGGGTACATAACCGCAAACACAGCAATGAATGCACGGACACACCGGTTCCCATTGTCAGTGTCATTCGAGAAGGTCCCGAGTTCGTCTTGCTGTTACCGATCATTTTCCTTGTCTGCACATTTGTGTTACGATATTCACTTAGCTTTACCCTGAACGAGCAGGCGTGCAGATCTAGCCTTACGAACGTAACTCGCATATGCATATGTCTTAGGCAGCCATCCATAGCTGTCGCAGCAGATCCTCTTCTTTTTGTTGTTTGCTTATATCGAACCTGTCGTGATAGCCGCAGCGGAAAAAAGGTCAGATTCCTCTTCACAACTGGATTTGATTGAAATTCATCTACTCGCCCAGTATGCCTGCCAAGAAGCTCGATTTCATTTCACAGTATCGAAGCAAGAAGAAGGAAGCGATGGAGAGAGAAAGGCAGGAGAGATTAGATCTGGAGAAGCGAGCACCACAGATCATCGACCCGTCATTCGAACTGTTTGGACACAAGTCGCCTGCAAATCAGTATGAGCACAACACGCGCAACGCTGGACCAAACACGTTTCAAAGCTCATCGACATCAAATGACGACTGGACATTCCACAACCGACGAACAAGCAGCATGCCTCACTCATATCAGTTCGAGCCTTACTGTGAGGTGACACCAAAGTCTTCAGTGTCGAGTTCGAATTCGAATTACAGCAACAGAACCACGTATACGGATAACGAATTGGCGTGGGACCCATGCTCAACGTCAAGATCACGTCCTCAATCATATCTACCACCCCTGCCCTCAGTACAGTCATATTCCGGGCCTGATTTACAGCGACCCTCAGCTTACAAACCACGGCGGAGCATGAGTATGGATCAGGTAGCAAGTGGTCAAGACTCCTCATCGATTTATGAGTCACCATACACAACGGCTGTCTCCTCACATTCTTACCAAACTTCTCAGCCTTATAGGCTCGAAGCATCCCTCAATCGGCCATTCAGCCTCAGCGAGCCATACGATGCTTTGGACGAGCTAGGAGGATCTGAACCGGCACAACAAGATCGCAATGCCTCGAAATTGACGTCTATACCCGAGCATGGCAGTGTATCAGGACACCACGACGACCTTGCCAAGCGTGGTTATATACGATGATTCGGATACACGAGTACGGAATTGGCTGCTAAACGCAATCATTATACCAGCTCAATGGTGTGTTTTCAACTACAACGCCGGATAGGCATTTCTTTTGTGATTGGATTTTTACAACAGAAGCGAGGAGTACATGAGGTGTTCATTCCGGCTGCTATTACAAAGACACGGAAGGACGTCTATAATACGAACGTGGAACCATATTGACAACAGATACCCAGCCTACTCTAATGCAGGAGAGTAATAGTCTCCCTGCGAGATCCTACGAATGAATGAACAATACGAGCATATGAAAGAGCTATTCCGCTACAATACTGTACAATGCATTTACGCTCCCACGTGCAAGAAATTGTTTTCAATTCTCTTATGATGCTGCATCGTGCCACCCAGAAATTTATTCTACCACCAAATATCTCGACGTCACACCGTTAATTGTGTAAGACAAGTCTCAAACCCTTTTCAGGATCGTCACCTCAACAAGCTAAATTGCCTTGATTCACAATGTTGCAAGCTCTCCATATCCTGAATCATCACTAACTCGATGTACCAGTCATCGCCGATTAATTGTTCCGCATGCACGTCGACGCAACAAGCACTGCCAGCACCATGATTACCGCAGTCTTACACAGAACCCTATCGCATCACCATTAACACCATCTCAGATATTTCAGTTACAGTAGATGCATAACTCAGAGGGATCTCGCAACCCTTTTCCGAAGTCCTGCACGACACGGGAGCTACCACGCACCTTCTGTACAACCCATTCTCTATCGTCTACGCCTTTCTCTCCCACTCATTGCATGTCATGTGACCCATCTATCTCAACTCGGAATGTGCAACAGCGGATGAAACAGATCGGGATACCCGATATTACCTCCGTCAATTGTCGGCCTATCATCCCATTCTCGGAATTATAATAGAGAACTAGTATCGTTGATTGTGTGACTCTGCGGATGAGAGACGCTGTTGATATTGTCTGCGAACCTCCGATTTGTTGCTGTGAGTGTGTTCAAATATGCATCGCGGCGATCCCAGCCCATTCCAAGCTGGCTGAGTGTGTGAAGTTTAGCACACCGAGATGTGGTAATATGTGTCGATAGTGAGTGCTGTTCAGGACCTCACTCTTACGGCAATAGCACAATGCATGAATCAGGTTCGGTATATCCGAGCATCAAATCACAATTTCCCAATCAATCCTCACACAAGTCCCACGCTTCCTCTTTATCACATCAGTCACCCCTCGATTATAGCTACTCGCTACAATACCACCACCCTGCTATCTCAACTGCCCTTCATTACCACCGTGTACATCTACATCCATATCCACATCCACGACAACAGCACCGCCCACTATCCATAAAACAGTCCAAGGATCTTCTTACACTCAACCTCCCTCTCACACTACCTTGATCTCGTCACCGCACCGAACCAACCAACCAGCTTCCCTCCATTCCTCCAACCTGACATAACAGCATCCCACAAATCCCATACATCCACTGACTCTCTTCTCCTCCTCCAAGCCCTTCCCGCCCAATCCATGACAAGGACCACAAGCACCAGAACGACTCTCCATTTATACCTAATCTAAACCTAATCCTCATCCTAGACCTTAACCTACGATCAAATTTAAGCCTAAACCTGAGGTTAAACTCCCAAGAGAAGAACCCGACAGATCCCATGCGTACATACAAATAGCTTACAGTACTACATGCCGTAGTATATGTACAAGGTAGCTTGCCTATATCTGTTATTGCTAGAGCAGGGACGGAACAAAGTTTAACCACTACGGTATATCAAATACTGTAGGTACTGTAGCCAACCAGCCCATGATGGTTGGTTGATGGATTTGGGTGTCTAGGTATCTATCTACCTACGTATTTATGTACAGTACCTTGCCTTGTGTGTATCTCCATAGACTTTAAAATGAGCTTATATACGGCACCTTATATATGACTTCGAACACAAGTACCTGATTAGGATAGGGACATGAGCAGTGCTGTAATTATGGAAAATCGATTACTTGGAGTCAATATCACATTGTACAGTTGAATCTCGCGTGCATACGATTGTGAATTCATATATATGACTTGACGCGGTTAGTCAGCCAGTCAATCAACCAGCCGGTCGGTCATGCCCAGCTCCTTTTCCTCATTCACGATAACGAGACAAAAACACACAGTTCGTAAATAAGTGCATACAGGAAGTACACCCGTACATGCATAAATCACCTACCCACCCAATCAATCAATCAATCAATCAAATCACCGCTTGAACGCACTCAACAATGAAAGCACAGACCCATCCATAGTACCCACCTCACTCACACCCCTCAATAACCTCGTCTCTAGCCCTCCTCCTCACTTTCTCACTCACCAATCCCAATCCTAACCCCGACCACCAACCTCCTCTCAACTTTGCCAGTCTCACAGAACCTTCACGAGCAGCACCACCAGTTGTCGCTTCCTAAGCAACACCGACATGGACTCTACTTTCCCATATACGGCGGATGAGCGCTTCTTCAGCTAAGATCCTGAGTTGTCGTGCTTTTTCTTCGGGTGTCATTTCGGGTTCCTTCTGCGAGGTGCTGGTGGTTGAGACTGTGTTGTTGTCGTTGTTGTCTGTGTTGGTGATGTCGTCTGTGCTTGGTTGGCGGGAGAGCTGGAATGAGACTCGTCCTGCTACTGCGTGACGGGGGTGTGGTTGGGGGTTTGTCTGGAATGAGACGTGTGTTGATTTGGGATTGTTGTGGTGGAGGTGGAGGTGGTCTTCTGATGAAGGTGTGGGTTCTGCGTGCTCGTTGACAACCCCATTCGTGGTTGCTGGTCCTGCTTCAGATTCCTGTCCGGTGGCTGAGACGGCGCGGCCATGCCGACTTGGTGGTCTTTTCTTCTGTGAGTTGGCACGCGTTGTCGTTGTGTTGGTATTGTTGTTATTTGCTCTTTCGATACTTGCAAACTTTTCTGTATGCCTTAACCTGCCCAGACTCTCGAGCACTGGATTTCTAAACCGGCGCACAACAATGAGCTGCCTTGTAGCCATTTCGTAGTCTTGCTGCACGTACTTGTATTCTACTGGTAAAGAACCACGATTGCGACTTTTTGAGGCAGAACGGCTGTGGAGAGATGCAGAGCTGCCTGCGCTTAGGGCAAGTCCGGCGGTAGTAGGTGTTGGTAATGCATTGCCGTGCATAGCTGCTTGTCTCTCTAGTGCTAACCTTTGTTGCGTCCGAGAATGTAAGTTGGGCATACGATCCTTGTTGTATGTGTGGCGCGATGTCTCTGGCGATTCTGAGAGCTGAGGTTGCGGTCTGTAGGTTGACATGAAATCCCGCACGGATGGCGTGTCGCTATCACTATCATCCTCATCTTGATTTCTTTCTCCCGCTGTTCGAGGTAGCGTGGGGTCGGTAGCACTTGTGAGGAAGTGGGAAACACCAGCGCTACTGGGGGTTGAATGACCAAGTGCAGGTGTTGTCGTTGATTGTGGTGTGTCGTTGGAGCGGAAGAGGGAACGTTGAGATTCATTGCGTGGAACTTCAGCACGGGCGATTGCTGTGGTCATGGCGGGAGGTGCTTTCGATGCCCGACCATTTGTGTGTAAGAGTGAAGGATCATGTATTGGTCGGCCGGCCAGAGTTTGATATGGTCGTAGATCCGGTGCGGATTTGTTGAGCTTGAGATTGCTGGGCTCTGGAGGAGAGGAAGTCCTCTCTGGAACAACATGTTGCGCATCTGGAGGTTTTTGTATATGCTCGCCATTGGGAGTATGCACTCTGACAGGCGTTGAGACTTTGGAGTTGTTCCTTGTCATCTCTGGAGATGCTGTGGAATCTTCCCATTCAGCATCCTCTTCGTCCTCTGAGGCACTGCCAGCCAGATCAAATACTCCTTGTTTGCTTTCATCTTGCTTCGTCTTCTGATCGGCCGGCGCTCCAAGCTTATCGAGTGCACCGAGAGAGCGGTTTCGGTTCAGACCGGTAAGAGCTTTGGCGGAATGGTTCTTCCGTAGATTACCATGCGAACGATTCTTCGGAAGGACAACGTGAGAGGTGTTTCGTTTCAGATTACCAACCTCTTTACCCTTAGGACTCGCAATGGGAGTAGTTCCACCCGACCTTTTTCTGGTGTGATTTCGTCCATCTGCGCCATAGGCTGTTGAGATAGCTTTCTTTGGCATATTGCTGAGACCCTTTCCATGAGACACATTTCTAGAATGTCGCGAGACATAATGAGGTCTGATCGGTTTTGTGGCGCCTGCAGGCTTGCCGGAAGAGGATAGGGATGGGGTCGACCATGTTCGACCTTGCATCGAGGGCCTTTTGGCGGGTGAAGGACTTGCAGACGGCATGACGATTGTCTCAAGTTTTCCGTCCTTACAGCAGCATGTTAGAGGGAGGGGAAGACCTCTCTCAGGCGCGTCGAGTTGTATGTGTAAGTTTACCTTGTGCAATGTACTGTATATGCATATAAAATTGATTTGGTTAATTTCACTTGCATCTTCACAACTCGGACTCGATCTTTCACTCGCGGTTTGACTTGGGAATCCTCGAGTTGGCATGCATTCTCCACTGAAACCGGCACCAGCTATAAAATCCGGGTCTAACCGTCGACTGTACGGCTTGGCATATACTGTAGTACAAAAGCTGAACAGGTGATGATATTACAGTACTACCAGGCTATCGATCTTCATGGTCGCGTGAACATGGCTGCTAATCAGTTGGCCGGGGGGTGCCTTTGTTATGGTTCATGTGCTACTATCCACAGAAGCAGCTATATTGAAGCAGGAAAAATGTCCAATCCCATTTCTTGTCACTTCCTAAAATACATCTCATGATAACTGGGAACTCCTTGCCATTCGTTACACCGGTCTCACAAATACTTCTTCGGCATAGTGCTTTTCCTCCATCTTTGCCATAGCAAGATCGCCAGGCAACAGCTCTGGAACGCCATAAAGGAAAAGGCAATAAATCCGATTCGAGGAGTGTGGTTCTGCACATATTCTCGAAGTTGGTCAGGAACGTGCTTCGTTAGACCTTCGTGGGTCTGCTCAATTTTAGCATTCAATTTCTCATATTGTCCTTTGTGATCGGCTTCCTTAATGTCGCGATGCATTTCTGCCACTAGACGATCGACATTGTTGAGCTTTGAATCGATGTTCCCTTGCACGTTTGACGACCGGAGTAGCTGTAGAATTTCTTGTTGTGTCTGTGTTGATTTGGCAATTTCACCATAAAGATTATCGATCGATTTCGACAACGCATGTAAACGGTTATGAAGGTCGTCAAACTGTGTGTTTGAACTAGCCGGCCCTACTGCTGGTGGTGCTACCGGATTGGAATCGCCCCCAATCGGTTGTTGCGATCCACCGTTCGTGACTGGCTGTTTGGTAGTCGCACCTGGACTGCTGAGCTTGAACTGGAAAATTTCGAATGAGTCTGGTGGATCGGCTGAGGCCGCGGTTAGACCAAAAACATAGTCGGTGGGCAATGATATCTTTGGTGTGGAGAAGCATTGATTGCCATCGATAGTGACTGCAAGACCAGTCGAGCCATATCTGATTTGCAATTTGGAAGGCCGGCCAAGGTTGCGATATCTGTAGTCACAATGTCCGAATGCTAAGCTTTCCACAGTCTGATGGCCCTTGTAATCCTTATTGCCATCGTTCAAGAATCCTCGAATCTTCTGAACACCTCCAACCGTGTCGACCACAATCGCTAAACCCTCGAATTTGCCAGTGGTGTATAGACTGCCTGTGCTGATTGTGTTTGATCCATCCTTGACGTACCACAGTTGTAGATTACCACCTGCTCTATCTTGACCACCCGCTCGAAATTCCAGATCGACCGTCCATTCTGAGAGAGTGTTTTTCTTTTCTGACCACAATGCTCCGCGCTTGTTTCCGCCCGCAGGAGGTGTCATTATCACCTTATCCGAAAGTATCTGAGGAACATGGCCTTCACCAAGTATCGACCATCCTGGTATCGAGAACGAATTTGGTGAGATTGGAGTCTTGTGTCCGAATGAAACATCTTCAACAACTCCTTGCGCCAGCGCCAAACCAGCCAAAATTGTCGAGACCAGTAACCCTAGAGGACGCATTGTGCTTGACTGTTGTAGCGTCAGAATGGGTATTTTAACGTCGGAAGCACTTGGTCGTTGCAAGATAGTACGAGTCTTTAGACGAGTGTCTCAAAAAGAGTATGCCTGAGCATACAACCGACGGATGGCTGATATTGTTCAACGTGGGCTCTCGTTGCTGCGAGTCGACCACGAACGAATGAGCTGGATGCTGGTGACACAGAGAGCGATGGCGATAATGGAATACCGGATTTCCTTGGCCAGGGAGACTGTTGCGGGTGAAATTTCGATGAGATGTCGAATGTTCAGCGTCTTCCAGACAATCTCATGTTTGATGCTCTCGAAACCGTCCATTTCAAATCATCTAAAAGTGAGAGTTAGATTCCGCGATCACAGAACCGACTTGGCGAGGCACGCGGACAGATCTCAGCAAGAAAAAGGAGTGTCGTTTCGGAGTATTTTTAGTGAGCTTCTTAGTGCCCGTAGACGCTTAGGTTCATTGGTTTAAGCTTCTTTCGAGCTCATGCAAGAGGCATCGTACACCCAGACCTCATTCTCCAGACACAAAGATCTCACCTGTAGTAGCTTCACAGCTGGTTAATCTTGAAAGATCTCATCCTCCAAAGGATGGTCTTGTGACCATGACTACAACATTTAGTCTAGGGAGATTCATCAGATTCAAGCCCATTGCAGTAAGCTAATCACTTTGTTGCTTACAACTTCACCCTGACAGCGTTCTATCTAGCGTGAGATCAGACCCAAAGCAGCTCCGTCAACAGTTGAGCAATACTGTCCAACGTTAGGGCAGTGTACAGTCGTGGCTACGGCGTTGAAGATTCTGTTGTTCCCATCCTACAAATCAACAGACTTTGAAGTCCATCGGAACTGGCTAGCTATTACTCATTCCCTTCCACCACACAAGTGGTACTATGAAAAGACTTCGGAATGGACGCTCGACTACCCTCCTTTCTTTGCTGCCTTTGAGTGGCTATTATCTCAGCTTGCAGCTCTGATAGATCCGGGCATGGTGGACATCAACAATCAGAACTATTCATCATGGTCCACTGTATCTTTCCAGAGAGCATCTGTGGTGTTTACCGAGTTCCTTCTCTTCTTGTCACTTCTCTAGTGAGACTTACACCCACGGGACAGTGGGAAAGATTGCTAATGCATTTTACAGCTTTGTGCGGACAACACCAGTCGGCTCGAGGAAGCAGTCTCATGCCGTTGCCTTGTCCGTCCTCCTGTCTCCTGGCTTTCTCATCATTGATCACATACATTTCCAGTATAACTCTATGATGTACGGTATCATGATCTTCTCCATTGCCTTGTGCCGAACTGAATCGGGGATGCTGCTCGGTGGCATTCTATTCGCTGTTTTGCTTTGCTTCAAGCACATCTACCTCTACTTAGCACCAGCCTACTTCATCTACTTGCTTAGGGCATACTGTTTGTCCCCGAGCAATGTCTTTCGACCGCAGGTTTTGAACATTATCAAGCTTGGTATCAGCATCATTGCTGTCTTTGGTGTGGCATTTGGGCCTTTCGTCGCTTGGGGTCAGTTGGAGCAGCTCAAATCTAGACTGTTTCCGTTCTCACGGGGATTGTGTCACGCATATTGGGCACCTAACATTTGGGCGATCTATTCCTTCGTTGATCGCTTACTCATTGTGGTGGCTCCCTACTTGAGACTCAACGTCGACGCCGAAGCTTTACAGAGCGTGACGCGAGGACTAGTAGGGGACACCTCCTTTGCAGTACTGCCCAATATCAGTCCTCAACAGTGCTTTGGCTTGACTTTAGCTTTCCAGGTGCTTGCACTGACCAGGCTGTGGTTAAAACCAACATGGGACACATTTGTCGGTGCTCTCACACTTTGTGGATATGCTTCATTTCTTTTCGGATGGCACGTCCACGAAAAGGCGATATTGCTGGTCATAATACCGTTCAGTCTCATCGCGCTGAAGGACCGTTCCTACTTGGCGAGCTTTCGACCACTCGCAGTTGCAGGCTACACATCGCTGTTCCCGCTCCTGTTCACAGTACAAGAGTATCCGATCAAGGTGGCCTACACAATAGCTTGGCTTATCTTGTTTCTCTATGCTTTTGATCGCTTAGCACCAGCACCAAGCCGGACACGAGTGTTTCTGCTCGACAGATTTGCCTTGCTGTACAACGCGATCTCGGTGCCATTGCTCGTCTACTGTTCGTTACTGCACCCATTAGTGTTCAAGGAGAAGTATGAGTTCTTGCCCCTGATGTTCACAAGCACGTACTGTGCAGTAGGAGTGATCACGTCTTGGATCGGATTCACGGTTTGCTACATGGCATCCTAGCAGTGAACCAGGGAGAGGCGGTATGGACAAGTGACAGCCATTTCGAGGACTTTAGCGGTACCATGACCTGGTAGTTTAGAACGTGTACCATCGCTGCATTGGCTACGGCTGAGTACGAATTATTCACGTCGACATTGAAGGCTTAAAACTCGTTGTCTTGCTGAGCCGTGTGATTTCACCGAGGATCATGATTATATGAATACGCTTCATTAGCTTGGAAGAAAGGAGGAATAGGCTCCACGATGCCCAGGCCGGGTCATGAAGGAGGCTAGCGAAAAGATATTGGTAGCTTAATCATGAACACACGACACAACTAGCATCAAATACACCTCTCAAGCTTTTCCAGACTCTGGCGAGTAGAACAAGTGCTTGAACGTGGTTGAATCGTCGTGTTTTGATCAAGTCCTGCCCGTGGAAAAACGCTTGGATGATATGTAGAAATTGAGGGACACGCAGCGCGGTGATTGGCCGAGTCCGAGGTACTTGGAGGAAGGAAAATGGATGAATGCAGAAGGTCGGCCGGAGAAGACGTTATGTCATTGGTACTAAACAATCCATCGGGTGGGCACTTGGCATGCATGTTGCTTCAGTTTCCCTCTGTTCTGCCCTCCCAAGCCGTCCCCATGAGCCTGAGCTGCGGATCCTCCCTCAAGCCAGACACGCAGACCCGAGCGCACCATGTTCGTCCACCATCGACGCCCGACCATTGTTCATCCTCCTCGTCATCCATGCCACAACAACCACCATCACAACATCGACCATCTTCATCCGCCGTGACCTGACCAACGCGTCTCCATTATCCCGCGTATGTTTCCCACCATCATTGTCCTCCACGCTCGCCCGTCACCTTTATTGGGAACCCCACAATATTGTCGCAAACACCAACTAATCCTCTCTCATTGACAGTCGTTTGTTCAGATGATACCTTCATAAGCATAGACCCTACTGCCTTTATATCCCTTTTCTCTCATCGACCACTTCCTTAGTGGACCACAACTTGCTGAGGTATTCTGAGCCCGGGCGCTACGAAGCACAAAATGGTTTTGTTCAAAAGAAAACCAGTGCAATTCCTACCACGACCCACGATAGAAGATGAGGACGCAGAATGCTGGATCATTCCCGAAACACAAGAGGTGTTCCTCTCATACGAGTCTTACCTTCAGCGGATGGACTGGTACAAGGCACGAAAGTTCATCTGCGAAATCAGCGGCCATTCGGGTCTCTCCTTCTTTGACGCATTGAAGAGTGAGACAGCCGGCGCTCGTGAGGTTGAGGGTTCCTTCCCAGAAAAGCTGAAGGGTCCTGTCCTGCGAAAGGTCCAATTTTCTACCATCTCACGGATTGACAATCTGGTGGATAAAATATATGATGATTTCAAGAATGACTTTTACCCTGGCGAACAAGTCTGTATTGTGCACGAGGGCGAAAGGTTGAATGGCCTAATCAGAGACAAGGCAAACTTCCCAGAAATCAAAAACCCTGAAACTGGTGAGGTGGTAAGAGAGGCCTTTGCAAGATACTTTGTGAAGATCCTTGATCGAGATCAGGAAGAATCGCTCGTCGACGATTCGAATATCTCGAGAGATCGGAAGGTCTTTACAAAGCAGATGCTACGCTCCTTCATCAAGAACACCGTCACCAGAGAAGCATGGACAGGGGCGCCTTGGCTAGTCAAAGCCGATATAGCTGAGCAGCACCATATTCCTACCGATGTGCCCGTGCACTTACAGTACGGCCACAAAGTAGCAGAGAAGAAAGAGCGGAAGAAGGCTGAACAACAAGACGGTACGTCGGGCGTCTGGCCTTCAAACAAGCTCCCTGAACTGAAACCTGCTGCTACCAAAGGTCGAAAACAAACCTCCCTATCTCAAGAACAACTCGAACAGCTTCAGCAGCAGGCTCAGCTTGAAGAATACCATAGAGCACAAATGTCCGACCCTGCCTATGCTCAGCAGCATTCTGCTCATATGTCACCACCCCTTGAGTATAACGGCTATCCTATCCCCGCTCATCCACATGCTCACTATCCAGCCTCGAATGGACATACACAACCACCACACATGATGCAGAAGCAATCGCATAAAGCTCCGCCGCCGCCGGCCGCTCCCCTGATCAAATATCCCATTGAAGACATGGATTGTCCTCCTCAACGCGATGGCGTCCAACGGCCTCCCCTGAAATTTGTCTCTGGTTCACAACTTCCACCAGAAGCAGAAACTGACGATGTCGTACCTACGCTCGAAGAAACAAGTGTCGGTTTACTTCTGGAAGTTTGGAACACTCTCAACGTCTATTGCCAAGTTCTTCTGCTTGATTCTTTTACTTTCGATGATTTCGTTGATGCTATGCAGTGGTCATCCATCGACGTCGAATGTGAACTTCTGGTGGAGATGCATTGCGCTGTGCTCAAGAAACTTGTGAACAGTGAGAAAGATATGAATGGTTCCATTCAAATTGCCCTGCCAGATCTACCACAACCAGAAGACTCCGATGAGGAGGAAGAGGAACAAGAGGAAAGCCACGTGACAACACCTACGCCAGAGCCGGATGTGCCAGCTCGTCGTACCCGAAGCAGCCTTAATCGCATGCAACTGGCTGAGGACCAGAAGGAAGATACTCCCAGTGAGCTGTCCATTGCTATTCCTCATCGCGCTGCCGAAATGTTCACAGAAGAATATGGTTGGATTGAGCGGTTACGTAAGCGCGATTTTGGCCATGGTGGTTGGCAGCTCATCATGGTTGGCCTCTTGCATCAGGTTGCTGGTCGCCCACGCCTGACGGAAATTTGCCAGCGCGTCCTGACCCACCTTGCACCACTTGACGCAGACCCTACCTTGGAGACCGTTGTTTTCCAGTATTCGACAATGGATATCAATCTTCGAGTTCAAGCTCTCCAAGTTATATGCCACCTCTTTCTCGAAACCAAAACCGTCAAAAACTTTCTCGAAGAAATGGCTCATACTATGACGCAATTTCGAAAGCTCAAGATCGAACATCAACGAGCTCGAAAGGAGGCCCAGGCCAACCTCCGGAGACTCAATGATGAACGTCGCATCCTCGCTCCACTAGAGAAATCACCCTCTCCCATACCGGAATTAGAGGAGGTTGATCAAGAGGATACTGCACAGTTTGCCGAAGGCGACAATACCGAGATCCTGGATTCAGAAGACGATCGGCCAATAACAACACGCTCCCTCCGCCGTGGTCAGGATCGAGCAAACGAGCGAAAACGCAAACGTGAAGAAGAGGAGCAACGCAAGAAAGAAGCCAAAGAGGAGAAGGCTAATAAAGGCAGCAAGGAGTACCAGAAAATTCTCAAAGCCATCGAGAAAGAACGTGATAAAATCGCCGAACACGAGGAACAAATTGACATTGTTGATGGTGATCTGCGAGAGGCCGATGCGTATCGAACGCGATGTCTGGGTAAGGACCGCTTCTGCAATCGATATTGGTGGTTCGAACGAAATGCGATGCCTTATGGTGGATTGCCCGACTCGAGTACTGCAAACGCGGAATACGCCAATGGTCGGCTTTGGATCCAAGGACCAGACGACATGGAACGAATTGGATATATCGATGTGCCTGACGAGGCTCGAAACAACTATTTCCGTTGCTTTCAAATGACACCTGCAGAACGAAAAACACTAGAAGAAGGACCAACCAATCTGCATACTGCAAGTCAATGGGGATTCTACGATGAAGGCGAAGACATTGACTTACTCATCGCATGGCTTGACAGCCGCGGTCTTCGAGAGCTGAAGTTGAAGAAAGAACTTGTACTACAACGAGAGGTTCTAGCAAAATACATGGCCAATCGACACGCGTATGTTCATCCAGACCGCAAGCGCAAAACCTCGACTTCAAAATCACCTAATGGCATGGAAGATGGCGATCCCATGGTTGATGAGGATGAGGAAGAAGAGACTGAGGATGAACGAATAATAACGGCAACAACACGCATGTCGACTCGAATGAAGACGTATGTGTCTGGCCTAGAGGATCTCGCACAGGTCCATCGTTGTTTGCGGTGGAAGAATACAATGGCTGTGAATGAGCTTGGACATAGGCATATTGATCCACCGCCGGCGCCGGTCGGTAAGTACAAGAAAGGGACAGCTTCAAAGAGAGCGAGTGGTCCATTTACGGAAACAAAGGAGAATCTGGCACCACGAGAGACACGTGCCGATCGTAAAGCAAAGGAGGCAGAACCAGTCACGCTAAATCGCCAGGGCAAACCGGTCACGAGGCAAGGAACACGGTACGCCTTCTGATTTGGTAGAGTTGTGAAGTGGATGAGATGGACGAGAAAAGCATAGCATAGCGGTATAGGTTGTCTGGTGTCACGAATTATTGTCAGGCTATAAGGATAAAACATTGCGGCAGCATGAACACTGGCATATATGCAATCTGGGTGGTATTGTATGGCATAGCAAGCGTGGTGTATGGAGCTGAAAGGTTTATCAAAAAGCAAGATATGGTGGGATGGGACGAAAAGTTCTGAGCTTTATTCTAGACGGTTGATAGATGATCTGCTCGAGTTGCAAAGTGCTAGCAGCACTGAATTTCATGGTGGTCGAGACCTGTTCCGAGCTGCTCGTTTGCCTTTGAAAGACAGCATTTAGAATAAAAACCTGGCCTGTTTTGGTACTGGTTGTGCCTGCATCTCGCCATTCCACCACGCTTCCAAATACGTGGCAACTCTCACGCCGCTTCAAACTGAAATCCATTTCGCAATGCTTAGCTACCTATGTCCTCTCGTAGCATATATATGTACTGCTACTGGCACTTCTGCTGGTGCTACCTCGGGCTGGCAAGACTGACCATGGCGAATGCCTTGGCGATGGAAGTGGATGACAGTGCAAACCAGGCAAACATTTCTGAGTACTCGCTAATTTGTTTCTCAACTTAATTACAGATCGTTTTTGAAAAGCTTGATCCAACACAGAATCCAGGCACTATATCCAATAATGCTCATACTTCTTCTCGACGCGCCATTTCATAAGCCGCTGCTTTGAAACCAGCTGTTACTCGATGCTAATAACACGCGCGTTGCCGTGATGCATGTCTTTCAATGACCGCGAAAAAAAAGTAAAGAGAAAAAATCCTGTATTGTACCTTCAAGCTTGCACGGACCAGTGTTGCTACACCCAATCCACTTCTTACCATTCACAAAACTTCCAATATACACTCCTCGCTCCCCGATCAACCCTGCTAAAAGTATCAAACGATGCAACAACAAACGCGTAACACAACGCACCGGCACCAATCCTTATCATCAATTACTCCCTCTCTCATTGGGTCTTTGATCATTTATTCACGGATGCCTAGAACGAAGGTTAGGGGTCTTTCGCTAGCAGGGCCGTTTGAGCTTTTGTTTGCTGGAACTGTTAGATAGATATCCCGAACATCGCGTTGCTTTTTTTTTTTTTTTTTTTGGCTTTTTGTTGGACTGGTGGTAGTGTGAACAGGAATTGGAGGTAGTGAGCTGTTGGTGAGTTTGCTGGTCATTGCCCGCTGATACTAGGCATTTGAGAACCTTCGTTCACAGATACACGGCCTTTTTGGTTTGTCTGAGCACGATGCCAGGCTGGGTATATCCTCTGCTACCGTAACAGTCATCCAGCTAGATCCATCCACTCATGGAGCATACGGCGACTCACATCAGAGACTCACGCAAAAAGTCATGCGCCAACGTACACGTACCCATCCATGTATTTCTATCTGCATGCAATACATGAATGGTACCAAATTATAGATCTCAATCATATGTATGAACTGTACCAAGAACTCCGGGTCGCAGAATTTTCGAAACGTGCGTGCAGACTTCACTCGAATGGCTGTAGGCACACACCTGAGCATGTATAAAGGTGCCTATGTAGGTACTTGCATAGTGGGATACAATATACATATATACCGTATACTACAGCATTTACCTATCTATGTACCTGGTAGCTACCTACGTATTTAATATACATGTACAATATTTGCTCTTCTTGTCTCCTATATGTGCCTGGGATTCTTTCTCCAACATAGTGTGTGCATGTTTCTGTCCGTTCTTTACTGAAGCTTCATACATACACGGCTCCCATTCCGTTCTTTGTCTGTGCGCACTTCGCCATGTCGTATGCTGTATGTATATTGCTATAGAAAAGGTGTGAGTGACTTGTGGATGTGAGTGTTTTATGCAGTGCTGTTCGTGTTGCGTCTGGGTTATTGGTGTTGGTGTACTTCTGGACAATCCAGGTTTTTATTCATGGTGCTTTGTTTTGTTTCAGATTCAATCTGAACACCTATTCTATCTAAGTCCTTGTGCTGCTGTATTGCTGATAGAGAATCAAGATACTGTACGTACACTTGACATCCTTGACTTCCGAATGTCTGTGTTCAAATCCACTTACCTACCTGCCGACCTATCCATCCATCTACCGCCGTTTCCCACTCCCACCACCACCACCACCCTCCCCCCTCTCAGCAAGACTAACAACATCCCCAATTCCCGCAGCCTCCTGCTCGTCTTCCAACGCCTGAACCTCCTCCCTACAATCCCACCACCGCTCTTCCGCTTGCGCAAATGCCTTCTCCCTCAACTCCTTGATCTCGAGAGACGTGGCATCGCGAATATAGTCCAAGACGTACTTTTGCCACTCGTTTGTCGTGCGGCGGAAGAAATCTGCTCGTGTTTCGAAGGGGCGGGGGAAGGGTCGCGGGTCTTGGGATGCGAGATGTGTTTCTTCTGTTTCTGGCTCGGGTTCAGTTCGTGGGGAGGAGATGTTTGTGGGTGTTGGGGAGAAGATTTCGTCTGGGTTGGAGTCGATTTCCATTTCATCGTCTTCGTCGTCAGTGGAGAAGCCGTCGTCTTCTTCGTCTTCGCTTTCGTCCTCGATTTCGGTGATGTTCATGTTTGGAGGTTCGGTGTAGTAGAGTTCTTTGACGCCGTCGAGCTTGTTTAGGTCTATGGCGTACAGGTCTGAGAAGGTTATTTCGATGTCTTTGCGTTCGAATGTGCCGCCGTAGATGTAGAGTGTGTCGTCTTGGACGGCGAGGAGGGCATTGAAGCGGGCGTGTGGATATTCGTATTTGACTGGGTATTCTTTTTTGTCGGATTGGAGTCCTTCGTCTGGTTTGGTGATGTCTGTCGCTTGGTCTTCGGTGTCGGTAGTGATTTTGCCGGTTGTTTCCAGTGCTGCGAGATTGCGAAGAAGTTCTTCTTCGTCGGCTCGACCACGGTTACGGGTTCGTGGTGCGGTTTTCGCTTTGCCGCCAACTTTGGGACGTCGGAGAAGTGTTGAGAACATTCGGTTACGATCGATGTTGTAGACAAAGAGATCTTGAAAGAATTCGGAATCGATGCCTTCTTCACTGAGTTCAACATCATGAACACCACCGAAGAAGACACCTCGTCCTTTGTGGTGGGCCATAGTAATGCCAGCACGTTCAGGCGTTGCTATGTTGGCTGGTTTCTTCCGTCGTTCCCATCGCATAGTTGGTGGTGTACCGGGAGGTGCGTCATTTAGAGGTTGTGTCAACCGCAAGAACCATGAATCTTGATGAACCATGGGTCGAAGGACATTGCGTTGGGCGGTTTGTTTTCCTTGCTGCTTACCACCAACTGTGGCTTTGACCCTAGAATACCCACCAAACATGACAGCCCCCGATTCGTGTGGTAGCCAACTGAATGAAGAGCGAGCGTCTGGCTTCTGTGCGGCAGGGGCTAATTTGAATTCGTGCCAGACGTTTTCTCGAGTGTCGTAAATCCAGGTGTCCTGAAGATATTTCGTCTGCTGCGATGTGTCCTGGAAGCCACCAAAGAGTATAATGTAGTTTTTCCAGTAGGTCATGCGATGGCCACTTCGAGCTGGTGGGCTCTTGTTCTTGCCTTTCGACTCCAATCTCGTCCATTCCCTGCTATCGGTGTCAAGATGCCAAAAATCGTTGTAGTGATAGAAAGTGCCCTGCTTGGGTGATGAAAATTCTCCTCCAAACAGGTAAATGCCACCAGTGTTTCCACCCCTGCACCAGGCATGACCACTCCTTGGCAAAGGACTATTAGGAGAAGTTATGTGACGCCACTCACCTTGATTGACCTGGTAAACCAATAGGTCATTGTAGAATAGAGCGGATGTGCCATCGTAGTACTCTCCACCGAAAAGAAACAGCTCGTTTCGATTGGAAGGCGAGGCTAGAAATGTAGCTGATGATCTTGGTGTTGGAGGAGAACAAGGCTGTTCAGTTACTTTCAAGAATTTGGCCTGCTCTTCAGCAAAAGCCGCAAGGACAGCATCAAGGTCAACATTATCATCGGCATCGCTATCGGCATCAACGTTCTTGGCTTTTACCTTCTTCTCGCTCTTCGCAGCTTTCTTAGTTTGCTTGGCTTGTTTTGCGGCCTTTTGCTCGACACTCTTTTTCTTCTTATCCCTTGCCATTAGCGGGAACGAGGTCCTGTGATAGCAAAAGGTTGAATAGCGATGGACTTTACGAGAGATTGAACAGGAACCGAAATGAGGGATGAAATTCATAGTGGAGCTTGCATGCGGCTAATTATCGGTTTTGGCAATATCAAGAACGCGTCGAGCCACCCGACGCGTTTTGAGTGGGTGGACGATGCAGTAGTTTGCCGCTCGTTTATGGGCAGGCACAACGCATTTTGAGATATCTCACATCAAACGGATTTAATTTGCCTTGCACGATCAATTGACGCCTCGAAGATGATTTCACGAACCCGATACGGCCACCTTCATGACTAAAAACAATCTACATACATGTTTAGGATGGCTTTTACAACAGCCCAGTACTGTCAACAACACAAACCTGGAATACATTGTTCCATTGACGCCTAATGAGCGTAGTTTGGGAACCAACGAGGAAGAGCAGGCTTTTCGCGAATATGAAGAGATGGCAAGACTCCAATTCGCACCACAGTCTGTGACTCGACCGCGACTTCTTGCCACCAATGTTGTATCGAATGCCTCGCCTCTGCCAGCGAACTCCAACTCTGCCAGGCATGCCAGTCCACAGTTGCCAAGTACACGACCTCGTTCGAACGTGACGCCAGCACCTGTTAGACCTGTTGTTGCGCAAACTCCTACGACAGATTACGGTGACGATGTTTTCGACATCGAAGATCTCGACGACGAGGATCCCTTGAATGGAAACATTACCTCTTCTTCGTTCGAGAATTTTGGGCCCCCTGTCAGATTATGGAATGAAAGATCTGCTGCCAGAGTTGAGCCTGTAGTGTCGAAAGGGAAGAAACGAAAGAGTCAGGAATACCTAGATGATTTGATACCAAGTCGACCTGTGAAGTATGAAAGGCCAGTCACACCAGATATTGATGAAGGAACACAAGTACCTGAAGTTTCAACACAAACTCAATTCCAATATACTACAGATGCTATCAAAGAGTCAAGCTTCGTCAAAGATGAGGAAATCGTTGCGCCGCATGTTCCCAATACTCAGAAGACGTCGCTCAAAAGGTCGTCCTCGCAATTGGAGCCGCTCAGCTACGGTCATGAGTCACCTGTCGAATCTTCTTCCTCCAAGTCTACAGGGGCCGAGCAACCGTTGAAGAGGCCAAAAGGACTTCGGGTATACCAGGTACCAGATTCGGATGATGAGGGCGATATTGGAGCTGTTGAACTAGGGCTGTCAAATGCGAAATGCGTTTGGCAAGAGGATGGAGATTTGGACAACACCGAGTTGGACATCATAGATTCCGGACCAATACCACCTGCTAAAACACCACACAACTTCGCGGGACCTGCGCGTTCTTTACCACCAGTTGGGCACAGCATTGAAGACGAGTCGATTGAGCTTGTGGCATCAAAAGGAAAATCCGTTGTCGGACGATCAGGGCAGCCACAAGAGCCGGCACATCCATCCAACACGAGTAACCTTTCCTCTCAACAAGACCGCAAATTGTCAGATGATGAAAGAAGGCTAGTCAGGCACTTTGGCCAATGTTGCAACACAACATCTGATCGGGTGGCAGCTCGGCTGCAGATGAACATGTCCGAGGTTCGCAAGCAAGTCGCTGAATACTTGTGCGAAGGAATGGATGTTCCGCCTGCAGTTGAGGCTTCGCGGCTTGCTCTGCGCCAGAAAATAAAGGCATTGCCTGAGTTATCCAAGCTTGCAGAGCCGCTTCGTGTCAAGATACATGAGCTCAAGCAGAAGAAGCAAGAACTTATAGCTCTGTTAACAGACGACGATAACGATGATGACCCCGATGTGACAGACGATGCCGTCAGTATCTTGTCTGGCCAGGTATTCAACCTGAAAACTCAGATTGCTGGGCTTGAAAGCGCGCTCCTCGATCAACTGAAACAGCACGGCTTTACTTACGACGACTTGCCAAACCACTCCAGCAGCTCAGACACAGTGCGAACACCAGCGCCCCAGCGCAATCAGTCATCGCAAAAGGTTCTTGTGGCATCAACGCAGCATGTTCGAAAAGTGAAAAGGACATCTCCTACACCTCTGAGTCAAGATCCGTGGTCAACCGGCTCGCCATCAATTGCTCAAACACCTATGCAGACATACGACTCTATGCAAAACATCTCTCGACCGCATCAGTATCGTGAGGCTCGGGGGATTGCTTCTGCAACAGTTTCAGACCAGAACCGTGAAAGGCATGATAGCAAATATCGTGATCACTCTCGTAGTGCGCATCACTATGAAGGTGGTTTTTCTAGAACTATGGGAAGCCCGTCACCGCCATCGCCGTTGCCTGAGCAAGATGATGATTTTGGTGAAGAATTTGATGATGGCGAGATGCTGAACGCCTTTGATGATTTCGAACAATCATTTCATCCAGATGACGGACCACCGCCAATACAAGCGAGTAGACCGGCGTTAGCAGAAATGAGCCACAACATACAACGTTCCCACGAGAAGGACGAAAAGGCACGCCAACCACCGGCTGATCAACTTCGACATCCCTGGTCAAAGGATGTCATGAGCGCCTTAAGGAAGCGGTTTCACCTTCGAGAATTCAGACACAACCAATTAGAAGCCATCAATGCTACTTTGGGAGGTCAGGACACTTTCGTACTTATGCCCACTGGTGGTGGCAAGTCACTGTGTTACCAATTGCCGTGTATCATCAATTCGGGAAAGACAAACGGTGTCACAATCGTGATCTCACCTTTGCTAAGTCTTATGCAAGACCAGGTCGATCACCTCCAGAAACTCAAGATCCAAGCGTTCATGATTAATGGCGACATTTCGACTGAGCAGAAGAACTTGATCTATCAAGGCCTCGAGGGTCCACGACCGGAGAGTTTTATACAGATATTGTATGTCACACCAGAAATGGTAGGCAAAAGCCAGAAAATCAACAAGATCTTTACAGACCTACATCGTAGAGGAAAGCTAGCAAGACTGGTCATTGACGAAGCTCATTGCGTCAGTCAATGGGGGCACGACTTTCGCCCTGATTATAAAACTCTTGGAGAGACGAGACGGCAGTTTCCTGGCGTTCCTGTTATGGCACTGACTGCAACTGCCACTGAGAATGTGAAGATTGATACCATCACCAACCTGCGTATTGAGGGATGCCGCACCTTCACTCAGAGCTTTAACCGTCCCAATTTGACATATACCGTACGAACCAAGGGCAAAGGTGCGCAACTGCTTCAGAGTATTGTTGACACAATCAACGAGAATCATAGTGGCGAATCTGGGATTATCTACTGCTTATCCAGAAAGAACTGTGAAAAATTGGCCGAGGCATTATCACAAAAGCACCATATTCGTGCAGCACACTACCATGCGGGCATGGCCGCCGATGAGCGTGCGAGTGTTCAGAAAGCGTGGCAGGCTGGGACATACGACGTGATAGTGGCTACCATCGCTTTTGGCATGGGAATCGACAAGCCTGATGTTCGATATGTGATCCACCATACGATACCAAAGAGCTTGGAGGGCTACTACCAAGAGACTGGCCGAGCTGGTCGAGACGGACAACCTTCTCAATGCTATCTTTACTATGGTTACAGCGACACAACTATGCTCAGAAAACAGATAGATGACGGCGATGGTAGCTGGGAACAGAAGGAACGTCAGAAGAGAATGCTTCGCAATGTTATTGGTTACTGTGAAAACAAAAGTGATTGTCGGAGGGCACAAGTTTTGGACTACTTCAATGAGCGCTTCGACCCAACTAACTGCAACAATTCTTGCGACAATTGCTCGTCTGATTCGCTATTCGAGACGAAAGATTACTCCAACCACGCGAAAAACATCATCGGACTTGTTCGCCAACTATGCATTGGTAAAGTAACTCTACTTTATTGTGTCGATGTATATCGAGGAGCTGGTGGTAAGAAAGCAAAGGATGCTGGCCATGACACCCTTGACGAAGCAGGGGAAGGATCTGACTTGGACCGAAGTGATGTTGAGCGTCTCTTCTACCGACTCGTGAACGAAGATGCATTGGAGTTCGATCACGTGTCGAATGCTCAAGGATTTCCACTAGAGTATCTCAAGTTGGGAAAGAGATGTCGAGACTTCGAGTCTGGGCGTAGTGCGCTCCAGTTCCAGATTCGACTCGGATCTACGAAGAAAGCCCAAAGCAAGCCAGCCAAACCCAAGGGCAAGAAAAAGAAGGACACGATTAGCAGGGCTGTTAATGACACTGACTATCCACCACCTACTATGCTTTCATCACCAGTCGCAGCTCGGAAGAGAAACAGCACGAAAGCTCGAGCAGCCCCTATTGTGGTATCGTCGGAGAGTGAGGGTGATGATGATTTTGAACCAGTACGACAGGCTGGAAGAGCAATACGTACGAAGCAATATGAGCCAGGACCTCCCATTACGATTGATCAAAGGGTAGGTCAGCTAGATGAAGCGCATCGCTCTGTGCTTGACGTGTTTGTCAAAGGTGCGAGAGATGCTTTACGTAACATCGAAATGAACCTCGGATTACGACAAAAACTGATTTCAGACACTGTATTGCGTGAGATAGGTATCGAGCTTCCTGCGCGGCCGGAAATATTGTTACGCTTTGAGGGCATGACGGAGGAAAAGCTCAAGATCTGCGGCAAACAGCTGCTCATGCACATAAGATCCGCTCAGCAGGATCTCGATGCAATGAGACTAGCTATGGACGACGAGGGTGGGGTTGTCGAAAACAGTGGATTCGAGCAGGAAGACTTTTCTGACGATGATTACGAAGAAGAGGAGGAGGCGACCACCAGCAGCGCATATTTCAGCGCCCCTAATGAAGTGTCATCTTTCATGCGCCAGATGTCACAAACCCCAACATTTGCGACGAAGGCCAACACAAAAGCACCACGAACAACATCACGTGGTGGTAAATCTGGCTCTTTTAAGAACTTTGGACAGGGCAAGGGGAGGAAGAAAGCGGCAACGTCATCCAAATCTGGGTCGTACGCAGGTGTAGCCAAAAAGAAGCGTGTCTCGGGAGCTAGTACTGCCTCGAGGTCAGCTTCTGGCGCATCTCACAGGAAAGGAGCGTCGAAATCTAGTCGAGAGGCCCAAGGAGGCCAAGGAGGAAGCTCTTTATTCGGCATGATGCCGACGTGATTGGAAACTGTCTCCCTGTCACATTACGACAATTTGATTCGTGTCTGTGGAAGCATGCGAACTTCAATTTAGCCTGGTATGATTAATGATAAGTATATGCAAATTTGTCTAGCCATCACTCCGGCTTCACCTGCTCCTGCTTTTTGTATCGTTGCTCTTGCATCTCACATCAGTGTAGGCTAGTTCGCTCCTTCCCACTTCTTATGTGGAAGAACACGGCTGTACTTCCTCCAACACCAGTCACTCTCTGTCTCGCAATAATGGAAGTTGCTGACTGCGCACCTTTGACACCTTCACATCACATAGACGTATATGAGCTCTACAGAATCATGCTGGAATCATCATTTCACTCTGTTTAGATCCCGCACGACAGTCGACAGAGCTCATGACTATGCCACTTGACGAGGTCCCTGCGAACATTAGACGAAGTCATAGTACAAATCGAACGGCGACGAAAAGCATTCACCATGGCGATCCAGTCGCTCCTCAGACTCAGCCGCCCCCTCTTGCCGTACAGGGCATGCTGAGGAGCGTGACCGAACTTGGAGACGTCGGAATATTCGCCCAGAGACCATCCCGAGTACCACGACCAACTACACAGTCCTCCTTGGACTTCCATCCACGATCTTCGAGTGGCTCCCACATTTCGCGGTACCAACAGAAGTGCTTCAAGCCTGCCGTGTTAGATCACCAACGATCATATGGAGGTTCGACACATGAGCTGAGAAGAAATGATACTGTACAATCAAATCTTTCGTCCTATCAAGATTGGCCAAGGTCAAGAAGATTGCTCTCCCGCTCAGGCTCCTATGTGCCCAATCAGAGGCCTCGTCTACCAGGAGAAAACCGTGCGTTGCACTCTCATAGATCTCTGACTTCACTGAGAAGCCACAATGGCACGATAAATCATCCGCCCCTATCCCCTCGATCTTTTCGGATGACCCGAGCACATCGTTCAGGAAGAGTTCCTTCCCCGGCAACAATCAATATGTATGCGTATCGTCACCACTCAAGGCAGTCACATCTTGGAAATCGTAGCAGTTCAGGCACAGCAGCTTCATCACCTATCTCTCGAATGTCAGCGGTGAGAAGCATACAGCACTACCGGAATCAGTATAATGCATCAGCTTGGTCCCTACGTCCTCCGGCTTCACCTGCGGCTGGTTTCCGCAGCTACCAGCGACGTGGATATTTACCATACGCCAGGTCGACAACTTCAGCAGCAGGCTTACCTGCCGTTGGCCGTGTTTACAGTACAAATTCTCTGTTCTCAGGTCCGACTTCTCCCACAGACTCAATTGTACCATTCTACTATGACTATAGTGAATCGTTCCATGGTCGTGATCCGCTCCTGCAGTTCGTAGATGGTCAAGAACAGATGCAACGAGCTCGGCCCGGTTCACCACTACCTGCAGCTCAATCACCGTTTGGTACACTACCAGGATCAAGATTTCTTCCCATCGAGCTTCCTACGCAGCACAATCGTCGTGCCAGCGAGGTTTCGAGCCGATCACGGCATAGTCGAAACGTGAGCGAAAGAACAAACAGGACCAGTTCGGCTGTGATTGCAGAGACCGCTGACGTTGACCGTCCACAAGCAGGAGGACAAGAAGATCTTCCACACGGTCCGCATATGGTAGGCGGCGTTTCTTGTTCGGCAAACATTTTATACTAACATCATCACTAGGTTCAGCCCTCAACCTATGTCACCTATCCCAGTGGCAATCCATCCGCACGAAACTCGATAACGAGCCCGCAAAAGCGGTTGTCCCAATCTGACAGCACCTTTTTCACCAATGCCAGTCGAAGCCCGAGAAACCTGAGCAATCTGGCTGCAAGAGCACATTCACCATCGACCGGAGATCTACTTGAAGCTGTTCGCAGTATTGACGCTGTCGCTGTGGGCTCGGAAACACCCAAGCAACCAGATAGGGGACTCCCGAAAGGCGAAACAGCATCAGACCAAGATGTTCAAACAACAACCTTCAACTCTAAAACGCTGTCAAAGGACATGAGCAGAGACTTGAGGCCAAGAACGTCACCTACTCCGCCTACATACCATACTCCTGAGATCGTTTCCCCTCGTCCAGAACGACCTACATCATCACAAAGCCGAAAGAGGTTCAGCAAAATCCTGGATGTCGATCAACAGCAAACAGCGACTGAAGCATATAACTCCTGTCGTATGATAGCAAGCCACTCTTTTACCAGACTGGAACGAGTCGATGAAGTCTCTAGTCCGGTCAAGGCGCCAGCGGTGGTTACCACATCAATGGCCAGCAGGGGCGAAAACTTCAGCACGACATCCCATTATAGCTCAGCATCTGTCGACAATGCCAGTCGCGGTAGACTACCAAGTCACGATGTATCGACTGTTGACTCGCTGCTCGAAAGACACATTGAATGTCTCGGCCTCATACCGGGCCACGAGCCCGTCTCGCACACATTGACAGACGACAGGGACAACGCTGGACAAGACGGAGCTAAGGGGGAAACCACTTCTCCCTCGAGAACTGCTACAATGGAGGATGTAGTGCCCAACGAGATCATGCACAGCACTTCTGGCACCCATCAACCTTCCAGTCTCAGCAGTTGCGCTCAGAAGCGTCTCATGCCTCGTCGCTTGTTTGCAAGCATGGATAGCAAATTGCCTAACTGTCCAACTACAATCTTTCGGTCCGATACTAGACTCTCACTTTCACTCGCTCGACATGGTAACATTACTCAACATTCGCATGGCTGGTTGACTCTGCCATCTGAATCTTACCTCAGCACAGATATAGAGAGAAGCAGAGAAACTTTATTGTCCGGAGATTATGCCGATATTGAAAGTAGTCGGTCAGTCGAGAAGTTCAGAATACGAAGAAGTTCATCGCCAGATGCCACGCCTATTCCGCTGAAGCAGGATCATACCGAGATGATGAAATCGGACGACTATGACGGCCACGGCGCCCTTTGTCACAGGTCGACAAGCAACCTCAACTCATCGGAGATTTCACGACGACGAAGGAAAATGAAAATCCATCTCAAGAATCTGGCTAGCAATTCGAACACCACACTCAAAGGCAGTGATGACACCGTCGATGCTGTCCTTCAAGAGTATGAACGGGGTCTTGCAACCACGGGTCTTAGTCAGAACCCCATCTCAACAGTAGATGGGTTCGCTGAACTGAGTGCAGAGTCTACGAGCGCTGCACAGTCCTTGACTTCCATTCTGAACATCCCTGACCAGCCAAAGTCAGACATGTGGCAGAACAGCGTTGCTGTAATACCTACGATGGGGAAGAGAACAACAGGCCTTCGACGAAAACCTTCAGCAAGCACTATTCGTACCGTCCGAAGCGACCGAAACGTCCTCGAGCCATTGAACACATCCAGAGTCACTTCGAAGCGAGCCAGCCGCGAGATAAATCGTCAAAGTAGCGTGCCACAATTGGCTTATCCTGATCTCGGTCCCACCATGCGTGCTTCGGAATTTGACCTGTCCACTCAATACCTCAAAACTTCACCCCAGCCAAAAACATCGTCCCCCATACCGATGATAGCAAAAAGTCCAGAGAAGTATGGTAAACATAGTATGCGAGCACGCTGGAAGTGCAACAGTCTCCGACATATCATGTCGAAGCCGTTGCATTCAAGGGGTGCAGCTAACACTCATTTTAACATGACAATCAGTCAAGATTGCAGACTGCAGCCAGCTGTGTCTTTTGATGAGCAGCCGATGTATCCAGACACCATCGCAATGTCGGATTTTGCGTATCGCAAGTACAGAGTGATGGAAAAGCTCAAGGAATGGTGTCGAGGGCCGTGTATGAGCCGGCCAGTTGCTGTCAAAAGGAAGAGCTCAATTGCTGGTGGCTTCCTGGTTGATTAATATCCTGGTTACGTGGTTGGTGTTGTGGTAGCAAGGGCGGTCGCTGCTTCGAGGCTTAATGATTGGTATGAAAGACTTCTCTTGTCCAGGTCCGGCGTTGGGATGGTGAGTTTGATCTTTTGGAAGCAAGCAGGAGGTTGAAGTTGATATTGTATGTTTCCGACACGCGCCTGTTGTGTTATCTCAAAAGGAGTAAACATCTTAGCATACGCATACCAGAGTCTCCGGCTAATAAATAGTGAACACAAGTTTGCTAGATATCAATATCTCGAGAACGAAAGTTGAAGGTCACTGCGGTCGAGATCGCTCCTAACGCAGCCACTACCTCGTACAGACCTCCTTGCAGTCTTGACTTGATTGTCCTCATACATGAACATCACCCACAATATTAATCAACACCCATCATATCTCGATCAGCAGCCCATATCCCATAACGACACCACCATTTCGATATGTACAGCCCCTGATCTATCCCGTATCCAGTAATCCACAATAATGGTTGATCGGTTAATTGTTTACTCGATCATTTGGTAAGGTAGATGCTGAGCTGCCGCCGGTTATAGTTCATAATTTACTTGATTCGTTCCCAATAGATTCCTGGGATAGTCTTGGAGGTTTTGCGGAGTAAGGTGGCCATTGTCCTATACGGAGGGTTGTGAGTTCTTTCTCAATTTCGGATTTTAGAATAGTTCGTTGCTGTTGCTGTTGGTTGATGTCGGTGTTGTTTGTAGTAGAAATGGGGTTGAGGAGGGTATGATAGATGGATTTTAGAGAGGAAGGAGGTGTGAGGATGTATTCTTGAATACCGTCTGGGAAGACGGGCGTTGGTATTGGATTTTGTGTTGGAGAAGGTGAAGCTGAAGACGGTTCTTGCGGGTTGAGAGGGATTGTGGATGTGGTTGTGATGAAGGGTGTCATGAAGAGTGTGGAAGCGTATTCACGTGTTAGACGATGTGATGTCTCTGGATCAATCGCCTTGGCGAGCGTTGGGATGTATTGCCCTGATTCGACAGCCATATGCTGGCTTAGATCGTCGAAGAGAGTCGTTAGTGCGTTGAGCGCCCTGGCCTTATCTGCTTCGTCATTGAAATCGGGCTTTGTGGCGATTAGATCGAGAAGGACTTGGCGGGCGTGCGTGTGGTCGGAATGGTCGTGCGTGGCCATTTGGTTGCCTTGGGACCCTAGATAGGTGGTGAAGGCTGGACGCATGATGAGGTCTTCGGAGAGGTCGTGCCGGATTAGACGCCATGTTATTTCGTGGAGGAGGGTGGGAAGGCATTGGATTGGGGTGGTGGGGGAGCGGATACGTTGGGCGAGGGTGGTTATGGTGGAGTGGTCGGCTTCGATTATTTTGGGGAAGGTGTAGGGTGTTGAGGGGGTGATCGGGGGTGGGAGTGCTGGCGTTGGGCTTGAGGTGGGTTGGAGGCTATCGTTGGGAGGCATTATGGTTGCTTGTTACTCAAGTATTGTGATTGGAGTTGATGAGTTTGATGTGAACAAGAACGGCTGTGCAAGGAACAATAGTGTAATTGCCCTGGCTGTGCTGCGTAGATAGTTTCGCTAATCTGTTGAGGCTATCTGCGTATGCTGAGAGACTGGTTGATAGAGGTAGAAGGAGGGCACAGACTACGGATGAGCTAGGGTGAGGATGGGAAATGCCATGTTCATTTCGCCAGCTCAGCTATTGATGTTTGTCCGTCAGTGATCATACCCCAAAATGGTAGGTCTAACCGTCAAGGCTCATTACGATTAGCGTTCTCTATCTTTCAGGGGATGGTGTTTACAGGATCTGCTTCGAGACACAGCAAAGCACAATCATCAAGACATAGCTGACGGAGGGGAAGGTTCGAAGGCTATTGAACGTCTGCTTCACGCTATTTCGAAATAGCTCAGAACGTCGTGTAACGCTGAGATGGCTGACGAGTATTTCTTGGTTCGACAATCGGAATTATCGCTCTAAGTGACTCGCCGTAAGGTAACTAAATACGATTCACAAGTTGAGAATCGCATGAATGGAGGTCGTTCGTGAATCGTGTGAGGTGGACTCTGGAGTGCGCTTGAATAAAATTGCGGTCATCGAAGGTCCCCCACATACTCGGTTCTATTGACCACTACACAGTCTTATCTAGCGAACGGATGACATGCAAACAAATAAACAATATTGGAAAGTTTCATTGACTATAACTCAGTTGTGATTTTTCATAGTGGGGAATAACTTGGATACTCATTGGGGGTGCTATGGTATCGAGGAACATCCACTACGAGTGGTTCTAAACGAACGATGAACATTAACACCAATGTTCAACAGCACAGTAGAAGTGCTAGGATGGCAAGCAAGTGAAGTCCCCGTGTTCCTACCAGGAGGGGATACTATGTCCTCGTCTCCACTCTGTCCTAACATTATATTGGCACCATCAGCGGGTTCATCACGCTGGCTCCTCCATCAACCACCAAGTTGACTCCTGTGATGTAGCTCGAGAACCCACTAGCAAGAAAACCTGCTACACGTCCAACCTCTGCCGGTAGACCTGCTCGTTCTAATCCGATGGTACTCTTCTGGACCTCTGAACTTTGTATTTGTGCTGGCGGGAGTTGTGCCGTTGTTCCCTTCAGGTCCAATCCCAGTGAGCTATCACCGACATCTATCTGCCCTGCTGAAATGCAATTTATTCGCACCCCAGTACCTTTTAATGTTGCAACTCCAGCTCTAACCACTCCGAGTGCAGCGTGACTGCTCATGGTGTAGCAAGGTCCCCAGCTGCCGCCATACTGCGATGCCGTGCTGGACACCATGTGGTCAGCTTGAATGCAGGCTGGGGTATTCCCGAACTCCACTCACCTGCTGATGACAACTATACTGCCATACTTCTGCTCTTTAGGAGCAGCGTTCGGGTATGTGCCCTTCTTCGTAGTTTTTTCCATGGCATGAGGCGCGTATTTAAGGGCGAAGAAAGGTGCTAAGCTGTTTGCCTCGAAACATTTTTGCAGGTCCGCAGGCGTTGTAGCATCGATTGACGGAGGTCCTAGTAGCCCGCTAGAGCACACCCACACATCTATTCTTCCGTATGCATTTAATGCCTCGTCGATCAACACAAGGGTGTCGTGCTCGCTCGAAATCGAATAAGGGTAGTCAATAACTTTGGTGTTCGGATGCAGTTTCTGGACAGTTGGAAACTCGAGTGGGGATGATAGGCCGTGGCAGGCATATACAACAGCCGCACCATGAGCTGACACTGCTGTCAGTAGACTGTTAGGTCCATGGCTTGCCGAACATACCTGCAAGCTCGGTCACGACGGCTGCACCAATGGGCTTCTCGGCGCCGGTCACAACGCAGACGAAGCCATAGAGCTTGCCATCCACTCGATATGGGCTGAAATGATCTGCCTCTGTTTCCATGGTCAGTAGTGAAGGCATGTTAAAACAAACATGCAGTATTTCGAGGACGTAACAGCGGAAACCGTGCTTTGGGAGCAAAAGGCGGCAACAACAATAGCTAATGGAGGAACATGTCTTTCGAAGCCGGTCAGATCTGGAGATCTCGCCAATTGCTCATAGCATCACAAGATACGTCCGATAAGTCTCGTCTTTCTCCATGGAACTGAGAGTCAAGGGCAATGCTTGCTACAGGATATGAGCAGTCAGATAAGTGTACACACCCAATCATGACCATGGTAATTCTTCATGCAATGTGTCGAGCAGTGGAAGCGTGGAGATGGTAAATCTGAAGGCAAGAACAGAAAGAACGTCGGCCACGATAAGCTGCGATCTTATCAACGCTTTTTGATTGGCTGTGGTGTATGGTGGCCTGAGGCATGAATTCATGCCTGACAGCTCTTGATATTCGAGTGAAGCAGATGCTGGGCGCACACGTGGAGGACGAAAAACGATTCTGCGTGGCGATACAACAAGTAATAAAACCCAGTCACGAAGACTATTTCAGAAGGACCGTTGCCCGAACCCAATGGTGGGACTGGAAGCTCAGGTCATACTCGTGCCATTTGTTCTGGAATAGGTCTTGGTTGTCTTGTAAAATCAACATATTGCTGCTCTCGCTGCCAGTCAATCCGCGTTTCGGCAAGGTCGCCACCAGTAGATTTCTCTGATTGGAAAACACCAAATGTGATGGGACAATGCTGGTTGCGGCAATCTGGCACACCATTGCCACAAAGTCTGGTTTCGAGCACGAATATAAGGTGTGAATCCGAGTCGAGGTCCACGATAAGC
The DNA here is from genome assembly GCA_022813445.1 of Neophaeococcomyces aloes. Classification (NCBI taxonomy): domain Eukaryota; kingdom Fungi; phylum Ascomycota; class Eurotiomycetes; order Chaetothyriales; genus Neophaeococcomyces; species Neophaeococcomyces aloes. The sequence goes on from JAKLMK010000016.1 coordinate 73,467, forward strand.
TGCTGACGTTCACGAGCTGAAGGGATACTATCCTTGTGATGTTCTCATAGCCAGTCATTGGGCTACTGGTATTGCATCGCGGAGTACCGGTAGCATAACGAGGCACAATATGTTCCTCTTACACCAGCTGTCGGGTCGGCATGAGTATTAGCCACCTTCGAAGAGCTTGAAACCATAGACATTCGGTTAGTCAATAATGCGGTCAAACAGGGATGGCAGAGTGAGCGAAAGCATTGAGTTGAGTTGTCGCTTCTGCTCCGTTGATGATTGATTGATTGTTTTGACACCTCATGTCTTTGCGTCTGCTGTTATTCCGCCTTTGTTTCTTGCCTGAAAATTGATGGAAGCAATATCCATCGACTCCTCAAACAAGGATTGGTCAAGTGAGGGGAGCTGCAGGGTACTTGAATGGTACCTGAAAAGATGGAAGGTTGTCGAACGGCAGCTTGTGGGCAACCAGTTGAGGAAGCAGGAAAAAAAGCTATGCTGTCATGTCCAATGCATAACTTTGCCATTCAGGGAGCTGCGTGGGCCAACCGAACGTCAGCATGAGGAAAGGTAGGAGCTGTGGCAGGAGCTCCAGGTGCTTAGCTTCAAAGCTCCAGGCGGCCCCTCTTCGATTTCTTTGGCTGAACCAGCTCCAGCTTAGGCCTAAGCTACGTTTCTCTCTGCGACACACAACATCACGGATTTTCACTCTCTCTCATGTCCTCATCTTCAATACTCACCACATCTCCACTCAGTTTTCACTCTTTGCAGACGTGCAGGTCATAGTCTGTGTAGCAACAATCCAACACAGACACCATCTCTACTCTACCAAGCAATGTAAACACGCAAGCCGGCCTTACGGACCTCAAATTCTCATCACAGTCTGAATACGGCAAAGCTTCAAGTGGGCAGGGCCCGATTCATGCCGACGTCCTCAAAAGTCTCCAAACCTGCAACCTCTCTCTGAGTACTACACCGACAACCGTCGACAGGCAATGCCGCCAAAGCCTACGATAGCAGGCTCTGGCCCGTTTGCAGGAGATGCCGATCAAGAAGTGGTGTGCCCGTTAACCAACCAAGACGGGTCACAATGTCGAAAAAGATGTATTGGCGTATGACAACCCACAACAACAGTCACTGTCGCGCTCAACATACTGACACACACGTCGCAGGAGAAACGATATCGTTCGATGCAAGAGCACATACGACGCGCACACCCTAATTACTACCTGCCTAAGCTGCCGGCGACGGAAGAGAGTTTTCAACTTATGATTAATACACCGCCATCACACCGACCACAAGTTGCTCCCGCTCCTTCACCTTCGAGGAAACCACCTAGTATGTTGATGCCAGACTACAAGATACAGGAGACACGGTTTGCTAAGATCCATACAGCAGATTTGAGTGAACAGCATCCATACCTGGCAGATCTCGGTGCAGGAGGACCGTCTGTTACCTACGAAGGCCAGAGACATTCTGACTCCAATACTGCTGTAGCACTGGCACATTTACATAGCTGGGACTCCGACTACGTGAGTTTACACCAACGCGTTGCAGTGAGAGAAACATGTACTTATGCCAAACAGGAAGGATATCCAGAACCTGATATCGGACACGGCCTACCATCTATACACGACACATTACCACCCTTCCAACCGACAACACGAGAGTTATTACCCTCAGTATTACCGTCGCCGACAGGGAGATACGCATCACTACCCCCCATTTATCGCCGTGACAAAATGCAGAGGCCACGAAAGCCGTCGATGGGTCAGAACGCACGAAAAGGGAAACACGAACGAGGCAAATCGAAAGATTTCTCGCTCAAGGAATTCTCTCGCCGACTATCCGAAGAAGGCCGAAAAGCCATGTCTGCAGAGCCACCAACGGCAGCATGGATGCAAGGGAAGCGATGGGAAGATCTCATCGAGGCTGCAACGACGGCCACCGAGGTCGATGATGATCGAGATCTTACTCCTGTAAGTCAGATGACATTTTTTGATTGTCCTCTGTTTACGTGTTGCTGCCAAGAGATCGAAATTTTGTAATAGTCTGCTTTTGTTTCATGTTACGTGCTCTACGAATATGGGAGGAAGGGAAGTTAATGTGTGGATGTCGCCGGCAGCCGATTGCGAAAGCAAGAGTCGAAGGCGACATGCAAGTGTTTCTATTACTGTCACTACCACAAGATGAGTTGCGAGCGAGGCCTTTTACGATACCCAAGATCAAAAGATCAAAGTACAAAATTCGTTGACGGCGACGAGGTGGGACTTGAATTTGACACCATGAATCCTTATGCACAACTTCCATCCCAAACTATTGAGAGTGGGAAAAGTATATGCACATCCACACATCTAATTAATGTGTACACACCAACCTCCTCCATTTACTGTTTGCGTTAGGTTATCGATAAGTCAGTTTATTTTTGTTGCCAAAAGCGCGCTTTCAAGAGAACCTTGCTGACTAGCCTTGGCGTTTCTCTTTACAGATGCCTCAATCGCCGAAAGTTCCGCCCGCCTCCACTGGCGTGTCCGCTGCAAGCGCAGGTCATGCAGACCAAACGAGTGGCGGGATTGAGGGAGGGGGTGCTTACAAGCGATCTTCCCTACCACCTGGTTTCCGACCACTTGGCCACCTGCAGCCTTCCACACATCATCATCATTCGACCTTCAACGCATCTCCGCTGCAGCGAGCCCTTACGCCGCCGCCGCCAGATGTGACAGGACCTGACGACTCCGAGCCGTTTCCAACGGTTGAATCCATCGAAAGTGCGGGATCCGGGCACAACTTCCATATACCCAGATCAGGTCTGCCCACCTCGGTATCTTCTAACGAGAACACTAGTCCCTTACAGTACCACTCCCGTCCCTACCAGCACTCACAGACGTCCTCATTCGGCAGCAAGGCGGACCTGCTTGAAATCTACTGTGCAGGTTGCGGGCGGCCTGTGCTGCTAAGAACAGCGTTTGCATGCACCGAGTGCATCTGTGGTGTGTGCGGTGATTGCGTTGGCCAGATCATTAGCAGCCCCATCATCACCATCCAACCAGGTGGTGTACCGATGCGTCGCGGTTGCCCCCGCTGCGGAGTCATGGGCGGGAAGTGGAAGCGATTCCAGCTTGACTTTCGATAACATGTCACGAATCAATCGCAAGTAAGAACCAAGCGTAGAAGCATCAGACTTGACGACATTGATTGGCATGGCTTGCATGAAAAATGGGCGTGTACACCCATTTCCCAGCGTCCTGTTAACCGAGTACGTGCGTACGTTTGTACTGTAAGGCACGACGCTCGTCGATTGGTGTCGCCCATTGCCTGGTAGCGGTCGAGTCCCGGCAGGGAAGCCCGCACCACCTGAGACATTTTTCTTAGGCTAGGGTGGAATAGCCGTAGGGATGGAAAGTGGCTGCAATGACTTCCACTCCCTCCGGCGAAAGGGCATGGCATAGCATGACAGGGGTTGGCTGGCGCCGCCATGGCGTCCAAGGTCCTCACTCTAGTTCTGGGCTTATTCTTACCGAAAAATGCCGCACTGCAGCGCAGAATTTGTGCATAGCGCCGATTTCTCCCGATTATGGGAAGAATGGCGGCGCATTGATGACACTGGCAATTCGAGACGATCTGACCCATATTTCTATGGGGCAACGCAACGGTCAAAAATTTAAACAACGAGATTAGAAGCAATTATCATTAGACTCCAAAACACACGCACCAGGAAATTGTCATTAGCCAGAACAAGTCGCGCAAAAAGTGTGAACATGGGCGAGCATGAACGCTGCACGCGTCAAGTGGAGAGCCGGATGCAAGTTACCGTTAAGCTTGCAGCTTGTGAGAGCTCAGGTGAGCTGAGCTGTTAGCCACAGATCATTCTCATGCACAAAGCTTGGACAGCTCAGAGCTCGGAGAGCTCCTGATGCAGTAAATGAAAGCTGTAGCTTGCATAGGTACCTTTAGCACAACGAACAGCAACAGTTCTTCGAAAGAAAAAGTGGCGCGAGCTTGCGACGATCACGAGATTGTGCATCATCCTCATGCGTCTGTCTACTGCTTGAAGGACTTGAATTGGTGGGGAACAACAGCGGCATGCATGATGAACCAGGACCCGCCCCGCTCGAAGAGAGTTAATGAGCTCATGTTACTTTCGAGTTCTTGCAGCAATCACTTTGAGCCCCTGCCCGTGTCTTCCACGCCAATCCCGTGTCACCGTTTGGAAATCCGGTCCCGGATGCTGCTGACTGGTGTTTAGCTATTGGCAGAATTACGCGAGAAGCGCTGAATCGATACTCGAATTTGCAAGGATTGTGGAGAATTTCTGTTAGCCACTGAAGTCACAATATTGTTTCTCATGTTTGTTTGTTCTGCGTTGCTGCTGACTCGAGGATGGGATCTGCACGATAGACCCTCGGTTGTAGTGAATATGGGGATGAGCCAATCGTCGATCTTTTCTGCTTTAGCGAACACAAGATGGGTCTGCATTTGAGAAGAAGGCCAAGTGGTCGGTATAAACGACCAGTATTGTGGATTAATACCCCATGTCTTGAACTGTGAGGTAGAAATGACGATGTCGTCCCAGTAAATTTGCCTCGGCGTTGCATCCTCCGGGGTGTCATGCCAAAGACCGTTTTGGGAGGTGCGTGATACGAACAGGAAGGGATATGCTGTCACTGGCTCATGCAAAACCATTTGAGCCTCATCATGCTTCTCAACTATTCGCGTATTTCGCAGTATCGCGTTGTGATCGTCTGCCTACCGCTGGACTTAGTCGAAGGCTATTTACAACACCACCTCGAACTTGTAAGATAGACTTTGAGGACAAGCCGATGACAGCAGCTGCCTTTCTGCCTGACAGGGCATCTGATTTTGTGTCCTCGCTGCCACTACATTATACCTACTCCTACTGTAGATTCGTGCTGACTCCTATGTTGCAAAAGTCCACAATCCTGAAGACTCCTGTCCAACCTACGAACCATGTTAAATGTCATGGACCACATACTCAGATGAACATCATTGTCAACTTCATCAAATTTGCGGCGCGTTCGGTGACAATGTACCATCCATACTACGTACCACGGATCCTTGGATCCTTTACTCTTCTTTGCTGTTGCCACCTGATCACCCGCTTCGACAGTGTCGAGCATGTATTCTGTTTCATAAAATATCTTGCTTGCAAAACCGACGTTCATATTCACAGTACGGTGGTTATGCTCCTCATCTATCCAATTTTCATTGTTTATTGTTGTGTTTCACAGTCTGGTCCACCAGACCCTTCTTTCCATGTTCATCTGATGTCGACCATCTCACGATTTCAAGTAGATTGGGTATTGTATGGAGATGTCCTTGCAACGATCACGAGCTTTCACCACAGTTCACCTCTGGACGCCGTCATTCAAAAGCAGATAGATATATCCAAAGTGCTGCTGTTGAGACCTACAAGACTTGTAATTATCGCACTGGGACCTTTTCCCGTTTGTAGTCCATGCAATGCTAGACCTGTAAACGTAAAGATGCAGATTAGAGGTCTCGTCTGCCATCAAACTAGCTATCACTGTAAATGAAATGAAGTTGATGCCATCCTGTACTGATAACCAGCAGCGTCTTCTTTCTCAAATCCTTTGTTTCCACCTTGTCACTCCTTTGTTCCTGCAGCTCGTCCTGCCGATGTGCATTCTCTACTTTGGGGGGGCGTGATGTCTCTGGGTCGGCAGGATAATACTCTTGAAGGATCGCCATCGAATCACAAGTAATTCACTACCCTTATCACAAAGGATGCATTTTCCTGGCTGGGCAAGCCCGGTGAACGCCTGATCTTTCAATTCGTGCCTTGCCGCCTAAAGTAATCTATACACGTGATCATGCCTCGTCGGGACTACCTCGGTATAGCGAGGCTATCGTCATCGTTGGTGTTTATTGAGATCCACTGCGGTCGCAGCTTCGACTTCCACACTCTCACCACCTTGATATGGGCATTGTCCGGAGCGTCGGTCACCACCAACTCTTGTCGCGCATCAATGCAGAAGATATTCCCTCAAACAATGGAAGCAGTCGATGAATCCAACATCGTTCCGATGCCAGGGTACATGACTGACAATGGTGCGCACTATGTCCAGAACAATTATGGATATCCAGCACCGTCAAATACATTCGCAATCGATCAGAGTCTTCAGATGCCCGAAGGTGTTGAGGAGTATGTATCTAATGGAATCGTCAACCGCGACCAGCGCCAAGAAAATGGCACCTCGTCGTTGCCTGACGAAAATGGTACCGACGATATGATCAACTCCAATGTGCACTCTACATCAATTCCAACTACTCTACCTACAACCCAAACACAGATCGCTACGAACACTTCTCTCAAGCGAAAGAGCCCAGACGATACACAAGAAACATCTAACACTGACACGCAGAGCGGAAGGAAGCGATCGAAGGTCTCAAGAGCTTGCGATCAATGTCGAAGGAAAAAGGTACAGACTTGAGTTGCAGTCGATATGTGGAACACAAACTGATGAAGTTCTAGGTCAAGTGCGACTCTCTCGTCGATAGTTCTGGTACTCCTAGCAGCTGCTCCCAGTGTCTCAAAGCAGGGCAGATCTGTGATTATAGTAGAGTGCCACAGAAACGAGGTCCTAGCAAAGGGTGCAGTCACATCTCCCAAATACCTTCACTATCGTACTAACCTTTTTCAAAGATACATCAAAGAACTATCTGAACGCGTTCAACAGGTGGAAGGACAATTGGCTTTACAGAGTCAAGGTTATAGACCCTCTCTTGACGGTAATACAGCTCCATTCGCCGACCAAACACTTTCTCCAGACGACGAAATTGCAAGGAGACAGTCTGCATTTTCTCAACAAAGAAGTCCTCAGGAACCTCCAACAAGACTACAGAGCTTTACAGGCTACCAGCTCAACCACTCACAGACGAGTTATCCTCGGGATCGTGGAAGTATTGCAATACCTCCTGATCAACCTCAAACCGACCACATCACACCTACGCAACCTCCATCGCCACAAGAAAAGCCAGTGAAGGTTTTCTTAACTAGTCACTCTGTATCGCTTGCTAACACGCAGGAAGAAGTTGTTTCGACGACACCGATCGGCGAACACAATATGGAAGTCCTCGATCATTATTATACTCATATTCATCCTCAATGTCCTATTCTTCCTGACGATCAAGGGAGATCCTTCTGGATCTATCTGGAGGCTAGTCAGAGCATTCAGCAGGCCTTCTTGACATGTCTAACACTCCTACCTTACGGCGAAAGTTCGAATCAAATCATGATAGATGTTACCGAGAACCTATCGATCAAAACTCGCACTGACGTCGAGAACTTTTTACACCGAGAGAGTCGAATATGGAAGCGGCGCACAGATCAAGACAACCTTGTCCTCCTTTGGACCTATCTGCTCTTCTCTGTCATTATCCAGCACGACGTGAATAGCTTTACGAATTGCAATCTGTCGATGGCCGACATAACCCGAATGCCACTCGAACTTTTAAGGTCACTCCTCATCCTCGACGAATTCTCCTACAAGTTCCCTACCAAAACAGAGCTTGACCTCACTCGTGCTCTTCAAGCCGCAACTCTGTTTGCTCGTCTTTACCGCTTGAGTTCTGGCCGCGTGGATGACCCACTACCTGACGATCTGAACTCATGCCTGACCGGTGGCGCGAGTGTACTTCCTGCATCCTTCTCCTATGCGGTTTTGAACAGTCAACACTTTCAGGGCGCACTTTGCCTTTGTCTACCTGCTGGTGGAAGAGTCAATTGGGATATCGCTAATAGCGTTCTTAAAACTGCCACCAAATCCATGGATATTGTGAGAGGTTTACTTGGTATTACACTCTCCAATCCTGTCGTCACACAAGTCAACGCCTTCGCCAATTTACTCGGCTTGCGCGGTGGCTATCGCATTACAGGTCCAGCGTGCATAGAACCAGTTCTGAAACTACGGCATGCTATGCATTCAGCTCCTGTGGATGCTAGTAATGGGCCCTACCAGTTCAACCCACTGGCGTACCACACCCATACATTAACAACGATCACGTTGTTGGAGTTGCTTTTGAGTAATTTCCAGGATAAAGAGCTTGCGGGTATTGTGGAGGGCGCAGTCAATGAGATGCGGGTCACTCTCAACCGCTTGGCCGAGCAGAGAGAGACTGCGTCTGGTGGTGCCGGTGGACGGTTTTGGGCTCGGGCACTTCTAGATCTGATCCAGAAGAGATCGGCCAAGGCCAAGAAGGCGGCGAAGGAGGACGAAGAAGGCGAGGTGTGTTATTCGATGGCCATGCTCATGCGCCATGGATATGGCAATGTGGTGTTTGATCATGCCCACTAAAAGCTAGAAGGCACGGCCCTGGTGTTTGTTTGGTTGGGGTTTGGTGGTGTGGCTTGACGTGGTGTGGTGTTCTTCCAGCTGTCGTTTTTGTTTTGTTTTCTGGAGGGGAGGGCGGTCTTTTCGAGCTTACATCAGATACCCCATTGTGCTTGTTTGTTTTGATGTTTTATTGAATTGTCTGTGGGTGTCGCCTTGCTTTGCTTTCTCTCCCTCGTTGGGTCGAGACGAACGATCGAGCAACAGCGGCGGAGGTGGTACCCTCAGGCGTTGACCGTACTGGTCGTGGTGCGCAATGAATTTGTATCACCGGTCTTCCTCTTGAACACTGCAAAGCCATGACTCGACTCCCGTTTGTTATATTCCGCTTGATCCTCTGTCTATTTCTGCCAATGACTGATAGAGGTCTGATGCCCGCCCCGAGGAGCACACTTCTCGTGAGTACAATGGTCAAATATTCCGCCGGCACCGACTACAGCTTTCTCTGAACTTCAGTATAGCTCGACAGCTCTATCTACCTATTTACCAACATGATATGTACCCAAACACCTTCAAGAGATTGTCGTAGCCAGGTAGTAGCTCATTCTACAATGCAGGACGATCAGCGCCTCAACTCATAAGTCGGTGCCGGCGGACTAAAGTGGAGGGTGTATAAATATCATGGTCTCGGCGATTCGTGACGGGAGGATTTCTTCGATTCCTATAAGGTCTTGAATCTTGATTACCTGCATTTTGTGCTGTCAAGGTCTACATCGGTGCCATACAGACGCTGCTGAATGGGCTCTAATGAAGCCAAAGGCTGTATATGAGGTTGGTCTATGTTCACGCTGCTAACTACTTTTCCAACATGGTGCCCTTGAGAAGGAGGATGTCGGGATTCAGGACTTGAAATGCCCGGTGCTAGCTACGATTAGATACCTAGGTAAATAACTGAGTACGGAAGGGATATGGGCTGGTGGGCTTCAGGATACGTGTGTGAATAGATATTAATGTGAGTGGATTGTGATGTGACGTGATTTGATATACCTGCCTGAAGGAGGGGTTTTATTGAGCACAGGATTGAGGAGTCTATTCTATGGGTAGATAGATAGAAAGGTAGATAGATATGTAGGCTGGATCTGCAGGACTGATTTCAGGAGTTATTCAAAATTTATAAATTTAACCTGATTGTTGCAGGAGGTGTTGAAGTCGGATGAACTATGGACATTTCCTATATTTGCTTGTTACTATCGTGCCCTGCAGAAACAAGGAGTTAGATTTCAAAGTAGGATTTCCATTCTATGTTCATTGTAAGCTGGTCGGTCAGCCTTCGTCACCGGCATTATCTCGCGCTCGATCCAAGTCATCATCCGAGTCAACTAGGTCCACATGTTCGTCCTGTCTCTCATGTTCCACCGCATCAGCGTTATCGTAGCTAGTAGCTGCTTTGATTTGTTGCTGCAACACCTGATCTTCGCCCGTAGCTTCTAGTCCACCACTCGTAACAAACAAGAATGTACTCGTTGGGAAATTATCAACGTGATTGAAAAAGTTGCCGAAGACATTCTCTTTCTCTTCATCATGGTACATCCTCTCGTAGATGAATTTCTGCTTGAAGGCATCCATTTCCGTTTTGAACTTATCGAAATCGATCGGTTCTTTGTTCAGCTCGCTCTTTGCACGCTTGTTGTAGCTGTCGAACACTGGACGTTCTAGTAACAGGCCAAGAGAAGGCGCTTTCGGGATGGACATGTTCTGTGGGCCGTACGACTCGGGGATTCGTGCAGGGTCGCAGCCACAACGGACGATAAGCGCGGCCATGCCAACCATCTTGCGGATTTGGTGCATCATGAATGATTGGCCGTGCACTTTCAAGCTTAGCCATTCTGTGCCATCGATCAGAATTGGTTCGGGGTTCACCTTGAAGGATTTGATGACTCGTTTTGCTGAGGGGTCCTTGAATGTCTTTTGGACTGTGTAGTTCCAGAAGTTTTTGGTGCCCAGGTATTGGTTGAGAACTGACTGCAAACGATTACGCCTTGTTTCGGGAACTCTGTATTGACGCTTTGCTGCAACATACGCAGCTCGGAGTCGTTTGACACCATCGTCGATTAGCTTGCGACGGGCTATTCGTTCTTCCTTCGTCATTGCGGACCGTGGATCTTCAGCATCTGTAGGAGCTGTATCGGTGGTCGTCGCGGCTGCCTCCATATTGTTGTGGGTGTCTTGAGCTTCTTCCGCACGTTCAGTTTCGGCTTTCTTCATGTCTGAATTGACAGCTGAGTCCTGTCCTTGAGCAGGATCTGCAACTGCGGACACATTTTCGGCATTATGTTTATCAATTGTCGAGTCTGTGCCAGTGGTCGAAACAACCGGTGGAGCTATGTCCTTGGCTTTCTGCTCAAGATGTGTTGCTTGGACCTCAACGTCTGCATCTTCTTCAGTCTTGGCAACTTGCGACTTCTTGTCCCTTGTCTGGGTTCTTCCTCCTTCATCATCATGTCTATTAGCCTCCTGCTCCGCCGTTAACCATAGAGCTTTTTCCAAGACATCTCTAATGGACTCGTCGCAATCGTTTAGGATAGGCTTGATCATTTCTTCGTCGACTTTCTCCCAATAACCCTTGACTTCCTCTTGCCTCGCTTCCCATGCTTCTAGCTCACCTTTCTTTTCAGCCCATTCTCTGCATTTCTTCCCTAGATAACATCTTGGGTGTGGTGGTAAGAGGCTGTGAGTGGGAATTAGATATTCGTATATCCTTGAGTCACAAAGCTGATAAGAGCTGAAACTGTTATTGGTTCTCTCAAACCCCCAAATCCGAATCTGTGGCACCAAAGCCTTATTGATCTTTTCCACGATATCTTCCTCCTCCACAATCAGCTTCAAACTGATGATGTTGCCGGCAGCATGCACGCCTTTGTCGGTCCTTGCACATCTTACAAAGCTGCTCTTCTTGGGATCATCCGCATTCGCCTTTGAGATGGCACCGGCAGCAACAAATGCTTTGAACAAATCACCTTCGATTGTCTTTTGGTCAGGCGCAAGCTGCATTCCTCTATACCCAGTGCCCGAGTAACCAAGCAATACTGCAACCTTCTTCTTGGGTCGTCGCTCTTCAGCATCGATCTCGTCTTTGTCAAATTGCGTTGCATAAACTGGTAAAGGCGCGGCTTCCCCGTCATTCAGCTTCTGGCGCTTGGCGGCTTGGGTCTCTTCGTTCGCAGTTCGTTTATCTGGTTTGGTTTTGCTTTAGCATGGGTTGTCAGCTAAAATCCACACGTTCACCCACAAAGCAGTCGCGGATGTGGTAGATAGGAGAGAAATTGCAAAGACTCACCTCCATTCTGATCTCCCCATATCCCTTTTCTTGCCTCGATGATCTCCTCGACCACGTCCACCGCGACCACCCCTTTGAAAGCCGCGCGAATTCGATCGTCCCCGAGATGAATAAGTTCCACGTTGTTCAGACCTGGCTCGCGAGGATGGCGTCGAGGGGCCCGCGCCCGAGGTATTGTCCGACATAGTCTCGAGGTGACGGATTCGAATGGCACAAAAGCTTGAAGCAGCCGAGTAAGACTCGGTCGCATTGAGAGAGTGGAAGAAGCGAGCTTGTGCGTTTCGGAATAGTTGGAATGGATAGGAATTTTTGGAGGTCACGGTGCTCATCTCCGTCGTCTTCAAGTGCAAAGCTTGCAAACACCAGTCAACTTGTCGAGCACGTGCAGCTCAGCTTTACATCCTGATATGCAGTACAGCCTTTCCGAAGGAGTCTTCTCCTCTTCATCCGCGGACAGTGTAAAGAACAAGGCTGATTGATCCTGTCCAGCAAGAAGACCTCATACTTAGCTAGCTCAATTTATTCTTGGTTGGAATGTGCTTAATCTTTACATCCCGTCCGTCCTTTTGGACCCGAATTCTATCACGTGATTGTGCTGAGGCTCCACTACATCGTCGAGTCTCATTCTCCCTTTGTAGGAATATGTAACGACTGGACGAGGAGTACCCTCTGTTTACACCAGTAAAGGTTCTCACGTTAACCTCAAGCTCAACGACCAACGAACACAGTTCGTCTTAGAACCCAACATCGATAGACGCTTGAAACCATGCAAAACCCGTGGTTTGTGGCTGACCGTTGTGGCCCCCAACCAATCTGCAAGGCTGGAACGTGTCTTGGTAACCATGTGATAAATTCAACGTCCAACTCGATGCCCCAAGCCCAAGCCCAAGCCGCACCATCACGTCGTCCAGGCTGTGGGAGTGATTGTTTCGTATTTGTCAAGCATCGTGAAAATTCCGACTGGCTCTGTGCTTCCAAGATGCTCTATGAGACGTTGCTGGTTAGGCGATGAAGAAAGTACATATGAACAGAATATTCTTGTTCTCTCGACATACTATCGCTAATACCATTGGTAGAACAGCTTAGCACGGAGTAGGTTGGTGTATGCGGAGTTCGACATGGCACGTCTTTGGCAGCGAAACGATCCGTATCAATCAATCAAGCAAAGTGATGACCTGCGAGCTCACGCAAACATAACCGATGGCAGAAATAGAAGCACAAACGCCTTCAAACCACTATGGACACGACCCATCATATTATCTACATTCATTATATGCTTCGCGGCAATGTTGGCTATTTTGGAGGTCCTCTTTCGGATCTCTAATGCAAATCAAGGACTTGCCACCACAACGATGAGTCGACACTACCTATGGGTGTACGGACCAACTGCCATTCTGACAGTCTTTCTCGCATTGTGGAATCGCGTTGACTATCGAATCCGTCAAATGACACCTTGGTCAGCCTTTCCGCAGGGTAGAATAACACCAGGTCATCATGGCCTCTTCAAGAACTACCTATCTCCAACCACGCCCGAGATATTGTGGCAATCCATCAAAAATCGTGATGTCAATGTTACAGTCAGTTCGCTTGTTCTGAACCTCATCACTTTACTCATTATAATGTCCACATCACTGTTCGTCTTGGAGACCCGACCTACATATCGTGGCGAGCAGATTTACCAAGTCGATTTGCGACTCCTCACGGACATCGTTCAGCCAACGGTACCAAACTTGGCGATGGATATTATCGATGCAATTGACACCATGGAGCTCCCGTATCCTTGGGGTACCACCCCAGACCTTGCATTCGAGCCATTTCATCCCACAAACGACACTCGAGTTGGGGATTTTCAGCAAGCAATGGTCAATGTGTTTACGGTCGATCTTCAGTGTCAAGAGACAGAGCTGGCGGTGCTTAATTGGACATATTCATGGCTTCCATGCTACGAAACCATATCGGGCAATACTCCGTACGAAACAGTCTCTCTTGCAATGTCTATCACAAATTGTACCATTTATCCGTGGGTTATGTATGGCTATTTTGAGGACGGCCATATTGGCAAGTTTGCCTTTTATGGCGATATATGTAGCGACTATGCAGTTGGCTTCGCAGTTGGAGTTGGAGAAGCTAAACAGGTAGGTACAGCAGGTCCGGTACCACAACCAGGGAACTGTAGTTCTGGCCGGCCTTATGCAAGGGTTGAAGTACTCCGGTCCAAGCAATGGATATGCCAACCATACGGTTCGATCAGGAAAGGAAACGTTACTTTCAATGCCACAAACCTCAAACTTGGAGCTTTGCCCAACATCACAATTGACCATGACGCCCAGCCAATTAGTCTGGGTACGGACCTTGCGACAAACTTGTGGCAGGCTCCCAATGAAATTGACCCGTCTCCAAGCTTTCATGCTGGCATTCCTTCCTTACTCCAACCTCTCACAGTCGGAGTACTACGGACGTACAACAACCTCGAGAGGATATTGCGCCCTGCAACTAATTCTACTATCGATGATCTCTTCGGCTCAAATCTATTATTAACGTTGACACAGAACTACTATACGCGCTTGCTAGTACAAGTAGTGCATTCTGCCATGATGGAAGTGAGTGACCAAACTGTTCTAGGAATGACTATCGCAAACGAAAGTCGATTAGTCCTTCGAGGTTTCACTGTGAGATTTATGGAGGGCTGTCTGGCGGCCCTTGTTGTTCTAATTGTATTCCTCGCGTTCAGATACCTAAAAGATACCATGGCACTGCCCGATGATCCTTCGCGACTGATGGGACTCATCCTCTTACTCCAATCACAGCCTCAGATCATGTCAGCATTCGCGAATACTGGGCATAGGAGCGAGGACGATTTACGGAAGAAGGTTGGAGTACGGTCCGGACAGGAGCCCTTGACAGTGCAGCACGTAATTCAAGACTGCAACCGAGATAGACCATCGATGGCCGAAGCTCGTCCGGGCGTGGTATGGTGGCAGCCTCTTCCAATCGCTAGAGGTTCAAGACTTGGCGTAATCATCCTCGTTATCGCTGTTATCATTGCTTTGCAAGTACTACTCGCTTACGCACGTCGTTTGCGAGGCTTAGTCAACATATCTCTGAGTGGAGATCAACACTTGGTCTGGTCCATCATTCCTGCTGCAGTCATGACCAACATTGCTATTTACTTTCGAGCACTCGGCTCGACTTACAAGACCTTTGCTCCATATTTCCAGCTCAGAACAGATCTTTCCGAGAAATCCAGGAAGTCATTGTTGCTCAATTACTTGACCGCTACTGAACCGGAAGTCATCTACTACTCGCTTCGAACTCGACAGTGGGCTGTGACCTTCATGTCTTTTGCAGCAGTTCTTTCCACTTTCCTTACAATACTCGTCTCTGGTATATGGTCGCCAGAACCTGTCCCAGACACTCGAGAGGTCAACGTCACTGCCACATCCAGTTTCAACAAATCGTCCACGGATGATGGCAGGACCGGAAACAATGCTTTTATTGCAGGCCTGGTCCTTGGTGCCAACCTCTCGTACCCACAATGGACATACGGGAATCTTGCTTTGACGTCGATTGGCATGGATGCTGGAATAAGCCAATCTATAAGTGACGATGACCGCACGACTCTCGAGGTTGATCTTCCAGCTCTCCGCAGCTTGCTGAATTGCACAATATACACCGAAAGCCAAATCCCAGACCTTGCTTTCTACCCGACTTACGATGGCTATGGTACACACGGTGATCCTACCCCACACGGCATGTTTCTTAAGATGCCAGGACCGAAGTCATGTGCTGGAAACTCCACAGTGTCATTTACCCCAGGACTTGGCGACAGTATACCGAGTTGGCAAGCTTACTTCACCAACACAATCTCTGGTTGCCCTACATGGAACTATTTCTGGGGACGTCAGGAGGCGCCTACTGATCCGGAATATGACACGGCTTACAATGCCACGTTTGCAAGAGCACTGAGTTGTTATGAGGCTATCGAGCAAGTTCAAGTCGCTACAACACTTAATCTACCAAGCTTGAAGATTAACACCGACTACCCACCTCAGATTCACTCGAACAGTACGAACTCAATTTTCTCAGATGACCTCATCAAATATCCGTACGCTATCCTCCCAGAGATCTATTCCGCAAACTCTTCCGGCTTGGGGTTCTGGGCCATACTCAATTACACATCTGGTCTTGTGGGATCCGACTTCGGGAATCCCGAAAAGGTTGACGAGATTGTTGACGCTATCAAGTCTGCTCATGGTGTCATCCGTGCTCAACAGTATCACGCGGCACTTCGCAATCCGGTGGACACCAAGTTCGCGCCTGCCAACACAATCGTGGCAAGACTTGTGATGCCGAATAGGTATCGCTTGATGCAGAATGCTGTAACTACGCATGTTTTGTGTGCCGTCCTGGCGATAATGATCACCTGTGTCGGACTAGCTTCTTGGTTTATGAGCACTGGCTACGTGCTTCCCAAGAACCCATGCAGCATTGCAGCATCAATCAGTCTATTGGCTGATTCCAACATGTTCGCTGATCATGCCTTGATGCAAGCGCTAGAAGATGAGCTTCGAGGACGAGGCAATGGCAGTACTGAAACTTTACAGGGCGTCAGGTTCCAGATGGGGTGGTTTCACACGAAGTCGAGTGCGCAAAGAGTATTTACAGTCGATGCAATTGATTCCGATCATGAAGCACGACGACGTCAATCTCGACGCAACTCGAGCGTGTCTCTGCAGAGCCTTCTCCCTCCTGTTGACACTGGCCGACCTTTTTCTTCCGGTATTTCTCCTGGAGATGGGGGAGAAATCATCGACAGGGGATAATGCTTTTTGAATTGTATGTCGTAACTAATTTATCCAGCGGAGGAGTGTTGACGAATGAAGTAGAATTAAGATCCATCTGAATGGGTTTGCACCTTCTTGTAGAACGTGCACTGACACTTTTCCAAATCGAGGTTCTTGGCAGGCATGGCTGCCTGGCGCCTAGTCCTCAGCCTCATCTCAAAATAGTACTTGATCTGATTCATTCATGCACAGGCTTACGTCCATCTACAATATAGGTTTCACGTCACGGCGACCGAATGTGGATGGTGAGCAGCCGACCATGCTGAGGGTTTCTGTATCCACCTCTCTATGCCCTATCCCCAATTTAATCGTAGCACAATCCACCCAGCCGTGGGTTAGCGCAACCTAGACGCAGCTCTAACCCCTGTGCACCGTCTCGAAGCAAGCTATTTGCCCACTCTTATCTGTACAAATGGCCAGAATATCACAAACTTGGCACCTGAACTTGACCAGCACACTCAATACCGGCGCCTACTCTGACTTCGATATCGACTGCGAAGGACATATTTTCAAAGCTCACAAAGCAATTCTGACATGTGCGAGCCCTTTCTTCAGAGCCGCTATCAACTCTCCTATGAGAGAGGGTATCGAAAGCAGAATAGAGTTTCCTGATGACGAGGCTGAACTGATCGCTCGTGTCTTGATCTTTATCTACTCTGGTGTCTATGAATCAGAAGATATCTGTAATGGCTTGGCAGGTCCCATTACACAATTCAACACCGTCACGGACAAATATGCTGAGGCAATCAAGAAATGTCATCTTGACTCAGAGCTAGCAATCAAGATGTATAGCCTTGGCACACGGTTCTTCCTCCCGGAATTACAGCAGCTGGCCCGTGAAGTGTTCCTAGGTGCGCTATACAGTAACAGGGTCGGCGATGCGGAAACCTCAGACGAAGCTATCAGCGAGGATGTTGCTACGAAGGACAACAGACTTGTCAAACTGGTGTACTCATTGACAGAGAAGGACGATTGGTCTCTGAGAGACGTCTTGGTGAGGTATGCTCTTGGGTATATTCACGATTGCGACATGCTATGCAGCGAAGCTTTTCAGCAGACTCTTCGAGAGGTACCAGAGTACGCCATTGATATTGCAGGAAGTAGGCTCTCCGACAACTTTGACCTGTGCAAATTTTGTGACAAGGAGATCTTCGAACGCCAGTGGAGGTGTAAATGTGGAAAGGTTACAAATTGTTCAGATCCAGAGTGCGCGCGGATTTGAGAACGAAGCGGTCGATGTGTTACTGGTGCTCAAAATTCGAAGTGATCCAGTACGAAGCGCAAGTTCAAGACCCTTCCTTTCGTAACAGCTCCACAAGTTCTAAGGTGCTCGTTGCTGGAGAAGGCGATACTAGTACAGTCTGAGACCGAAGCAGGTATTTTAGCAGGCTTGCAGTCCGCCGCAATTCGGCTCTTCGATTACCACTGGCGTTCACAGTTCGGGGTCGTGAATGACCATGCGGATATTGGGGACAAGGGTCACGGCGGTTGCCACACCCAGGCCCACGAACATACGATAGCCGAACACAAATGGACGCATCGCCAATGTCACCTAATTGGGCTTTCCTGATGGTCTTTGCCACTAGCGAGCTTGATCGAGCACCCTACCAGGTTGATCAGATGTACTGACTGGCACTTCTCGAATGCTTCCCACAAACTACGAGTATGCTTACTGCTGGCAGAGCTGTATGGAAGAATCAGTACAGTAAAGTATTCAGATGGTGGGATGGTATTTGAATACTGTAGATGGATTTAGATAGCGCACAAGACGGTACCGAGGATGTGCTTGACCTAGCGAATTAGGCTGATATCAATCAACGTTAGAACTGCAGGTGGTGGAGGACGACGAGAAGCTCGTATTGTAAGGGCTTTACAATATTGCCCATGACCGAACGATAGGCATACCACATTGACGGTGCCTTGCTTGTGACATTTGCCTGCTGTGTTCATGTATTACAGACGTTACAATACTGCAGAGTACAGTACCCCGTGTAGAGAAAGATAGGAGTGGTCGGCAAGCCACATGGCGGATGTGCAACGCGGCGGCCGCCACATGGCTTATACTTGGCCCAAAATAGTTTAGTTCACCTGATGAACGGAGTGCCAAGACTCCGAGCAACAACCTCCTCTACATTCGCTCCTTGATAAACTACCTATACAACACGTTCTCCGTCACGCCAACTAGCGATACAATGTTCTGCGCTATAGGGTCACTTGGGCCACTGTCACGGCACCTTATGTTGCATGAGGTCGCTCGATTAGTAGGTTCGAATTGGGTTGAGCGTTATCAGCAGGTACACTAAGCTAGCGCCAACTACCCCTGTGGCTCGAACTCTTCCACCGTTCGAAATTGATGGCGTCAAAATGAGGCTCTCTTTGACGAGACCTTTGACGTACTCGATGTATTCATCTCATATGTTCAATCTTCGAAGAACATGGCGACTGCTCCACAGTCTACTCTGGGCCGGGCACTGTTTCCTCGCCGACAAAATGGGACGGTTCCAGAATTCTTTCCTTCATCCTTTCGTGTCTGTATGTGCCTTTACCACGTTCGTTCTCTATACCAAGGCGCTGGTTGCGATATCAGGTGAATTCTTCACCGTCCATTCTTTACTCACTAGTCACTCATTATGTTTACATTCATTCATTTGGCACTGACGGCAGCATTTCTTTTCTTCTCTGTTCAAGCCCTCAGCTTCACTGATGGCCGATTCCCGGGCGATGTCATTGTGACCATTACCTCGACCAAGACTACCTATGTCTGCCCTTGCGAGACATCCGGGGTTCTCTTCTCGACAGGCTCGGAGCTATGGTCGAGCATTGCAGCTTCTTCGAGTGTGCGAAGGCCGGAGGACGAAACGACGACTCGATTGACTACGTCCATCTCGTCATCAGATGACAAGATTCCAACGACCACCTCGGTTCAACTTTCTTCCTCGCCCTCTTCTTCAGGCCCATCTTTCTCAACAACAACAACCATCAGCACCGCAGACACGTTGTCCTCCAGCACTACCCTACCAGCCTGTTATCCTGGTTTTTACTTCAATCAGGGAATCGGAGCTTGCTTCCAGATCACCAGTAGCGCTTGGGCAAACGCGACGTCGTCCATCTTAAGTACATCTCGCTTTCCAGATTATGCGACCACGACCCCTGTTTTACCATTTCCCCCATTTGGAAGCACAACTTCGACATCGAGTACGACCACTTCGCCTTTCGATTCGTTTTTGTCTTCCTCCACAGGCACAACTGCTTCCGAGTCTACAACGAGCTCCTTGTCAATTTCTTCTACGACCACTCTAGCGTACATCTCGACATCGACTAGTACTTCGTTGATACCTGGTCCGCTGACTTCATCCACAAGTACGACAAGTCAGGATGTAGCAAGCTCGACAACGCAATCGACGACGTCTACGTCAAATGGAGCAACAAGCACTGGCACGAGCTCTGAGGTAGTGACTAGCAGTTCAACCACCAGCAGCGTAGCAACAAGCAGCTCACCGACCAGTACCAGCACGACTGCAGACACAACGACTAGCAGCCCAATAACTACTACGATATCTGACTCGACTTCCTCCACCTCGCCCACTTCATCTGAGACAACAACCAGCAGCTCAACCACGTCGACGTTACCTGAGACAACGACCAGTGCCTCAACCACTCTCACAGTAACGACATCGGTTACTTCCACCTCGGCCTCGATTGGGACAACCACTGGTACCTCAACCGTGTTCACGACATCGGAGTCACTTGCATCAAGCTCAACGACGACTAGTACAATTAGTAATGCACTACCATCTCCCTCCTGTGGAATTACTGCATGCGGAAACAGCCAATTCTACATTGGTCTCGGTCAGTCTGATTCTTACGACACATGTCAAGCCAGTTGCTCTCGTACCCAGGGTTGTCTCTCGTTTCAAGTTGAAACCAGTAGCGATCCGGAGGATGGATCCGTAGGATCGGTTTTGACTTGTTACCTGTTCAATGTGCCTGCGACAGAAGCTCAAGATGGCGACTGCAGTGACAACCTAATCTACGATCTTGCCTGTCTTGATCCGGATTCTCCTGTTCTCACAACGACCACAAGCTCCAGCACAGCCACTACTTCGTTGATAGCGAGCATCGTTACCACGAGTAGCGTGCCAATCTCGACTTCCTCTGTGCCGACAACATCTCAATCTACAACGCTCACTTCTACAGCGACGACAACGTCGGAACCATCAACGACGTCTGCGACCTCGACAATCTCTACAACTACAACCTCTGAATCGGCGAGCACGTCTACCACATCCACTACTTCTTCAACGACGTCCACAACGACCGCTTCATTGACCACAACGTCCGACATCACTACAAGCAGCTCGGCCACCTCGGTAATCAGCACTACAAGTTCTACTACGACGACAGGATACGATATCACGAGTACGTCTGCTACTACGGCTCTACCAAGCAGTACAACTTCCTCTGAGACTTCTACGTCCACGACTTCGGCTGCAACTTTGAGCACCTCCTCTTTTGAAACGAGCAGTACGACCTCAACGACCATTTCATCTACGCCAACACCCATGTGTGGGATCGAGAGTTGCGGTCAGATCGATTTT
Source organism: Neophaeococcomyces aloes (assembly GCA_022813445.1). Lineage (NCBI taxonomy): Eukaryota > Fungi > Ascomycota > Eurotiomycetes > Chaetothyriales > Neophaeococcomyces > Neophaeococcomyces aloes. The sequence continues at coordinate 94,546 of JAKLMK010000016.1, forward strand.
GTGTTGGATGGAGGTGACGACGATTCTTTCGAAGCATGTCAGACTAGTTGCATCAACGCAGGAGATTGTCTATCGTTCAGATATGGCTTGGACGATCCGTCCTGCGTTTTGTTTTCTGCATCTGTAACAGACGCTATCTTCGGTGACTGTACAGGCCTGTTCTTCTATGACCTGACCTGTCCAGATCCAACCTCACCACTATTAACTCCAGACGATCCCTTAACGACCACCACGACTTCTTGGGATCCGTCAATCTCAACCTCGAGCTCCACTTTATCTTCAACCACCACTACAATCACAACCGTAAGTACCACTCCTATCTCCAGCCCCATTACCAGCACAACTACCACTACCGAGGCGAGCTCTTCTGCTTCGACAACAACAACGTCGGATGCTCCGGCCTGTACGACTAAGAGCTATCTCACTTCTACGAATGATATCTATGGAACGAATTATTTTGAGACAACGGAGACAAGCGGCGCGGGCTGTGTCCCTACAACCTCATCGTTCAGTGCCTCCACTACGAGCCCTCTCACCACCTCGACATCGAGCTCTTCATCCCTTACTAGTTCTAGTACCTCAGAATCTACTACTTCAGATTCTAGTACTTCAACTACGAGGTCCATAACTCAAATAACAACCCCTTCCATGACTACTTCTGCACAAATGATCACATCAGCGTCTTCTGTGGATCCAGCTGACATATATCAGACAAAAACGACAACTCCAACCACGTCGACCAGCTCAAGTAGCACTACTACCTCAACTGATCCAACTAGCTCAACTACTTTGGCCACTTCAAGTACCTCTGCCCCGAACACCTCAACCACCTCATCCACCTCAACCAGCTCGATCGATACTACCACGAGCACTACTTCAACTCCGTCGACTACATCAACAGTGACCTCCACCAGCTCGTCCAGCTTAACTAGTGCCACTACTACCAGTTCAGATGGTAGTATTAGCTCTACAAGCTCTACGACCTGGACCACTACCACCATCTCTACTATACAAACCACGTCAACGACTTCTACGCCGTCAAGCACAACTGTATCTACCCAGTTCTGATCTTTTCAAGAAACGTACTAATTAATATAGACTACGTCAGCACAAACAAGTACTTCTACTTCAACAAGCAGCTCGATCTCAACAAACACGGATCAAAGTACTAGCTCGTCATCGAGTAGTTCCACGACTTCTGCCACCACAACCTCATCTTCTACTACAACTTCATCCTCTACCACAACCTCCTCGTCCACGACTTCCTCGTCGACTACGAGTTCTTCTTCTAGCACAACTGCATCCACCGTAAGCTTCTAACAACCTTATACTAATATTTGGGCTAAGTCATAAATAGACAATCACTGCGCCGTCAACGACATGGACGTCATCATCGTCAAAGGTGAGCTCTACATGACCACATAGCTTCGTCCTTAGCTAATTTTGAAGACCACAACCACATCCTCAAGCAGCACGTCCGGCAGCACATCAAGCCGTACCTCTAGTACCTCAAGTAGTGCCTCAAGCAGCACGATAACTGTCAGTCATCCCATTTTTGAACTATCAAAGCTAACAATCGCAGAAATCGAGCACTAGCACGAGCACTAGCAGTCGAACAAGCACGACAATCACGACAAGCACAACCAGCAAATCTAGTACCACGAGTACTACGTCAAAACCTACGATAGTAAGTTGCTCCATTATTTTTGAATCAAACCATGTCCTAATCATTGTAGACCACGACTAGCATCTCCAAGACTACCACCACCATCACCACCACGAGCAAAACGACAACAACAACAAGCAAGAGCACAACAACCACATCGCCAGTCGTAGTTCCCACGTGCAATCCAGCGGGAGCAGGCACCCACTTCCAACTCCTTGCCACCGGCTCGACGCTTGTCTCCAATGGCAACCAACTAGTGCACTCATCCTTCTACAACGACTTCGAATCATCCAACGGTACCGTGTACACGCTCACAAACATGTGCCAGGTTCAAGTCGTTTCGACAGGCGAAACAATGTACGTCGTCTCCAGTGGATCAAGCACGGTGAATGCATACCAGGCCAGCAAGCTAGGGCCATTAGCAAGTTTCCTGCAGTGCTCTATCGACAGCACGGCGAACACCAATGGCTTGGGCAATGGAAGCCTAACCTGTTATGACACGGATGGTGTGAGCCTCTGGCAGACAGATTCAAGTGGCAGGCTTAAGCTAGGCAGCTCGGTGGCTGCGGGCAGCAGTGCAGTAGAACTGGTGGTCAAGAACGTCAGTTGATGGAACGATGTTAGGGTGTGATTCAATCCGGCGAGAATGAATGGATGATCTAAGCGTCATGCATACTGTAGCAGTGTCTTCTAACCAAATCTGCAACAGCGCCCATTATGATACATTAGATACGTAGCTTGAAAGAATCGAGATTGTCGAGTACGAAGGTTAATATGCATCTATGTACTCTGATTGACAATCAAAAAGCTTGATTCTAGGTTCTGGGTCAGGCTCTCTCAATGCAAACGAACAGATGAAATTCACAAGTTTCAGTTACCCCCACACATCAATCCCAGTGCCTCGCCGTACATACCTAGGTGCGTACATATGTAGTGATTGAACTTCTCACCCCAAGATACGGCGTGTTCAAAGATTATAGGCCCCTGTGGCTCGTGGCTGTACTGCATGTCGACACCCGGTACGACAGTAGCAAGTATAGGACGGCACGGTATGGCATGACCCTGTATCACGCTGATGCAAGTGGAAAGTACGTACAGCTTACTTGCAGTACTAAGTATTGTTAAGGTACGTCCTGCAGCCATGAAGCCACCCCGAAAGTGACAAGACGCCACAAATCTCCAGAACGGGAGCGAGTGCTTACTGCAGAACTGAGCGACGGTACGGAATAGAAAGTACCTACGTTCGCACCTGCTGTAGGTTTTGGGAAGTCATTCAGAAGGTTCTTGCCAAACACATGTTTCGCACGCGACTTTTGTGCTGCTCCATGGTCCTCCCAGAAGTTTCTCAAGTACAACTTTCTTCTGCCAACCCCACTGATAGTCCACATTCTACACCACACTCTTGAGCACGAGAATGGATAAAAGTCCGTTCGCGAGCGCTCGATAACTGCGTCAACCAAGGAATATGTCCTATGTCATCACAGCATGTGTGTTTGATAAGTAATTGTCTGAGTGAAGACTTAACTTCTGAATGGTAGGCACTTATTTAAGCTACTGTGCAAGTAGCAAGCTAACTAGTGCTTGTTTGGAAGGCGTACTACTAAAGCACTCACAAGCGTTCAGTATTAAGCAGTACTTGATCGACCGTTCATTCGTCTTTGTTATCAGTACGCCAGCCGGCGTTGACACAAACTCGGTTTGGCTGCTCGCCACGTGTGACCGGGGATATGTTCAGGTACAGTGCAGCGCAGCACAAATGCTTGAGATCATCCCAAATCTCTCCAAAAGCAGAACCTTATAAGCGAAGAATGCTCCATGTAAGGTCCCCTGATCCTGTGAGCGAAGGCTTCCACCTTAGCGAGGCTGGATGATTCCAAGCAATTTCTTAGCGCAACGTGGCTTTGCCTCCCCGAACGCCGGCGTTGCTGGATGTGCACGACGGAACTTTGTCGCGGCCAAGCGAGGATCACTCAGTTCGTCTTCATCCTTGGCCATGTGGTCTGCAGTTGATGCATCGATCGGATTCTTTCATTCTGGCAAAACCTCCGATTTGCTATGGCTATTCACTTCTGAAGTTACATCCCAAACAGAACCAAATCAGATTGTCGCAGTATCTTGCCTTACTTGTTTTAGGCAGCGGCTGCATGCTTCTGAATGATTACTGTATGTGCGCTTGGAACATGATGACATAATGGACTAATTGTGTAACAAGCTTACACAGCTCGTAGTGGCACTCCCAAAACCATGGATGAGGAGGTTTCACCATAACAGTATCACACGCTTGGGATGAACTGCTGGCGCATGCCACGCTCACATCTCAAGTACCTTTCATGAACAGTACCAGGGGCATATGATGCGCACACGAAGGATCTACCAATGAACCTTGCTTCCGATGCCTTGAAAGGCAACACAAGGATGACCTTCCTCGATATTCAGCCACCTGTGTCAACCCCAGACTCCAGATTACTCATCTAACTCTGCCTTTTATGACCCCATACACGGGCCATTGGGATACTTTCTGCTGATTGCCATACAGCTTCTCGCTGCTGGAACCACGACCTGCAGTACCGTACCTCTCCCATTCACATCAATCTCTAATAACCGGTCGTATGTACTTTTGGACGTTCCAGTCATCCGGTTCCTCTACCTTATGCTCTCAACTGTCCTAAAAGCACTGGAGCGTCTATGATGATGATGCCATACGTACATGAAGACGAGCCATTAGTCCAGGCGAATATTTTAGGTAGCATTAAATGAGCGCCATGACAGAGAGAAGCTCGGTTCTTCATTCCTCCTACGCTCAGCTGAATGGCAGAATAACGTAGGTGCAAGTCAATTGCGCTTCATGAAGAAAGCCTAGTGGTAATTTGGTAAGGCATCCAAGCTTACGGTAACACGATCATCGCCCCGGTGCATGAGTTAATCTGAAGGATCTCACAGTGCTTCCATTGCCATGTGTTTTCCTAGCAGCAAACTGATGAGAACACAAGATCATGGTCACAGGCCACGAGACGACAAGGATCATTTTGGCCCGGCTCCGTCAAAGTTTTTTAAGTAGTAGCTGCAACTCAAAAGTGCTAAGCGACCATCCTAATCTATCCAGAGAGACAGACACTGGCTCACTACAGTACAGTATTGTCGAACACACTCAACATAAAACAGAATCGTCTGAGTTCAAAGTCTTTTACACTATTGTCGGATCGGTGGGTTTTAACAAGTAATGATCGTCATGGACCTGCAGAAGAACCAATGTGAGACGTACCGAGTAACCAATTTCTGGATAGATCAGCATGGTCGAGCACGAGGCACCCATGTACATGTCAGGGTGATCCCTGTATCTTTAGCCCACAGATTTTGGCCTTGGCACCTATTGCATAGGGCAATCAAGCTTGAATGTACTAGGGAACAAATTGAATCAGAAATAGTTTGGTACAGCTCAGAGGCGTTATGCACAATGATCAACAATTAAAAATAAAGTCACATCAGAGCAACAGCACCAACAGAAGGTCCAAGCACGTTGGACCTTCTAAGCCTCCCAAGCCTCAAGTGAAAACGTGGCTGCATGCACAACGAAACTTGAACAGTCTCTTACACAAAAAATGAGCGGTCGTGGAGAACAGAGTGTTTGTAGGTAGCTCCGGTTCATATCCAACCATTCCTGTTTCAGATACAAGACCTTGTTCCACGAAGCCTCTCATTCGGGCCTTGCCCCTCTCCTGAAGGTTTCCAGGCGAAGCTCGACCACAGGGGAAAAGGTTTCAGATGGAGTTGTTTCATCCAATCGTGACGCTCTGAGCCTGCCACACCTCGGCGCGGAATGAGTCGAAAGGGCAAGTCCAGCGAAAAATGCACCAAGAGTTTTCTTACCCGAAGGGGCACCGGGGCGAGGCAAGTGCCTCAAATCTTTTCCTCTCAACTCGTGGCCTTTTGCAGGGAAGCTTTCGGCACCGTTGCTAGCCATACGCCGCTAAGACACAAACTTCAAGACCGTCTTCCACAATCATGCCGCCGCGGGAAAGCTACCTTTTCGCTGCATCGGGATTTTGTCCTCCAACCGAGTTGCTTGTCTTGCTGGAACTCGACCTCGCAACCATGTCGTATTCTTTTACCGAAACATGGTGCAGCACTACGTCGCCCGCTGGCGTAAAAGTATGGCCAGATCCCACGTGGTGGCTCCCTGCTTCTGCTGATCTCATGTCCCCTTTGCAAAACGAAATTACTGCTACTTACTGAATGCGTTGTTCATCACATTTACTGCAGAGAACCCATGTCGAAGCAAGCTCGAGGCAAGTCGATAGAGTCCGGTGATGTCGAGCAGAACTTGATTCGACTTGGTCTGCTCAATTGGCCACGAACTGGCTCCACCACTATTAAACCTTCTAGACCGCTTAAACAAGGTGGGTGAACACCCAGTTCTACCATGACTTTGATTCTGTTCATCTGTGTTTCACCTTCTTTCTCAAACAGAAACAGTGCTGATCCAGTCTTGAACTACAGGTGTGGACGGTGGTTCCTTTGCAAATACTCCCCGTCACGCGTCGCTTTCACAGGAACAGGACACACTCGGCGTGTTCAAAAATTCCAGCATCTCTAAAGGTACCATCGGACGACACTCAGAAACACCAACGACTGAACGAGTTCGCGCGGATGTGGTGAGAGCAGAGCCTCACACTAAATCCCCCCCGCCCGATCAGACTCAGGACATTTACGGTAGAAAGCAATCAAGAATGGCCAGCATGCTCAGCGCCGATAGAGCAAGGTCGAGGAGGGAGCGTACCTTCGTGGGTGGAGAATGCGCGGCCTGCGAAGAGTTATTGGAACACACACTACATGGCGAGAGGATCCTACAGTTCTCATGTGGGCACGTCGCCCATGAAGCATGCTTCTACGAATACATCAAAGATTCAGATTCGCAGTACTGTCCAAAATGCGAAGCGCCGCTTAGTCTGGACTCGTCAAGAGGAGGAAGCATATTAGATCTCAGTGAGTTGACTGAGAGTATTACTCTTCATAGCTAACAGCCCTAGGCAAACTCAGTAATATGGTCAGGTCAATCGCACACCACACTGAGGAGCCGTCTGTGCGAAGCTCCGCTGCTACACCCATGCCATGGGACCCGCCAACTTACCGAGATGAAGTGATCTCTGCACAGGATAATAACAGCTATCGCAGCAGTACTAGAGAGCCAATCAAAGAAGGCCGTGGGAGCCATCACGAAAGTCAACGTGGACGTATCGAACGACTTGGACTTGCTGGACATTCTCGTACTAACAGTGGCAATGCTTCTTCAGAGGACTATCATCCTCCCGAGAACGCAGCTACCACGAGAAGGCACGACTACGATCTATCCGCTATGGAAACGAGTGTTGCAGATACATCAAACAAGAACCACCGAAGCCTCATCCCCTCACCAATAGTCACGGTACGGAGCGAGTTCCCCAGTCTCACTCGATCGCATCAACAGCAAAGCTTGACATGTTTGGTAACGGTCGAGGTTCCAGAAGCTAAGTGGCAACATTCACACGATGAGATTTCCGGACTCATGTCACCTTCAACACAAGCGCGTTCACCGTCAGCTCTGGCCGCTTCTCTTAAACCTCGCTCACTTCCCCAAACTTTCATTTCTAGTCAGTCACCTCAAGCACTTGAGAAGGCAACCATGAACCTACAGACAAGGGTTGACAACTGGCATGGACTCGAGACCTCTCGATTTGGCAAGCTTCGACTTCATGATACTATATGTGTTGGAAAGGATCAACAATCATGGCAGGAGCTCGAATGCTACCTCTTCAGTGAAATGCTTATCTGTGTCAAAGCCAAAAAGAATTCTGTGCCACCAATCGTAACTCACGATGGACAACACCTAACTCGATGCACACTCAAAGGCTCTATCCTCATCAAAAGGCATTTGAAAGATGTCCACTCACAGCTGGACAAACTGATACTTACTTTGAACCTTTCAGTTGTGGAGCTGCCGACTTTCCATCTTCAGTTCCAGGACCGAAACCAACTGGAGAACTGGCGTCAAGCTCTTCTCAGCTTGAATCTGCCTGAAACTGCTCCTGCTATGATTCCAGATTTCGAACTTGACGCTTCCGGCACGGATGATGAAGATTCTAGTCGCCATCATCTAAGACGCGTCTCATCCACTGCATCGTCCAATGGACCATCAAGAAGTGCGACTACTGCACCTACGGATTACTCATATTACAGAGTCGTTACCGATAGAGGCGTGCCTCCATCCCTCCACACGCCTCTCGATATGGTCGTTGTGATTCCTGTCTCATCTTCCATGCAGGGTCTCAAGATCAGTTTGTTGAAGGATACCTTACGCTTCCTCATCAGTAACTTGGGTGACCGTGACCGTATGGGTCTTGTCACATTCGGATCTCAGCAGGGCGGTGTACCGTTAGTTGGAATGACAACGAAGAAATGGGCTGGTTGGAACAAGGTGATATCCTCCATCAAACCTGTTAGGCAGAAGAGTCTTCGAGCCGATGTGGTTGAAGGTGCGAATATTGCTATGGATCTTCTCATGCAGAGGAAGGCTACGAATCCGATATCTACCATCCTGTTGATCAGCGACTCCTCAACATCCGACTCTGAGAGTGTCAACTTTGTTGTTTCGAGAGCTGAAGCTGCAAAGGTTGGCATCTACTCATTTGGTCTTGGTTTGACCCATAAACCCGACAGCATGATTGAGCTGTCTTCTAAGACGAAGGCATCGTACCTCTACGTGAAGGATTGGATGATGCTTCGGGAAAGCGTGGCTGGTTGTCTCGGATCCTTACAGTCAATTTCACATCAAAATGCGAAATTGAGGTTGCGCTTGCCTGAAGGTTCACCCGCCAAATTCGTCAAGGTTAGTGGCGCTTTGCAAACAACCAAAAGAGCAACAGGCCGAGAAGCGGAGGCTACATTGGGTGACTTGCGGTTTGGTGACAAACGAGATATACTGGTACAACTCGTGATTGAGCCAGACAACAATGCAGCTGACAGCTTGCCCCAAGATCACTGGGAGTCGATTGTATCTGGTTTGGAAGCACTTGGCGGAGCGGTTGAGGTTGATGAATCAAGGATCCAGAGCATTGAAGAAGTGCCTCTGTTACAGGCCAACCTTTCTTACACCGAAGTGCATAGTGAGGATGCCACAACGCTGTCAACACGTCCTTCACTTCTCATCCTTCCGATGCTACCTACATCACGCAAATCAAGACAGAATGGCCCACCAGTATCACCACCCATTCCACCACACCCTTCCATCGTCCAAAGGCGAATGGAACTCCTTACATCCGACATGCTCATGAGAGCTCTTACTCTTGTATCAAAACAACAGCACGATCGTGCCCACCATCTCCTTGCCGAAACACGAACAATTCTCAAAGGTCTTGCCAAGGGCGGCCTACCTCCTCTTCCACCAGGTAAGAGTGCCAGTAAGAGACATTCACCACCGTCACTACCGTCACATCTTGGTAGTTCTCGCGGCGCCTCACCAGATCGTCGCTCCGAACCAGACTGCGGAACACCTGTCTCACGTAGCTCAATCGTGGATCATATCATCATGGATGCACTTGACGCCGACCTCGAAGCTAGCTTAGAATGGATCAACCACCCAGCCGTCTTTTCAAGAGACTCTCGAAAAGCAGTCCTCCAAGCCATCGGCACTATATCCTCACAACGAGCATATACATTCCGATCGGCATCCGAATCAATATGGGCTGAGCGTATATCGAGAATCAAGAAATTGACTGAAGCTGCGAGGGATTGGAGAGAAGTTAATGACGAGCCGTTGGTTGAGGAGCAATGATTTTTCTTTGTTTTGAGTGGTTTTGAATGCGTATCATTTGTACGCTTGTAACGAATATTAGGTACTGGCTACTGCTACCAGACAGACTTTGCATATATTTACTACTATCCTAAATGTGAATGTTGTATTATACGTTACCTAAATAGTCTCGTGAGAATTTCGTGGCAACCATGCCATTGAGCATGCTTCCAAGTGAATACCTAGACTTTCCACATGAATATCTAGACTTCCTTCTGTCCATCACTTTACACTCCATAACCTTATAGTACAATAGTCTGCTGGTCTGAAGTCGTGATACAAGACCATGTCACGACCCAATAAAACACCATTCAAGATCCTTGCCTGTCTCCTTCCATCTACATCATCTACTTAATCCTCCTCGCTTTACAAATGTGCCGTGAACCCTCTGCTCTGGCCGACTCTCTGCACCAAGGCACATGAAGGAAGACCCATTCCATCGGATCCTACCTCCCTGCCCCACCGTAGAACACTGCGCAATAAAGCCAAACTTACGACGTAACAGGCTCATCTACTTCGCCGTAGCGCTGTAGTCTTCTTCTTTTCAACCGCGCACTTCCTTTCTTTGTTGGCTACTCTGTATGTACAGTCGTATGTATACTTCGACTCTTGTCCTGCACTGCTCCCTTACTCGCCCACGATGCTGAGGTGTCTGTTGGGTCGTGAACCTGGACTCTGTTCAGTGTCTATCTCTTGCAGTGGTTATTGATGCATTGTGTCTTCGTAACATGCTGATGCATGGATGGCAGAAAGACAGCAAACACTGGTTGGTAAGTACACAGCACATTCAGCTGCGATTGACAGACTGACAGACCGCAGACAGTTGGATAGCTAGCTAGAATGCGCTGACTCATGACGTGTGTCTGCTGTTCTTTGATGTAGGGCTTGGTGAGAGATTGGACCACGAACGAACGAATGTTTATGTCGAACGCTGAAGTCCAACGGCTGTGTCTCAAACACAGTCGATGCTGTCGATGTCGCTGTCATGTTGAGCTTGTATCTCTGGCGGTCAGAGTCGCTTTTGTGATGGGATTGCATCCGATTTTCGAAGCTCAGAGACATAGCTGGATGTGCTGGTAGGACTTCGTGTCTTGTCCTGGTCGACCCTGAGGACAACTCTTACACCGACAACGTTTTGTGAAGGTCTTCAGTTGCTTCGTTACCTTTGGCCTCTTACTTCATGATGTTGGTCAATTCACCGGTGGTATTGGGGACCTCGTCTGCTGTGGCTGATTGTGTGGTATCGACACTCTCTTCTCAACAATGTATACAACCCATTGAGATTGGACGAAACAACCCACTGACTCGAATATGTTATCCTTCTCTTTCCTGGCCTTGTACGGGCTCGACTTTGCTTCGATTTGGCGCCATCTCGACTTCCGGCTCGTGAGGATCGGGAAAACTTCGGCGACTGTTGTGTGAACTGAAGCCTTTAGAAAAGGGGTACAGATATCAAAGTACTTTGGAGTCTCGTCAGACCTGCGGCGTGAGTTATATCGATCTTTCAAGACAGTGCGATGACAGACATCGAGCAGTTGTCTAGCATGGGATGTGGCTATTGACCGTATTGTCGAGGGTATGAATAATCGCCCGGATTGCTTTTTCAAGTCAGTTCAGCTCCTGCTTGATGCACTTCAAAGACAGTATACAAAACCTGAAGTCTCTGAAGAAGCATATAATTTGGATCCGTGAGGCTGTCAACCAGTACCGAAGTTTCTTGTTGCCTTGACGGCTTGCGACAACTGCCCTGAGGCGCTGTGGTAACATCTGTTGGTATGCCGTTGTTCCTCAGGTGTCAGTGTTTATACACGTCTCTTACCTTCAAAACGAGCTAGGACTAGAGGCTATGCTACAGTTCATGGCCCGTAAGTGTGCTGATTGACTGCAGTATCAAGAGGGCACCAGTCACCGAGTGTTTACCTGATCCTGTCTTCGCACTAACCGATCAGTGTGAGGATCGCGTCTTTGATTTCAGATATGATTGCGGGGAGTGCCGAGCCTGAGTATATTCTCAAGAACGGTTGTCCCGGTCACAAGAGCACCTCAAACTGAGGCTATTCCAAAACCTGTTCGAAGACTGCACTTGCGCGTTATACAGCCTTACAATCTTTCATACATAAACAAATCTTCTGCTCACTCTCAGCTCCAACTTTTCTCATACCACTACTACCACCTGTTCATCCTTCTATACCTTTGTCTACCTAGTCTTCGGTCTACTTTTTACACATCTACAAGAACACGCAACTACATCTCATCTGTCCATAGACAACTGTCGACCAATTGAAGAAGCTTTTCATTCCAAAGACTTCCACCAAAATTCTCCACAAAATGTCGCAAAACATCAATGTGTCGAAACCACCTTATATGTCTCAGGAAGAATGGGATAACATGACACCTCATGAGAGATTTGTTCACCCTGACAGCTTCATCACCGTCGCCAGTGCTGAGGGAGGTATAACAATCTTCAATTCGTCTTTCATACCTGGACGTCTTCTCCCGGTTCCGGCTGAGCTATCTCATGAAGCGCGTGCTGGAGCAGCTTCTCGAGATTTTTATGGAGTATTTGAGGAAGATCCTAAGGGAGAAATTGAAGGAGAACTTGAGGAAGAACTTGATCAAGCACTTCACAAAGCACATGATGAATTAGACGATGAAGCAAACGATGAAGCAGATGATGAAGCCACTTTGGCACGTTTCAACCAGCTCGGAATCCAATCATCTTCCCAGAAGACCACAAAAACTCAAAAGCCGCAAGATACAAGCGATCCAGACTCAGATCTTCCCGGCATCCCGTCTATCAAACCATCCTCATCTCGTGGTACCTACAATTGTAATGCAGCTCCTACACTCACAGGTATTCCTCAAGAACTCCGCGATCTCATCTTTTCGCACGCTATAGTCAATCAACCCAACTTCGAAACATGCAGCAATGAACTCTGCACACCTCAATTCCTCAACGACGGCCTCACCTCCTACAACACAACACCCCTCACCATCAGAGCTGTAAGCCGAGATCTCTACCACCAAACCATGGAATACCTCTACTACACCAGCAAAGTCTACATCGACGTCAAACACTTCCTCATCCCCCCAAGCCGCGCTCACATCCACCGTCCAACCAACGATGTCAAGATGGACTCCGAAACACGCTACCAAATCAAAAACATCTTCATCACAGACAAACACCTCCCTAACTACACTACATACCACAACCTGTCCCTGTTAAACGGCGTAACAACATTCAACATAGAACACGACATGACGAAAGCCGACGTCCCTCATCCAGCCAACCTGCTGAAATACGAAGTTTCGGCCAACCAACTACCCCGTTTCGATCGTGTTTCTATTCGAACACAGTTGATGACCGCTAGTATAGCGGCATTAACTTCTCTCCATGAACGTTTGTGAAGCCCGGAAAAAGGCCGGGTGCTGGATTTGAAGCAGTTGTTGGCGCGGTGGTTGGTCGGTGGCGGTGGTTGTTGTGGTGGGGGAAAGGAGGTGAAGGTGTTGGTGTATTTGAGGTGTCCGAAGTGTCAGTGTGTGCCGTGTGAGGCGGTGAGGGGGGATCATGGCGGGAGCAAGACCATGACTCTGGTGTATGATTGGGAAAGGAAGGTTGTTTTGGAGGTTTTTTGGACTTCGGTGGAGGGTGTTAGATTGTGAGGGGGGTGTTGGAGTGGGATTGTTGGGGGTGTGAAGGTGTTGGAGTGGGGTGTTAGAGGTGGTGAGGAGGGTGAGGGTGGGGTGTTGGCGGTGTGTTGTGCGTGTTATGGTTAAGTGAGTTTTTTGTTGTGAGATGTATGTTAATGCCTGGTTGATGACCTGTTGTGATCTGTAATGAACTGTGTTTTACTTGCTGCTTTCTCTCCTTTTTGTTCTGTCTTGTCTTGATTGGTATGTATATTGCACTTGGCTGTGGCAACTTCAATTTCTACGTTCAGTACTTCGTGAACCTTGTGATGGACTTCTCTCAAACCTCGCTGAGTACGAGCCCCCCAGCCAGGCGACGTCTCCTTTCAACACCATCATACTCTATCTTACACCTTGCTTTCTCCAGGCGTAGAAAGTCGTACAGACCGCCCTCGTGCATGTTTTTGATTCCAAGTCAAGTTGTCGTGCCATGTAAGCTTCTCCATCGGAATAGCTGATACTAAGGTACCTAATCTTATATCCCGCAATCCTCTCGTGACGTGACTACGTACCAACCGAAATTTGAAAACGGTTAGGAGTACCTGCTGGCTATGTACTTGGCTGTTCGAACTTCATCTCCGTAGCACTCTATGCTGCTTGTTTGCTCCTCCTTCACGCTTCGATATCGATGGAGAGTGATGACACTTGAGTTTGCGAGTGCGTCGTCAACGACCTGGTGAACGGCTTGCTTACTATGGGTTACTCATACTTTCATCGTTGCTCCTACTACGTACCTTCACGGTGTCATTTGCTTCTTGGATGATGGTTATCTGAGGAGTGTTGTTTGGCTTATTCACATTCTGTATTCGCTGTACAAGTCGTGGGAAGTCTATGACGGCAGTTGTAAATCCCAGCATCGTGAAAATGGTCAGTGCATCAGCCGTTTACTGTCCATTGTCAATCTCGTTCACGTTGCGGATACAGTTCCCGTTTCTAGACGATTGCAAAACCGAGCAGTGAAATTCGGAGTGGTACAGGCGTTTGTCAGCCAGTGGCGATGAAGATGGAAACAGGTGCTACAATCAAGATCAACAGGCGCTAATTATTGGGGTATATGGTACCTTTTGCTAGCTGTGGTTCTCTTGCTATTCACATGCAATGTATGACTACAATACAATACAGTATCTTCAATACAGTATTCATCGAAAAGGGGCCATTACGGTGCAGTAAGAGCATTTTCGCGCAACCCTACCGTTCTCCTTCTTGCGACCCAGATCAACAATTGCCTTTCTCGTCACTAACTAACCTTGATGGTTCATCTTATCTATATGCATCTTCGTTACGGTACTTCGGTCGCATTAGACATACATAACTCCAACACTGTATACCTTCACTGTACAATGAATAAAGTAGCACCATAAAGCCAGGAACTGATGGACTAAAGCACCGCAATCAATGTCCCAGACCATCACAGCCGAACCACAGCTGGCCACTGATTTCGACGAGGACCAATCAACACTATTACCAAGATCTAACAATCGTCTCCAAGTCTGTTCGAGCATCAAACATAAGACAACGACAATCGTGCCTTAAACAATCAGACTCCCGGCAATGTGTTTAACTACTGCTGCTGCTGTGAATGACCGAACAAACTGTACAGCGTTGGAGACTACGCTAGAGTACATGGAATGGGTAGGGTCGTTGAGATGGATCTGCTGGATCCTAACGATGGGTGGGGTATTGGATGCAGACGAACTCGGAATCGATGCAGCGGTGCCGATGGCTGCTGAGGTATCTGATCGAGCTGTGAGGCAGGACTGTGATCGTTTGTGATACTGTCGTTGTTTAAGCGTAACAAACAGCAACTCTCATACCAATTATACCTACCTCCAACCAACCAGTTTACATCGCCAACATATACCAGCCCCGAGCGCCAATTCTCGATTTCGTTTCATTTCTACAGACCTCGACTCCACAACTCTCATGGAGTACACACTCTTTTTTCCGCTGGTGGGTTTATTCGGGAGGTTGGATTAGTACAGCTCACCTGGTATCACTTGTTGTTTGAGAAAAGGGTGATTGAAGATGTTCAATTACATACTGCAGAGAGCAGGATTGGATGAGACGGGATGGAATGGAATAGTATAGAATAGGATAGGATGGGATGGGCAGGTACACTACATACATGCTCCATTGTAAAACATAATATTAAATTATAAATTGTTATCACTGTATAGTAGGACAACTAAGCTCGTGATACTACCACATAATCATACTAATCTCAGCTCATATCAGTATACCTACCAGGAATCAGAGACTTCGATATACTCACTCAAGTATTTTAGATAAGGAGTAGAATGGCATATTACCTTAGTACGTACCTACACACATATATATTACCTCCGAAACTGCCCTTAGCAGCCATAATGGAACAATCAGAACGTTGTCCTCCACTCTACAAGGGTACAACATCCGTCGATCCATCGTTTACCTTACCTGTCCGCTAATGGAATTCAACACTAGGCATCACACAATCACAACAAAACCCATGCCCACAGTTCCTACACAACCCCTTCCATTGTCGGAGTGGTGTTAGCCCACTGCAGGTACAGCATATCCATACTGCTGCTGGTGCTGATACTGCTTCGGGTTTTTTCGTGGGGGATTTGGAGCGGGATTGGGAACTGGAATTGAGACTTAGGTTTGCTAGGGATATTGTGAGGGTGTTGGTTGGCATTTGTTTGAGGGTGGTGTTGAGGTTTATTGGGTATCGGAGTTGTGTGAAATTGGGGAGGGTTTGGATGGTTGGGTTTCGTGAGATGGTGTGTATGGGCAGGTGTTTGTGGATGACTACGTTAATTCGTAGAAGCCTTTGTTTGCTTGCTTAGGAACGTATTTACTTACTTACCAGTGATGTTGGACTTATCAAGCGACAGGGTAGACAAATCTGCGTCGTGTTGCGTTTTTATGTCAGTTGTTCAGTCATAGTATGGGGACTAGCTTTGAGGAGTGTCTGGAATGTGAATGGAGTATAGAACAATGATGACATTGTTGGTTTGGCTAATGAACAGCGGCTTGCGTTGTTTGGATGATATGGTTTGTGGTGCTGGGCTTTGTTTGTATTCTTGATGTTGATTGTGACAAAGATGGTATTAGGGTTGTGGATTTTTCGTTGTTGTGCTGTTGTGTTGTGGATGCGATAGGAAATTGCGGTACGATGCTGATGGAACTTGGATGAGTGGTCTTGGGATTTGATTAGTTCGGTAGTACTGGGTATATAGGTTTAGCTATCGACTGTAAAGTAGCATTTGTTTCGAAAAGTCTTTGCGTAGGAAAAGGTCATGGTTCTTAGAAGCAGTGTTGTGATCTAATTTAAATGTAGATTCTCTTATTCTTCCATACTGACGTGTACTATGTTGGCACATAGTACCCTAAGGATGCTCGTACCGTGACATCGCAAGGTAATTGCGCGGGAAATGCAGTTAGCAGAAAGAGAAAGGAAGGGAAAGGGAGGGGAGGGATAGGGGAGAGTATTCGTCTCACATTAATGCAGGTGGCGTGGATGTAGATGGATCATAAATTGAAAAACGGACTTACCTTGTTCGATTTCACTTATATATTTGTTGTGTCTCGAAGGAATAACAAGTCAGACCAGCTGATGCTTATATTCCGAGATGCATGAATTCTGCTAACTCTTCTTCAGATTCTTCGGATCCTTCACCAGCTTGTTCATCAGAGTCTCCGAATTCCGCTAACTTGAATGACCCATAATCCGAGGTTAGACCATCGCCGAGCTCCATAGAATCAACATAGGATTGCATGTTTGATCCGTAGTTGGTCTTGTATGAGCGGACTGGCTCAAAACCAGCTATATTCGTATTGTCGATGGAGCCGCCATTGTTTAAGACCGGACATAAGTAGATGCAGTCCACTTCTGCCATGAACTTGTCGCCGTCTCCATCGACTAGATCGGAATTGTTCAGTGACTCATTGTAGGCGTGGAGGTACATGTCCCCTTGTGCCAGGAAGGCTTCGTCCCCTTCATGGTCTGCTTCACCTAAACCGAGGTCAATGTCCGCGGCAAAGTCGAAAGAGTGCTGCCGATCTGATCTGTGGTCACAAGGGTCAATGTAGTTGGATTTGTTGTCGCCGTCGCAGCTTCCCACATGACCAGCATGTGTTGGGTTCAATGTTCCATGTGTTGTATTGTCGCTGATGGTGATGTTGCGGACACCATTCGTGATTTCTTCACGATCGCATAATTCGGTCACATATTCGGCAGGTTCGTCCATGTCTGAAATGGGGATATAGGATTTAAGTTGTGGAGATATTCTAGCCATGATGGGTTGTCAAGGGTGTTCGGTTCCTGCCGAAAGCGTTGACTAAGGTGCTGATAGTGTGCGTTTGTTGAATTATTGACCTACCAGAGGTTTGATAGCTTTGAGTGTTGATGTGATCTTCTTTGCCTGCCGAAGATGTTGAGTATGTTTGTGTGTGTATGAGCTGAACCTTTAGCAGGAGATCTTCGAATCCTTTTTAACTACTTCGATAGTCATCTGCTGGCATTCATGGTCAAGATTGTGGACAACGTTCTTTGAAGACGCTCTTTGAGAACTCGAGTTGGTAGGGACAAGAAGCCTGCATAGTTACAAGAATCCTCGATCAAAGACCATGGACCGTTTCTTGTCAACAACAATGACATGCGCGGAGGCTTGGTTTCCCGAACAAGGACCACAAGTGAACTGCAAGGCAGGTAGTTTTGTTATCTCGTGACATCTAATAAGCAGCTGACAGCCATAATGTCGTCTTGTAAGGATGAAGCCTTGCCTCATGATCTGTGATTCGATTTTCGTGTGCAACAAATCGTGAACACAAGACGATCACCCGAGGTTATTGAGTAGAGCTGTGTAATTTGACCAGGATTTCTTCGAGCTGGATATTTCAACCGTGATCTAGTTTCGTTGTAGCCGAACTCCTCGCGAAGATCGGAGTTACTGTGCAGCAGGACTGTAAATCAGCCGTCAATTCACGAAGAGTATAGACAAGAGGAGTAAGGGCAACATACCAAGAAAACCGTATACGTGTATACACAGTAACGATCACCGACTGCCATCTTTGAAGTATCGAACCTGAATCATTCTGAACTGTTTCAAGCCACTCATCGATCGCTGAAGTAGACCAGCTTTGCCATGTATATGCTCACAGTTTGAAGCAGAGCTACAAGATGGCACTCTGAAGCAAGCAACACCCTCATCGTCACTTGTTAGGCCGTCCTAGTTTGCAAAACATGAATGACGATGCTAGACCCGTTTGTTGTCCGAAATCCCGAAGTCCTCTAAGGCCATGGCCTAGCGCGGAACGGCAAAGTGAAGGGTTATACATTTAATGCATCAGAAATTTAGTCAACAAACAACATCAGAGCTGCATGCGAATTAGTTGCTGATCCATCAGTCTGGCCTAGTGGTTAGGACGGGTCACCCCCGAGTGGTGATAACCTAACTTAATGAAAAGTTGTTCGAATCAGTTGCTGATCAACCTCACCGGCCGGGTGTTCGATACAGGTAGTTGTTTATGACCTGTCGAACTTCCCTAAAGGTAGTAGAGCCTTCCACAGCTTGCTTGACCTACCTTTTTGCAACTTTTTCGATGCTCTGGTACATGGTCAATGCTGTGATTAGACATTATCAATTAATACTTGACTTTTTGCTATCGATCTTATTAATATTGCTAGAGCGAGTCAGTCCCGTGCTAGTGCTCATGATCGGATTTGACATAGTTCTACCGAAGATAAAGACAGGCGTAAGAAGCGTCTTGGTGATCAAATTTGATAGAATCTCGAGAAGAAGGATAAGTTGATACTGCTATTACCTACCAGCCTGCAATCACTTGACGATGAGCAGACTGGTCGTTTGACATTCGTGATTCGAGATGAAGGTGCCCTCAAAGTCGAAATACTGGTACGCTGCAGCTGTGCATGAAATTTGCCGTACTGCAAAGGTCTTACACCTTCATCTTTCACGAACGGCCATGCCCTTCGAACGAAATGTAGTCTTCTCTAAACTCCTTTCTGCAATGATAGATAGCTCATTGATGACCGAGCTTCTGCTGGATCAACTGCAAACTCAATTTCCATAACTGCTCCTGCAACCCCTCGTCCAAAGCCTTACTACTTGGACTAGTAACCTTTTTGTCCGGCACGATATACTTGCCGGTGATGCCCTGATCCTCAATTTCCGGACTCGTTGCCGCATACAATGCCGGCCGACATCCACTCTTTACAGGATCCTTCATGAATGGTCTCATTAATGTGGCGCCGACTTTACCCAGCGTCCCATATGCTTCGACTGCCTGTTCTGGCTGCGGCGTATCCACGGCACCTGGGTGTGTCGCGTTGATGTAAACCTTGTCAGTGGCAGTAGCGCGTACAACTGCATCGCCGCCAGATTGCATACGGCGCTGAATGGCTTGGACACCTAGGATCTGTGCAAGTTTCGAGCGGTTGTAAAGTTTCGTGGGACCGATGTCGGTGTTTATTTCCTGTTCGTCCTTGAATTGAGCGCCATCATCGGGAGCGCGGTGTAGGTCGGAGGATTGAAACACGAGGCGGCCGCCTGGTAGCATCTTGAGGATAGGCAGGAGTTTAAGCGTTAGATGTAACTGACTAAGCCAGTTCACTTGGAAATGGCTGTCGAGACCGTCGACAGTCTCCCAATACTTGCCTACGCCGAGGCCGGCATTCATTATCATCTGCAAGTGTTTTGGTCAGAACCGTTGAGGAAGACAGAGTAGCAAGTTGAGTTGAGAGTGATTGGGAAAAGAAGGGCTTACACCATGAATACCATTCTTCTCCTTCTCTAAGAGCTCATTTGCGACTTTGTCAGTCTCCTTCAAGCTCGCGAGATCGCATTTGATCCACTCAATCTTTCTCACGTCACCCCAAGTCTTCAATTCATCGATAGCCTCATCAGCATGCTCCTCCTTGTTTGATAGTAACAAAATCCGAGCATTGTGCTGAAGTAAATGCGCGCAGATTCCAAAGCCAATGCCTGAACTACCTCCAGTAACAAGATATGTCTTCCCACCTAGATCAGGAATGTCTTTGTCCGGATTGAACGTGTTACCCCCGAGTAAGGAAGTCATACTGTTCTTATGAATTCGGTTGCAGGCTTGAGCTTTTCGGGTGCTTGGCGAGCGAGGAGTAGTGGAGGCGAATGTCAGTGTTCTCGCTGGAGCTCCCTTGGTGATTCGGGATGACAGACGTATAGTTGTGCGGAAGAGTAAGTAGGACATAGGAAGAGCTGAATCTATCTTCAAGGTGGTTTATTGAAGTGTTCTCATGATGTCAATCTTGTAAGGGGACATGTGAAAGTGATTCATGGTATTGGCATATGATGTATTGAATCGTGACGTTGGCATATGCAGGCGGAAACTCCGCCGAATTGTTTGGAGCCGAGCCAAGATTCCAGGGAAACATTGCCGTGAAGACTCAAGCCAATTGAATATATAAGGTGGAGGTAGAACAATGCCTAGTTTCCATACTGGTTCACATAGCTGCTTGATGATAACGATAAAGATCTACCGTGTGCAGGAGTGCAAAAGAAGTGAGTTGTCTCGAATGCGTCGAAGCTGAACCGTGGTGATTAATGGTGTCAATACCCAACCGTAACCGACAGCTATGTACATATGTACGGTAAACATTAAAGAATTTAAAGCACATGACATCGAAAAGGGGCATCCATCTACTGTACAATTATCGGGAACAGCCAATACAGCTTAGACTATGGGTGTAATGGATCTCTTTCCAAGGACAGTGTGATTCAGTCACTGAGGACCTTAGGACCATCCTTCTAGACTTGTTCTAACTCTCCGTTTGCAGCTTCAACCTCAAACTTGGCTGAACTCACGAAAGAGGAGAAATAGCAACGACTCGGCAATGGCCAAAAATGACTCCATTGTCGAACCTAGACATCAAAGAAGCTCGATACTGAAAGCAGTTTCATGAGATGCCCATCAATCTGGATAAATCATCCGGATGAGATGGGCTTAAGTCACCACACAAGTGACCGGACAGAAGCCACCGGGATAATACAGAAAGTCCGGCAGGCAACATGGAAATAGGATAAGCAAGTTTCAAGATTAAATATGGTTGAACGAAACCAAAAACATCTCAATATTATCCTTAAGCCATCAATTTCCAACAGGGCGTGATCGAATGGCTTTTGCTCGACAGAGCATTACTTCCCACCTCCGTTTCGTCGTCCGTACAAGCCACAGAACTCCCAATGTCAATCCACATGCCTTAGCCAGCCTTGGTGTACACACTCAATCTATCCTTGCCACCACAAACCTCCCCAGGTGCTGCAGTGCATGGTGTATTGCATTCGGTGTTGTTGACATAGGATAGCCCTGCTCGTTTCTTGCCACACCAACAAAGGTTGCCATCCTCAGTCGCAGCTAGATCGTCACCAAGTTCATCACAGAATGCCTGACAACTAGCTCCAGAGACGTCTTGGGGATGAAGCTGCCATGAAAAGGGTGAGATCACATCTGGAAAGTGTTCACCCTTCGAACAGCCTTGATAGGACCATGAGTTGAGAAAGGCTCGTTTGACGCTGCGTTGTGTTGGGACTGCTTGAACCGCCAAAGTAGATGTCGTTGAGGCCATGATTGTTGTTTCTGTGACTGTCATGTAAGATCGTTGGATGGTGATGCTTCGAGCTCGGAAGTGAGCACCTGGCTTCGTCCAATAAAGGACTTCGAATCCGTCGTCCCGGTAAGTCGCTTCTGTGGCATTGACAGCCAGTACAACAGCCAGGAGATAAGTAAGGATCTGCTTCAAAGACATGGTTGAGAGTATCTGTTGTTCTTCTACTCTGAAACGTGCTGTGAGAGGGCAAAGTCGGTGGTCATATACTCACCTCGGACTAGGATTTGAGGTCATCGATGACATCCTTTGTGGCATAACTCGCCTCCACCTGATGTCCAACTCATTGTTACTGTGCGCACGAGTCTTCAAGGCGGCAGTGATGCAACTAGGAATTCATTCATCATCAGGTATGAGCATCCTTCAACTAGCACTCCCTAGAAGATGGCTGGTACTGTCCAGTTAGTAGACTACCTCTCCTACGGTGCCAGTCGCGTGTCGGCGATTTGAAAGGTGAACAGGTGGCTGGGATGCTATGGAAGCCATCGAGGGTAGTGGCAAGGAGTAACAATGTCAGTCAACGTTTGCAGAAGACGCTCGAGCAAAGACCAAGCCTGGCTTGGCATAACTTCCATATGTGGTTTAGTCTTATGGTTAAAGTGCTACAGCCTCGGCGCGATTGATGGCGCCTTGTCGCGTCACACTGCGTCCCGACCGTGCGTCCATATACACACGACTGTCTACAGTGGGATCGCAGAAGACAACGGCACTGACATTGGTCCTTGTCAACACCTGACGTGTGTATTACACAAGCAAACTTTGTGCACTTACCACCATGAGCTCCCGGGCATCGGTGTCTGCTCGTGCCTCCGTGGTCAGACAAGCGAGACCTTTTTCAGCAAAACCACTAGAGACGCAACTAGGTCCGTCCGCCTTCCTGGCTCTCGAGAATCTAAAGAAGTCTGACACCGCTGCCGCCAATGGCAGTCTCCAAAAATCACTTGCTAGAGCCGCCGAACTCATTCAGAATCTTGCCTCAACCCTCAATGATCGAGCAGCAGAGGAGAGAACAAGAAGGCAAACCAAACTTACGAGATTAAGTCGGGATGGTGAGGAGGAGTCAGAAGACGCCAGAGCACAGCATGAAAACTTTCAAAAACAGGTGGAAGACTTGACAAAGAAAATGGACGAGAGTATTCGCCGCGTGGCAGACAACCAGCACTGGGCAGAAGAACTACCAAACTCTATTAAACATGTCATTGATAACACCAAAGACAGTCAACGCCGTGCGCAACAACCCCAATTGGATGAAGATAGTGAAGAAGCATTGGTCCCAGAAGACTCAGCCCAGACATCTGCACAGCCGAATGCACACGAAACACCCACAGCTCTCCTCCACGCAGCACAATCAACAGCCGACACAGAATGGGAATCCAAAACCCTGACCGAGCGCTACTCCCAGCACCCAACCTACGCAGCTTTCTACGAAATGCTCTGGGACGCCAAGAATCCCGGTGAAGCCAAACCACCCTTACCACACCACTCCCTCTGGTTTGCAGCCCAAGAAGGTCGAAACAACACATCCAACCAACGCAATCGCGGTACACAACCCGGCACCCAACAAAGCACACAAAACCAAAATATCTCACTTCCCAACGACAACAGCAACTCCAATACGGCTGACTTAGACCTCGAAGACGAAGACACTGACCTCCAAATCTCTTCCCACACCCGCAGCACTAAATGTCCCCTAACACTCCGCTACTTCCTCGAACCCGTCACATCCACCAAATGCCCCCACAGTTTCGAAAAATCAGCCATCCTAGACTTCATACGCCAATCCTCGGACCGCACACCTTTAACCCCAGACCAACTCGCAGAACTCGACACCAGAGTTTCACGCAGTAGCAAAAGTCGCCCTGGAGCCGAAGCAAGTATGCGATCACGAAATCCCAAACATGCGCGCTGTCCGGAAGGAGGTTGCACAGTCTACTTAACCGAGACTGATCTAAGACCAGATCCAGTCCTAGCGAGACTGGTGAAGAGAGCGAAGGAAGCGGACAAGAATGCGGCAGAAGAGTCAGATAGTGAAGATGAATTTGGCGGGGAGGGCAGCGACGACGATGTTGGTTTACCGACCGGAACGCAACGACGTAGGAGGAAGGTTGTGCCTATTGATTCGAGTCCGACGGGGGTTAGTACTGGCGGTACCAGACTGACCACCCTGGGCAAGAGTGAGAGGGAGGTTAGTGTTGTGCCGAACTCACAGGTGCAAGGGATGCCTAGCGGGAGTCGGGTGGGAGGGAGGAGGAGGGTGGTTGATGTGATGGACCTTGATGACGATGAACATGACGATGAATGAGCAATGAAATCCGGAGAGTGAAGGCAAAAACAGATGTGCAAGCAAAATGTGCATCTAGACACCACTGAGTAGCCACAGCACTGATACATGATCAATCCACCATACCCAACATTCATTTCTCAAATGGTGCAAAGCAACCCCTCACCCAAAGCCATATTGCCCCAATCATCAGTCCA
Source organism: Neophaeococcomyces aloes (assembly GCA_022813445.1). NCBI lineage: Eukaryota > Fungi > Ascomycota > Eurotiomycetes > Chaetothyriales > Neophaeococcomyces > Neophaeococcomyces aloes. Next base: position 118,849 of record JAKLMK010000016.1, read on the forward strand.
AATCCCAATATCAACACACCCACCACCACCACGACAAGAGGCAAAAACAACACCACCCAAGTAACCAACCAACCAACAAGTCACCTACCTCCCATAAACCTCCGCCATAGCCACCGCCAACGCCCGTTCCCTCTCCCTAACCAAGTCCCTTTGCAACTCCGAACTCAACTCGCCACCAAAATACCTCAAACCCTCACCAAGCTCCGTATCCGCCTCCATCTGCATTTGTATTTCCCGCGCTCTCCCCTCACTGTCGTCTTCCTCTACGTACGTCCCACTGTCGTCGCTGGATCTCTTACTTGCATTGTCCCATTGGCTCTCGCTATACGTCTCCCACTGACTGTTCCATTTATCTTCGTTGTAAGGTTCCCATTCACTGTCACTCTCAGGCTCATGCTCAGGGTCATGCTCACGCTCTCGCTGAGCAGCCGCCCATCTTCGGATCCTGTCCCATCCGCGACGCAAATTACGGGCCCCACGACTCCAGCTCGAACTCTCTTCTTCGTTAGAGATCACGAGATGCACAGACAGTCTGGATTGCAAGAGTGCTGTGGGGCGGTGAGAGTAACGCTGTTCGTAAAAAGAGTTATTGGAAGCGTCGCTGTATGAATCCTCATTGCCGTCGTCGTGATGTTGGGGTCGTGAGGAGTGGTAGTAGCCGGTGTAATCGACATCATTTGAATCGCTGTAGTGGTGATTAGTGTGGGTTGATCGAGGTCGGGAGCGTGATCGGCTTCGAGAGCGGTCACGATAGCCGTATTGTGAAGCATTGTCGTCAATAGAGTGAGTAGAGTATACGGAGATGTATGAAGATATACTTGGTTGACGTCCTCTGGACTGGTCGCGGCTGTAGATGGATGTACGACGGGGACGGGAATGGGATCGTCCTCGACGGGCAAGGGCTGAGGATGAGCGAGTGCGTGTGCGTGCGCGATTGTGGAGACTAGTGGACGAGCTGCGTTGCCTTTGCTTTCGACCGCGGCTTCGACTTCTGGAATGGCAAGGATTGGTGCTGGGTGACTCTTCGCGGTTCGGCGTGCAGGGACTGGGCTCATCGACCGTTTCATATCCGTCCTGTTCGTCTGGGTCTTCCAGAGGACGAGAAAGTGGTGGTCTGTACTGAGGACGATCTGAAGGAGATTTGGACGCAGAGCGTACATCGCTGTATTGTTTCAGAATACTCTTTTTCGGTCGCTTGTGTCGGTGCCCTCCCCGTGGGGAGTCTCTGTGTCTAGATGGTCTACTTGATTGGGTGTCCTCTCTTCCTCTGGTGCTTCGAGAAGATTGATGTGTCGACGGCACATCAACGTCCACCCATTCAAGATCCTCGTTGTCGATTTCGGGTGTGTAACGATTCTCGCTTGGTTCTGCCGCAAAGGAGACACGACGTGTTATTGTCTTGTTGTCGTCAAGGTCGCCGTGGCTCCCATGATCATTTCTATCAGTGACAACGCTTGAGGCAATACTCTGTCGACGAGGCTTTCGAGGATCCGATCCGTGATTCTTGTTAATTCGTCTTCGTTGTTCTTTCTTATATTCACGCCGCCGTGCACGCTCAGAGGCAAGTTCAAACTGCTCCACTGGCTCTACCAACTCTGCTGGCTGTTCCGGACCAGGGGGTTGTTGAAAGTCTTCTGGTGGTGCATATACTCTGGTTTCTTCAGTGTCTGCTGGCTGTAGAGGTGACACTGGCCTCGCAGCTTCGTCTTCGTATGGTTCCCTTCTTGCCACACGTATATGCCGGGAGTAGTCAACAGGCTGAATAATTCTTCCGATCTCGATTGCGGCAGGTATCTCGGGTTTTGCACTACCTTGATGTCCCTCATTATTTGATCTCCGAACCTTCTTGGAGGAGTATCGGGATACCATTGGAATGGACTAAAGCAGAAATTGAACCGTATACCTAGGAGAATAAGTGTGACTGATACAGCGGAAGTAACAGCAGAGAACGATTGAGCTTTGAATCTGAAACTTATATTCGATCGTCCGGCGGCCTCAGTGACGCAAAGCACGATTCGTCGTGTTTGCTGCGAACAATGTGAACGCCATAGTGTCAGGTAAGGGCCTATTGGCACGCGTTCAGCTTCTGAGTTGCTGCTTCTCTCAGATTTGCCTGTGAATCACATTTAGAGACAACATATTATGAATGAGTTGGGATGGCACACTCAGTGGAAGCGCGTCCACTGGAGAGCTGGGGAGATCGCAAACGTTCATGCGCTGTGAGCCGAAAGGTCAAAGGCTGATCTTGCTCAATCAAGCCTCAGTAACCCTAAATGCCACAGCCTCGTCCATCTGCTGGCTACTATGGCACTGAGATCTGAAGGTATGCTGCATATTTATAGCAACCGCCAACAAGGCAAACATGAAATCAATCATCCTCCTGCCGAGACCATAATAAGTCGTTCTTTGTTGTTGTCTCTTAGGTTGAGGTTGTACACCAGATCGGCCGGCTCAGTGCGCTATATTTTTCGGTGTCGGCTCCAGCTTCAGTCGAATCCGGCAGCAACAATCTTGCCTGATCTCTGACCCGGAGGTTGACATGGGCTTCAACACTTATTCTATCCTGATGGTAGCCGCTTCTGGTACATATACCTTAGAACTTCAAGAAAACTCCTTTCCTCTTTTCCTCTTCGCGATGCTCAAACATAACCTGCACACCCACAAATAATGCAACACAAGCGACAACAGTATACGCTAGCCCAGCAGCACTACCGACCATTCCTTGCACCAATCCTTTCAATCCATCTAACCCAACTGCGAACCCAACTAGATTGGCTGCCATCATCATCATGATGTTGAATACTGCACCAATACCACACAGTACTCTATATGACGTCGGGTGGCTCTTCCACTTCTTGGCGGGAAATGCCATTGTTGCTAGTACCTCTGGTAAGACGAATACCACGACCAACCAACCCCACATTAGAAGCTGGGGATTGACGTCGTGCCACAATGCAACAAATGTGAAGACTGCGAGCATGTTAATGATTCCTCGTATCTTGCCAGTGCCACCTCCAGGTCCGCCACCGAGTGGAATATAGACATATCGAATAAGCCAACGATTGTAGCTTCTATGCCATGCACGCCAGAACGATGCGGTCGAATAGTTGTCCGACATGCAACGCACGACGTTCTCAACGGGATCGATACCATCAATCAGGGACCAGAGTCGGAAGAAACGGAAGGGGATCAGCAATTTGAGCCAGATAATATGAAGGTTGAAGTAGGCGAGCATGCTGAGCTCAAAAGGTGTGTAAATCGACCAATCAGGGTTCGACTTGCTGATTGCGACAGCATAGGTAGTGTGTAGGAGAAATTCCATGCACAGAAGGGTAAGTAAGAATCGAATTCCGTAGAGAGTTGTACGCCGGGTGGTAACACTGGCAACCCGGTAGGTAGACTGGGAAATGTAGTCGTTGAAGGTCAAGATTGGTCCTGCAAGGTAAAGTGGTGGATAGAGAACATAAGCTAGGTAGGTGCGATAAGAAGTGAATGTTGCTTCAGGAGCTGAGATGGAAACACGGTCGCGCTCAGAGAGGGTAGAGGGATCTAGCTGTTTCTTCTGCGTGGATTAGCGGAGACCGTAGGCAAAGGGAAGTTGCATACCTCGAGTGGACTACCAGCACGGTCTCGGGACAAAGACCAGCAGTGATCCATGTTGAATGAGATGAGACGCAGAATGGTAATGTTGAAGAGAACTTCCCATCGTGGTATAAGTCCTCCCCAACTATCCAGGAACTTGCCAATGTCTCCCGCGCCGGCATACAATGGCACCACTGACTCGGCAAGGGAAGAAAAGCGATAGCCTTGAGCAAGCTCATTCGCAATTAGAACGCTTATATTGAACACCCATGTCAGGGTTGGCATAACGTTTCGTGGCACACGTAAAGCTATACAGTAGTTAATGTATAAAATAGTGAGCACTTTAAGTGCCGAAAAGCCATGGAGGGCAATGATGAAGATAATTCCGGAAACGAAGTCAAAGTTCAATCGAGACATGAGGTGTGTCTGAGCATCAACAGGACTGCTGGTGGATTTGGTATGCCCGTTAGCGCTCGGATGGGTCGTTGCGAACACAGATTGATAGACTCGACGTAGTAGAGGGTGCAAGACAAGGAGGATAGCCAAATATGGAATGTTATCACGAAAGCCAGCGTATTGACCATCTGAGTTGTCCTTCAAGATATGAGCATTTCCTCCGTGACAGCAGTGCCTCTAAACATACCACTTTTCGACCGAACAACCATCCATCTGAGAGGAGGTCTTTGTAATCAGCGTAGTGTTTAGAAGACGCTATGACCGGACGAGTCAGTCTTTTGCTATGTATCCATGTCACCTCTCACCTACATTGAGAAACATCCCAAACAGCTTTGTACATCAGCGGTACACAGACCACAAACACCACAGCATAGATGTAGAACTCCAACGTGTTATACTTCGGGGGCGATGCACCAGGTGGGAGATCCGAGATTGTGCTTCCATCTTTGCCTGCAGTCTTAGCGGATACCTCATTCGCTTGCTTGGTTGGGGTCTTTGTGGAAGTGGTCAACCTGGTGTCGAGAGTGTCGAGGGAGTACACCTCTTTGAAGAATTGATACGGTGTCATCGCGTTAGCACGTCTTGCCGAGTCTCACGATGCATCCTCCGCAAGCACCAATTCGTGTGGTGCTTGTCTATAGTGTCGTGGTATTTGCATTGGGTCTACGTTGCGCGTTGCAAAGGACGTTGCGCAGGCATTAGACTTGGCAGGAGTAGATTGATGCCTCATAAAACCGGCAGAATTGAGGATAGTAATCGAGCTCTCACTATCACTTCATAAATACATACCGTGTATTGCACTATCTAAGTTGGGTCACGAAGCATGAATGAATAATGTTACAGCCAGGATAATTCTCCATTCAAAGAGAGTTTGTAGCAGCCACAGCGCATTGTAGTGCAAAACAAGCTCATCCCTCAGAATCTGCTCTCAGAATCTGCACATAAAGAAGCATTCCTCAGCATTCAGTCTTCTTGGAGGTGTCCTGGGAGCTAATGACTTTTTTCCCCCGCTGTTTTGATCACCGTGACTTGCTAATGCGGAAACCCGTAAGGCCATGACTGCATCACACCCCAATCGCAACGCCCGATAGTAATCGTCATCAACCGAGCAAGCCTGTTCAATTGACATTGAAGATATGCGGTGCCTCCCTTCCGACGTCTCCTTATCCTTCCTTTACGCGCCTAGAAACCTCGTCCCCGTCCACGGCCTCTTCCTCTCATGCCACCACCACCACCGCCTCGCCCTCTCATGCCACCACCGCCACCACCACGACCACCTCCGCCTCTACCCCTACCATCCGCATCTTTCCGGGCCTTGTTCTTGGGTTTCGGCGCATCGTCTATCAACAGCGTATCTAACGGCAACGAATCGGGGAGAATATAGTATCTGATCGTAGATCCTCTTATGTTGATTGTGTCCAGTGATATTGTCTCGCCAGGTGAACCTGGGTTATTCCGGTTCTTGGTGGTCATCTTGACAGCGCGCAGTGCGGTATTCATTTGTGGAGAGACTGAAGTAATCGTACCGTGCACAATGGTGCCATTTTTGAGTTCAATCGTTACTGTCTCATTGGCGCATTTCATAAGGAATCTATACAAACCTTGTCAGCTTACCATTTTTGTGATATGCAATGGGCAATGGCGGGTAGTGAAAGACTGCGCAAATAGTTCAGACACCAATCCTTGTAAATGCCAGAGAGGTAAGATCTTACCTAACGAGCTTCATCTTAGCGGTAGGTGCCCGCAAGCGGTTGTTAAGACTTGCCGGGTTCGCGCTCGATAGTTCAAGGTCGTATGTAGCTTTGTCGCGACTCTAAATCTTGGGGGGGAGAGAGCTGCTTGAGAGTAGGAATTCGTATGGTAGGTTAGTCTTCAGTGAATAGTTGTTTACATGTTGAAAGTCATGTCTGCGTTTTGTCCAAACAAAAGTTCGCAACCAGTTACGGCTCAGTTTATGGAAGGTTGAGCGAAATGCCTGAGGCAGCTAATGTGGTTACACTCGATATTGCTTACAACTACTTTACTCCTATGTGATACATGTTAGATACAGCAGACTTTCGAAAGTGAACTTGATGTCACGACCATTCAGCCATGGCCGCAACATTTGGGAATAATCTGGAAAGTTGTGGCGAAGAAATTCTGGAAGAATATTCCTGTCAAAAACATCTGGATAAAAAGGATAGTTCCCCGAATAGGACTACGACAACATTTATGAGACGGCATCAAAGGTACTGTATAGAAGATCGTCAACGTTATGAATTGTCACATACTTCAAGTCGAGTCAAGGTAATTATACATCACTCATCCATGCCTTGGCTGCTCCTGAAACTTCCCAAGCTCTCTGGTCGTTAATTCAAATCGTAACATACACCTTGTTTGTGACGATCCGATTACTTCGTCTCCTCAATTCTCCATCCGGAGTCAGGCTTTCTCTTTCCACGACTTCACTATCGGTGGCTCTCTTGCTATTCTCCCGCTTAAATACCTCCCTAAGTTTTCCTTCTCCTTTCATTCTCTCAACCTCCGCCTGCTTTAACAAACCTCGCCGTGTAACAGCCTTTTCATCCTCCGGAAGCACGAATCGATGTATTGTCCGATGGTCCATTGTTCGCTCCTCCTCATCTCCTCCGCCCTCGACCCAGGTGCCCTTTCCCTGTTTGCCCTGCCTTCTGTATGCACTGTACTTCTCGGGATCTTTCTTATCTCGATTGGTCCCTGGTCTGGACAGGATCTTGCGGTGGTCAGGGTCGGTCTTCGGCCATGGAAATCCATAGAGCATGCTATGACGTTCACATCGATGACATTCACGACGAGTTTGATACCCGTTCGACTGGAGAAAGGGAGAGTGACAGTGCTCGTTGTGACATCGTACCCAGCGGTCGTGAGGTTGGGCAAGGAGTTTCTTCGTAAGAACCCAGTCGTAGGGAATACGTTTAGTGGGGGAGTTTGGCTGAATTGAGATTGTTGTCGAAGTGGCGAGCTGCGTTATGATCGTAGCCGGTTCTATCGATGGAACGATTGTGGTGAGCGCACTGACAGACTCAATCTGAGCATTCGGCACCGTGGCAGTCAACGTTGTAGTAGTTACTGTGGATTTTACTTGTGGATCTGGCGTTGGTGAATTGTCTGGCTGTTTGGACGATTCACGATCTAGTCGCTGGCCCTCGGTCGTCAGCTCCTTGTCAGTGGCGGGCAAGGTTTTTGTAGCTGATGCATCCTTCTCGAGTTTGCTGACTTCGACGGCTTCCAGCTTGATGACCCTCGCGTCTTGGTCACCAGCTATTGGGTCTCGCGGCGGACTGTGACTTTGCGACATAGGTGAGGGTAATGCAGGTTCCACATCATCTATATCCCCCAGGAGTCGGGAAGCAATATCCGTGGTTTTTTGGCGCTTTCTCGAACGCATTTCCTGCAATGATCGACTTTGCTTGCCAGCTGCCTGATTCGTGTAGATGTCTGTCTGCTCCAGATCCGGACTCATTGGTGGTGAGATAGCCACCTCATCTAACAAGCTTGCAGCGTCCTCGTTAGGAATTTGGGCCAGGCCGTTCATAGCGCCATCATCTACAGTATCTGATTCGGAAGTTGCTGGAGGAGTCCATGATTGCTGTAACTTCGAAGGCGAAGGATTTGGGCGCCCTTGTCGAGTATTCGGCTGCATGGTAGATACAGGCGTCAAGCTCTCAGAACCTCGCTTCCGTTTCTTCGATTTTTGCTCGTGCATCAGGTTCGGTGAGCTCTCTCTACTCACTTCATTCGCGCCGGCAATACTTGCACTCCAACCATTTCTGGTCAGATCTTCACATGTACCACACAAACAATCCGTGTTGTTCGGTCCGAAATAATCACCTCCATAGCTCACAGTAATCTCTTCACCAATTTCGATGTTCCGCAATGCAATCACTTCCATGCTATCATCACCTTTCGGTACCAATCTAGCATTCGCATTGCAATCATGATTCGCAAACCTGGCAGGCCCGAGAAAAATGCTCTGGTTTTTCTTCCGTCCCAGACAAACAATGCTGAAGTTACGATTGGTGGTATCCAGCTGGTTGGATTCGTCTGCGGTTAGCCGCACTAGCGTTCCGACGAGGTAGGAAATGGTCTGATTCTGCTTGATTCGCGCACGAGCAGTAACAGCTGCCTCATAATTGGTAATGGTATATCTATTCGTAGATGAGACCTCCCAAGGACAATCAGTGCTGTACATCAGGATGTATTTTCGTAAATGCCTCAAAAAGTTCTCTTGTACAGCTTTGCTTTTGAGGCCGGCACGATACCGCTTAACGCCTGTAACCTGTAACAATGCTTTTTCGGTTGCAACGGCATCTTTCGCAACAATAAGTTTGTGTAGAATGATTTGTGGGATCTCGTCTTCTTTGATCCCACGAAGAGGGTTGTATTTTGGACGGTTCTTTCGTATCTGGGCTCTGTAATATGCGTTGTCTATCAGGGCATCAGAACATGCATCGTCGTGAGCTGCAAGCTCTGCAAGTGTGAGATGATGAGTTCGATCAGGTTCGTCGCGATGGATTTGCTTGCGCGCCATGGCAGTGATTTGGTTGCCAAATGGATCGCGAATAGAGGGTGTGTAGAATTATGTGGTGGTAGGCTTGCTCAGAAGGTGTGGCTGGTGGTCATTACCTACTTAAGTGGTAGGAGGTGTATTCGACAAACGCGTAACTTTTCACCAGACGGAGATCGCCCGTGGTAATCGGGCATTACTACGAGATTAGAAGGAGCTCATACTATTGGGAGATCGCTAGAAAGTTATGGTAGTGACAGTGAAGGAGTGAAACCAAGAATGCCATTCTTTGACAGGTGTGCTTGTCGAGACAGAACGAGGATAACAAGAGGAGAGAGAGTGGACATTCCACGTCGGCGGACTCTCTCTCTGCATTGCGTCTTGTTGCATTGAAGAACAAGGATCATCAACAAGGTGTGGATCGCCCCGTCTACCAATCATTTCACGATGTGGCTTGCGACTCGGATACTTTGTAGTTACAGAATTCAGTGTTTCGCGCGCAGTACTTGACAGGAGCTACATTATTCAGCCACTTAAACATCAGGACTTGTTGTCAATTCATCAAACTAGCCGAGAGCGAGCCGGTGCGGTCGTCTGAAAACATGATTCAATTAAAGGTGAGAGCAATTCAGCGAGGCCACGAGTCGGAATACTGACAACGAATAGACGATGCTGAACTGCATCGACAACTCTGGCGCAGCCATTGTTGAATGCGTGCAGGTCATGAAAAAACGTGGCATACGCCCAGCAGCGAGCATTGGTGTGCAATCATAGATACGCTATCCGCGCAGCCTGAGACTAACAATTACTAGGTGATCGGATCATCGTCGTCGTCCAAAAGCAGAGATCGTTTGGCCAAGAAGGACCAGGAGGATCTGGCCTAAGTATTGCGAACAAAGTCAGAAGAGGAGACATACGGCATGCTGTCGTAGTAAGAGCGCACAAGGAGCAGCAAAGAAAAGATGGAAGCTACATTAGATTTGATGACAATGCTTGCGTATTGATCAATAAGTCTGGAGATCCTATCGGTACTCGATTAACCGGTATGATCTCATCTGAGCACTCTTTTGTGACATTGCTAACAATTACTCAACAGGTGTCGTCGGCGCTGAGTTACGAGAGAAAAAATGGTCGAAGATTTTATCCCTCGCTCCTCTACATGTATGATCAACAGAAGCAAAACAGTAAAAGATAAGACTCGGGAAGGAGCAGTTGAGCATCATGATCTTAGCTCCTATGAAAATCGTGGTCTCGTCAGATATCCATACGCCATGAAGAATGCCTCAAGGCGATGAAGCAATTTTTCGAACCACCCTTTTCAACCCATCGACATTGCGCATATTGAAGCCGAACCAAACCAACGCCACGATCACTTATTCTGATCTCTCACCGGACTCCAGGCATGATTGCAGTTAGGGTTTGTACAAACATAGTATAAACTCTGCAAGCCAGGTCAGCACAAACCAGTACCGAAGGGGAAGAGGACCGCTCACCATCCCGATGTCGCCCTTTCGTTGTTGCGACTGGAAATAGACAACATCGTTTTGCTGACACATCGGACACGTTCTCGCTTCATGCGGCAACTATGACCCAAAAACGAGTCAGCCAAAGCTCAACTCAGGCATAAACAAGCGGCAAACTCGCAGAATTAAATCAAGGAGAGCACATAGCCGATTCAGGCTGGCAGATCATCAGCCAGATCAAGATCCGATGCATCAGACTCGTCACTGGCTGGCTCCCCACAAGCTGTGCATTTCAAGCACTCTCCACACATTGTACAGAAACAAGGAAACCCAATCGCTGGGCCAGGCACACCCACAGTAGGATCATTTGATACATATGCTTTTTCTCCCATGGACTCTTGAGCGGCTTCTGACAAGTTTTGACGGTATGTGCAGGCAGAGTCGTGTTCTTGGATGGACTGGCAGGCTTTGCAGATGTAAAGGAGTTTGTTGAGTTGTCGATCTTCTCGAGGATAGAGGAGATTGGAGCTGTATCATACCCAATTAGCACTCATTCGCTGTGGACAGCATTGTAGATGAAATACCATTCCTGACAGAATCTGTATGCAATTTCACCCGTGTTGGCGCTTTGCGGTTCGTCGCTGGGAGCTGGCGATTGTGCGGACATTGCGATTGTATTGACGAGGGGACGTAGACGGCACACTGAAGCGAATCGAAAGATTGCAAAGTCGTGTATGTATGCTCAGTGATTGATAGCAGAGAATTGTGGCGACTAGGCAAGCTGTTCCAACCCAGTAGATTCGGCAGCAAATTCAGCGGAGACTAAATCCGTACGGTCTCTCAGCAAAAGATTTGCGTTCGTAAGCAGTGACTGGTTAGCGGTTGAGTCAGCGTTGTGGTCGTGCTGAATACACTCTGATGAGTAGGTCTTTACGTAGCAGATGCTCAACGCGTTGGAGTGATTCTTTGTGATTTAAATTGGCCAGGATGACAAAGTGCAGTCAAGGTTGAAGCGCGATCGAGCGTTCCTTGCATACAACTCCACAACCTTCTTTGTGGCTCCAACCAGCAAGGACCCCGCTAAAGCCAGCCGTCACTGTCCCAACTCTACTCCATACAATAAACACCAGCAGTTATCATCTAAAGTACAATCAGTCCGCTAGATAAAAACTTCCTCCTCACCGCCGAGACCATCCGTTGAATCACGCACCACCACTCAAACAGTCTCAATCAAAACCCATCACAATGGTAAGCACACATACACAAACCCACCAACACACCACCCCCATGCCATCCCAACAAAAAACCACTCACAAAGCCACCCCCTCCCCCTCCCCTCCCTCCAAACCACCACTAACAGACCCAGTCCAAAGCCAAAGAAACAGACGAAACAACAACAACAGACACCGGCCTCCCTCCCGACTGGGAAGTCAGGCACTCCAACTCCAAAAACCTCCCCTACTACTTCAACCACCGCACCCACGAATCCCGCTGGGACCCCCCCTCCACCTCCGACACCGAAAAACTAAAATCCTACATGGCAACACACCACTCCAATTCCGCTTCTTCCACTACAACAAGTCAAGGCGGTGGTGGTGGTGCAGACGGTAAGATTCGCGTCGCGCATCTGCTGGTTAAACATCGGGATTCGCGCCGGCCGTCGTCGTGGAAGGAGACGAATATTACGCGCTCTAAGGAGGAGGCGGTGGAGATGTTGAAGGGGTATGAGGTGCAGATTAATGGTGAGGGGAAGACGTTGGGGGAGTTGGCGATGAGTGAGAGTGATTGTATTAGTGCGAGGAAGAGAGGGGATTTGGGATTTTTTGGACGAGGGCAGATGCAGAAGGAGTTTGAGGATGCGGCGTTCGCGTTGAAGCCGGGGGAAGTGAGTGGGATTGTTGAGACGGCGAGTGGGGTTCACTTGATTGAGAGGTATGTATATGTGTGGTAAAGCTTAGATTTGGTGCTAACGTGGTGTCACAGGATACAGTAACTACTTCACAGTATATGTTAAAGTTTCTTGCTGGCTACAAAAGGGCCTTCTACTATATGTATATGTTTCGCTGACAGCTGTCCGCCTGGTTCAGCTTTTACACGCAAGCACTTTCTTCGTGCAGAACGCTTGATCCTTGCTCTTCTGTTTCCTGCGCATGTTGACAGATTGTTTCGATTGCACCACATATCATCTCACTATCACATCGTTCCGAACTCTTCACGCTCAATTGTAGTACGTCCGACATCAATCCTAGGGAAACTCTTCATCTGTCATCATATCATTCGAAAAATCAAAGAAATGTGCTAACTCGTCCAGGACCTGTTTCTCCTCTTGAAGATTTTGAAGGCGCACCACCCTAGGATCTGGCTGAGCATGGCTTTGAGAGCCATTCTCGAACACTTTCGATAGCAAGTCTCCTCGACTTGGCATTCTCGCCCATTGATCGCGCTCGATCATATCCCTCGCTTTCCTGATTTCGTCCTACGAAGTCAAGCGAATGTCCAAGACTTCCCTATTGAAGTATGACTCTCGAACAGAGTTCTCCGATGCTGATTGGGGTCCAAGACGTGAAGGCTTTGGTCCCCTTGTCTTCGAGACGCCAATGATGGCTTTGACTAGCGGCTTTTCGGTCGATCTTTGCTCAGTGCGTCTGGTCAGATCCTGGGCATTGTATGGGATCCGGCAGGACACACTGATATATGGTGGCTCCTGTGTAAAGAACACATCAGAGAGTACCAGATCTTGTCCTTGCCCTAGGCTGTCCGCACATTTGACTTCGCCAATTGTACAGAATAGGACAAAGGTCATCTCTTGGTTAGGAAGCCACTGGCCTGACTTGAACGCTGATATCAAGTGCTCTGCTTCGACTATTCGAAAAGCTGTCAGCATAGGTTCTAGACTAGTCGAGCCCAATGGAACACCGTGATTGACTATGGTATTGAAGCTGTCACCCGGGCAAGGATGCATAAATGGTGGAAATGGGGCGTCATTTGGGTATGTCGAAAGCTTCTCTGATGGCAGACTGTGCAGTGGGGTGAAACTGAAATCCTGGCTCCTTGTATTTACGTGCTCGTCCGTGGATAAAGCTGGCAGTGAGATTCCATCAAACACACTATCGTCGAAATCATCAAAGCTGTCGTATCCATCAGCGTTATGTTCGATTGTGGTGGGTTCGCCAGGCTTTCTTAAAGTCGATATTCCGTAGTCTGTAGATTCCAATTCATCTTCCCTTCTTGTGCTCTGACACCCGGGCATCAACTTCAGAGGAGAATCAACAACTGTAGGTTCAAGCAGTGCCCCAGTCCAGTCTGCGTCATCCACCTTGTAGTTAAGGATCACATCCATCGTTTTGTAGTTAAGGATTTCATCCACCATCCTGGACTCAAAACTGCCACCCACCTTATACTCAAGGTTGTCACGCACAATCTTGTCCCAATCATTCTTATGATTAGCCTCCAATGAGGGATTCGTGGGAACTCGATGTTGCTGCATCCCCGGCGAGCATGGCTGAATGACCAAAGGTGTTGACCGAGAGTTTTCCTGTGAACCACTGGCCTCTAGCGGGGAGACTCTGTTTGGCTTTTGAAGTTTCCGGCCAATATTGCACACTGGTGAATTGTCTCTTCTGGATCTCTTGGTTCGCTTCGGTCTGCCATTTAGCAGTCTTTCAGTCATAGCCAGGACGTTGACTCGGTACTTGCTTGCAGATACGTTTCTGTCGTCAGTGGCCCGACTAGCTGTAGTGCCAGGTACAAGTTTGGCAGATACCCTGTCTGATGCTTGCTCATTCACGTTCTGCCATGCCATTGAAGGTAAAGTCAAGCTTCAGTTCTCAAATCTGGATAGTCAAATGGTATGAGGAAATGGAAATGAAGACAACTGTTTCAACAAGAACATGGGAAGCGCTTTGAAATTGGATATGAAGTGAGGAGACTGCCTGCAAACATAACTCTCCACTGGTCAAGTAAATGGTAAGCAGTGCAGGTAGCACCGGTTGTGGTTAGCACCTGCCTCACCTGCACGCAGTTTTGGCAACAGCATCAACACAAGAGTTATTAACAGGAGCAAGGCCATGGTCGCTTTTAGTGCCAAGTACCTACCTGGAGAGACTTGGTGACACTTCAGCACAATTGACTGTCTTGAGAGTTCGTTCCCTTCGAGAGTTGGATAGGTATGTATCGATTGAAGACATTCGAACTTGACGCGCCAAGGAGGGAGGATCGAACGGTAGGTCTTGTCAATTGTGTCAGCATTACTTGGCAGGTCCTGCTGTGCAATTGCGACTTCCTAGCTGGGGGATTTCCGCTGGCTGCTGCACCACCGACATCCTATTTTCTAAGAACAACCTCACCGCGAGCTTAGGCAATAACGTAGAAAGGGAGTCCTTCTCGGTTGTTCTGTTTTCTTGTATGGCCAGATACATAAGTACAGAACAATTGGATCTACTCAAGTGCCGGTAAGCTTGCACATATCACATCGAAGACGTTTCGCAGACCGGGTCAGGGCGGACGCGGTGTCCGCGGACTCGATTTGCCCCACCATTAATAAACTTGAGTTATCGCCAATACTCGAGATTCGAGGCTTTGGACTTTTGCTCATACCTCTACGATACGAACAGGCCATGAAAGGAAGAACTAAGAAGCTAATATTATGAATAGTTCAATAGTAATAGTTTTACGTTCGTTCTCGACAAGTCTGTGATTTGCATGGGGACCTCATAATTGGTGATAGCTCATTGTACTAGGTTGTAATGCCAAGATTCGTCGGGCGTCAGGGTGGATCTCAACTAATTCCGCACCTTACGAGAATTCAGAGAAATCATATTGAATCCTGCAGTCGTCTTGACACGTTGAGTCCAACAGGATAGGTAAGTGGCGATTCAAAGTGACTGCTGTAGAAGCGGAACAAAAGTATGTTTCTATGCAATAAGATGCGAAGATATCTGAGACCCACCTTGAGGTCGTCACATATAGATTATAAGAGAAGTCCACAGATCTCGGGTCTGCTCTACTAGAATTCTCTCCAAATTTTCTTCCTCTATTCGTAATAATGGCAGTGACAAACAAAGCTTTCGATGGTGAAAAGGGACTCGATCAACCTCGAGACTTTGTCTCTGCTAAAACGCTGACGAGACGGACAAGCAGCGCCATGTCTGAGCGACAAGTCCACGATACTCCTCCAATTGCACTGACCAACTCACTACACGAAACTATTGTACGTGTCCGCACTAATCCTCTGACATGGAGCCTCAGACGAAAATGGACAGTCACTCTACTCTCGACCCTCGCAACCTTCACAACTCTCTGGAACGCAACCATCATCACCGTTGCGCACAATCCCATAGGCGAAGAATTCCACATCAGCGATGCTAATTTCCCCAACTCATATTGGCTGGTCACAAGCTGGACGATAGGAGGAGCGATATTTACGCTTATGGTACTACCGCTTCTCGAGGATTTTGGTATGAGAACTGGGTTTCTGGCCACGCACATCGCCTTCATCCTTCTGAATGTTCCGCAAGCACTGGCACCAAACTATGCGACGTTGGTGGTGTTTCGATTCTTTGCTGGAGGCTGTGCGACAGTTCTTGCAAACACAGCTGCAAGTGTCATTGGGAACGTGTGGAAGGAAGAACACGAGCGGACAATTCCCATGAGCATGTACGTAACTGCGTATCTTGCAGGTATCGGCATGGGGCCCGTTGTCGGAGCAGCGGTTCTGCAATCTTTGAATTGGCGATGGATAAACTGGGTACAGATGATTATTCATGCTGCATTGTTTCCAATTTACTACTTTTTCTACGAAGAAAGCAGGAACACAGCAATTACAGAACAAGTTTTGGGCAACAGTACCGACGAGATATCAGTTGAGCGAACAGTCCGCCCCATATCCTTCTCTCGACGCTTTGCAACAAGCATAAAAAGGCCTCTTCACATGTTGATCACCGAACCTGTTCTTTTGGTCTTCACTCTGTGGTCGGCATTTTCCGTAGGAGCAGTCTACGTTTTCACACAATCCACCGAACAAGTCTTCGGCGCTATTCACGATTGGACAGCCATCCAATCAGGATACGTCCAAGCGGCAGTGGTCATTGGATCGTGCATCGGCGGAAGCGCAGCATACATCTCCAGTAAGTTCTATGCTGCCTCGGCTCGACGCAATCGCGAAAATCCTGGTAAGCCAATTCCCGAAGCCCGTCTGTATATGAGTGTTATTGGCAGCATCGTCGGTGTCTCAGGAGGCATGTTCATCTACGGCTGGACATCGTATCATAAAGATTCTTGGCTCGCCCCAACTGTAGGTCTCGTTCTCGTGGGGGGTGGATCTGTGATCATTGTCAACGCTGCGGCGGATTATTTGGTCGACATCTACACCGCTTTTGCTGGGAGTGCCGTGGCTGCGGTTGTTCTTGGGGAGAATATTGTTGCGGCTTTCTTGCCGCTTGCGAGTCAGAGTATGTATACACGTCTTGGCTTTCAATGGGCTAGCACTGTGCTTGGGCTGGTGTCATTGATGTTTGCACTTGCACCGGTGGCGCTCATCTATTGGGGTGGAAGCATCCGAGCTCGGAGTGCTTACGTGCGGGTTGCCAATCTTGGTTCACGTGTTTCAAGGTAGTATTCACGATCTAAAATGCAGCATTTGTGGTCTGCAACGATGATGAAAAGAGCTATGTGATTAGCGAGTATATAGACAACTATTTGACATTCGATGACCTACCCTGACCAGAGAATGACGATGCCCCGGTTGTGTAATCTACTCACTATCCTCATCCCCTTCCCATGTCAACATCAAGCCCTTCCCAACATGCTCCCAACCCCACCACCGTCATCATCATCATCAAGGCTCACCAGCAAGCCCCTCAATAGCTTCCCTAACAGCATCCATCTCCCGCTGCGTCGGCAAATCCGCCACAAGCAAATACAACGCATCCTGCCTCAACAACTTCTTCATAGGCCTCCTACTCTTCCTCGCATCCCTCTTCCCCAATACCCTCTCACCCGGCAACTGCTCCCCCCCGATCCCCAACTTCCCCCTCCTCTCCTTCCGTCTCCCCATAACCTTAGAACTAAAACTCGTCACCTTCCCACCCGACAGCGTCCCAATCAAATCCGCCTGACTCTGCGGATGCGTCGGATCAGAATAACTACTCGCAAACTCTTTGCGGGGTGCGACGTTCGAGAGTTTTGAATCGGGGTTTTCGGAGGCGAAGGTTGCTTGCGCGCGGCGGTCGTAGTAGTCTGCTAGAAAAGCGCCCTGCCGTTTTATGGACGATTGCTTGTCGGCTTCGCTGAGGGTGTCGAGGTAGGGGAATGTGAGGGGGGCGAAGTCGGGGAGCTCGGCTTCGTGGGTGGTTTTGCCGGCTGTGCCTTTCATGAGGCCTTTCCAGAATTTGCCTTCTGTGGCTTGGCGGTCGAGGATTGTTTGGGTTATGTTGGATTCTATGTCGACTGTTGAGATTGGTTGCCACTCCTCGTCTTCATGTTCTTGCTGTGCGGTTGTAGACGACGACAAACTGTTAGGGCTCTTCTCCTTCTTGGGTTTGTATTTGATTATCAGAGCATATAGACCTCTGGATTTGAAGTAGCTGTCGTTAATCTTGTCCAGGAATTTATTCTGCTTGGCATGTATGTAGCCTCGGCGCGACATCTCGAATGTAAGATGCAGGAACGTAGAGACAGCACGCACGATAAGTGAGACACCTTGAACAGCGAGGGAGATTTTATCAGCGATCCAGATCGCTAGCTGGAGGACGTGGAAGAGTTTGTTCTTGCTGACTGCTTTGTCGAAGTTGTTGAGGAAATCCAGCCAGGCGTCTTGCGTAACGCCTCGGGCGGCTAGGGCAGGGGCGTATGCGCGGACGAAGCCGCGGGCTCGCATGCCTGGTCGGCGTTGGGGGAGGATTACCGGATTTTCGAGCGGTCCGGCGCCCGCGTTTCCTCCACCGGACTGACCATATGGTGGTGGGGCATGGGTTCGGAGGAAGTTGTCTGCGATGTCTTCGACTGTCTCA
Source organism: Neophaeococcomyces aloes (assembly GCA_022813445.1). Lineage (NCBI taxonomy): Eukaryota > Fungi > Ascomycota > Eurotiomycetes > Chaetothyriales > Neophaeococcomyces > Neophaeococcomyces aloes. Next base: position 136,884 of record JAKLMK010000016.1, read on the forward strand.
TTGGGATTGTCGATCTCGGTTTTTTGGTGTTGGACCATGTATTCTGCCTGGGCGGAATCGAGGTCTTGAGCCCAGGCTTCGTCATCCTCGGATTCCCACTCTACGTCCGAGTGGGGTGGCTCCAGATGTGAAGAGGAGGAGGACTCCGTGGCTTCAGGTGCTAGTTGGGCATTTTCAGATTCTTTGCGAGTTTTGCGATCGGCGCGGTATTCTTGAGTCAGACCGACGCCGCTGTTGATTAGTTTTGCTAGGGGACCTTGTCTGCCTAGCACCATTGTTGATTCGTGTTTGTCTTTGGTTTGGTTATTTCTTAAGGAGGGGCAGGGAAGTGATTTTGAAAATTGCCTTCTAGAGATGGAGGATTGAGTAAGTAAGTCGAAAGGAAGGAACAAATGCTGGCATGTTTCTCAAGCTATATAAGCGTATATGTACACAGTATCCCACGGTAGAATGCCACATGCCCTCGAAACAACTATTCGGTATAGATCACCTATGTCGGTGTGATTAGCCAATCGCGACGACTTACTGCATACCCTCCGAACGATCGTCCTATTGGACCCCACAAGCCACCAGCTCAGCCTTGCTTGAGTCCCCCAATCAAAATGAGAAATCAAGAACCAGAGCTAGCCTCGATGGGAAAAAGGCGCGAGCCCCGATCCCCGGATTCCAATCACGTTGCTATTCTTTCTGTGTTTTTGTTGAAATTGACGTGGATAATCTGCTAGACACACAGTAGTTTCTTCAGGTGAAGTGATAGTTTAGGCAGCGACTCATCTTTCAGTTAACATCATTCTGACTTGTGGATTTATCGGTTGGGCCAGCCACCTGCCTCGCTGTGTTGACTGGGAAGGGGAATGCGCACGAGCAGTGCCTGTTGAGTGTTTTGGCTAGTTGTGTCCGAAGTATGCTGCTACAGTTGATACCTGGATCATGAGAGAAACGTGTCAGCAGAGAGCCGAGGAGCCATCGTAGGTACAATCAATCACGCTATGGATATTTGCATATGCTGGTACTGATTCCGTCTGGGGGTCAATCGAGATATGGTTATTTGATACTTCAGACGTGTAAGGAACCAAGCCTTGGAAAATGTGTAAATGCTTAGTGTTGTGGTTGTGAGATATCGCTTTCCTGATCATAGGAGGCATGGAGAAAGTGCGTGGCAGCTAATGGGAACCAGATGCTACTATAGAGTTTCAAGTAGTCGAAACATTTTCATTGTTGGTAAATGTATCGAGATGTCGAAGGCTCTCGATACAAGCGAGTCTGACATGTGTTGAAAGAGCTTTCCAAGGGCGCAATATGGATTCGTCTCATGATTATGTAGGAATGGCTGAGTTCGTGGGCAAATTGCGCATCTTCAGGCTCTGTGTCAGCTGATGTGGTGATCATCCAATATAGTATGCATTCTTGACTGCTGTGCTCATAGGGTCGTTGTTGCGATCCAAGTGGAGAGAAAAGAAGTGCTTGATTGGTAAGTGTTGCAAGTAGCTATCCCAGCTATTCAAAAGTCCTCCCTGCGTCGTAGCCTACGTATTTCTGCACTGGCTCAACTGGGCCGCTGGTGAAACAGCAATACCCAACGCCTGTTGCCTCATCCGACCCTGGGATGGCACCTCCTTTCACTGAGTTTTAACTTGCATCAAGATTCCATACTGGCCGATAACAGGCCGCGGAAATAGCAACACTACGATCTCCAGAGAGAACGTTGTGGGAAGTGCGTCGCTGCCAGCTAGGGCATCTGCTGCTTCGGATCAATGGCATTCGTATCGACAAGTCAAACGTTATCGAAGAAAGCATGTCAACACAATTCATCTTTGATTGGCACCGAAATGCCTCGGTGGCTCAGACTTATCTCTGGGCTGTAGACTCTTTTGCTGCAATTTGGACGAAGTTCGAACACTGCTCAGGCTGAGCAGAAGTCTGCATGTTTCACCCCGTGGTTGGCAATGTTAGTTGCATCGGGTCAGCAATTTCCCCAGGAAGATCGATAAAGTAGATGCCTCGCTAGATTGCAGGCGAAATTTGAGATGGGTTAGACTAACGGTTCTGTTGCAGTTTTTCTTGATGGTATTGATGGAAACAAAGCATAGAGGTCAGAGCTTGCTATGCTCCAGAGTAAAGTAGCGAACTCAGAGTCGAGTCATACCCAGACACCAAAGAGCATTAATGTTGGACCGGAATGTACAACCTCGAGAATGTTGTGTTGGTGGTAGGCTGGGGTGACCTGATGATACTCTCGACGATGAAGTGGAGGAGAACAAAGCCTACAAGACTGACGGCGACCATTCGTTTCGATGGGACCGTTGCACACATCGCAAGCGGATCCGTCGTAGACACTCGACTCACTCGGCAGACACACAATTTGGTTAGAAACAGTCACGTTACCTACTCACTTGCTCACCTCTTGACGCGTCGCGTGCACACGAACAAAACCGGAGCATGAACGCGCTGACGCCATATTAACCTCGACTGCTGCATTGTGGCCTGACTGCCTTGACATGTGGTTGGCGCGCAACAACTCAAAGCCTGCCTAACAGCTCGCGAAAAATATATCAGAACAGCTGCCATGTCATATGCCATAGAGACGAAGAAGCGAAAGTTTGATCGATTGTTAGAGTCACTGACCGAGACCTCGGTAAAACAACCACGGCAACCCGATGCCCACGCTCACGACGCACTCAGATCTGTCAACATTGGCTCGATCCGCCGACCTGCTCAAGGCAAGGACGCCCTCGATGCATCGAAGAGGCGCAGAGTCGCTTCTGCTCCAATCAGGTCTGTATCTGACAATTCGTTGATCAATCACTACCTACCCTCGAGTCGAGCGGCTTTCCTAGAGCGACTTGAAACATTCAGACACGTTACGAAATGGCACGTTCCATCCACGATCTCGATCAATGCAGCTGAGTGGGCAAAAAGAGGATGGGTTTGTGCAGATGTCGATACTGTATCTTGTGGGTCTTGCTCAGAGCGAGTTCCCGTTGATTTGAACGTCAAGATTCATGCTACGGACAATGACCAGGAAAGTGCAGCTGGCCTACTCGAACAAGCCGAGGGGGCAAGCATCACAGAAAGACAAGAAAGCGAGTACGAGACTGACATGACAGTCGAAGTTTACGACGCCCTCGTCAAGAGGTATCGAGACATGATCACCACTTCGCATACCGAAGGTTGTCCCTGGAGAAAACGCGGGTGCGATGCATCGATACAAAGGATCGAGGGTTTACTTAATACATCGACTGTATTTGTCTCTACTCGTAGTCAAGCGGAGAGCATAAAAGCGAAAATCGGGGATGTACCGCCAGTACTGACACTACCTCCTTATGGCGAAGTGTTGCTGCCTCAGACCATAGGAATGCAAGGACTCAGCATTGACGCGCACGACGATAATGCAGTGAAGCTTGCTGTTTGTGGCTGGCAATACAAAGAAGCAGACGTGGTCGAGTGCAGAAACTGCTTCAGGTCTCTCGGATTATGGCTCTACAGAGGCGAGAGGCCCACGGTGGAACATCTAGACGCTGTTGAGAGTCATCTCGAGTACTGTCCATGGAGGTCGCCCGAGACCCAAGACACAGAATTAGTGCACCATGACACACACGGAGAAACAAAAACGAAATTCCCCGGTTGGGCACTAGTCTGTTGCGCTATCAGGAAACACAATCAACGAAACGGAGGTAGGAAGGCAGCAAGCATTACCTCACTAGCTGAGACAAACGAGGATACTCCGGCACAAGAACAAGCAACACCCGAACAGCGGGAGAAGCGAATGAAGGATCTCATGCGGCGGATCAAGGAGATCAAGAAGCCATTCAATGTGAAATCTTTGCTGAGAAGAAAGGACAAGGTGGGCATGTGAAAAGAGACATGTGGGTAATTATTGGCCAAATTCTTCACGTGCAATTGAGCCTGATTCTCGGAGAAGTTCCGAAGGGGGACCGCGGAGCCCGCTTCGCCCTCCGGAGCCTTGTCTGGGCATGAAAAAGCCTTTCCGCACGCCGGCCTGCTTGCCGGGTGTACTATCACCGGACCGACATGGTTAGCGGCGACGGAAAAACACCTTCAACGTGAAGCGGTGTTGAAGGTAGAATCAGCAACCGGGTGAAAGCGGAAATATAGCGCACAAGGCTTGGACTCCATTCAGCTATCCATAATGGAAAGTACGGCTATAGTGGAGCCGTTCTGAGATTGCGAGAAGAGAACAAGCAGCTTGTACAACACAGAAATATCGATGGCAGTCTCAAGTGCTAAGAGTGTACGATCAAATTAAAAAGAAGAAACTGTGCCTAAAGTGTAGTGTGTAGTGGTATCTTGCAAATTTGGAGATTCCCACAGCGAATGTGTTCTTGTGATCATTGGGCCCGCTTTCCCCAGATTTTGATGCGCAACCGCCAGCTATGAGGTAGGCTCAGGCACTAATTGAAGCTTACAGTCAGCTCGATCATTTCTGCCCCACCAACCTCTACTTTGTCACCGAAGCATCTCAATTACGACCACGCATAGCTACTGTAGTATATATCGTTTTTCAGCCATGAAATACTGGCTGGCGACATCGAGAGGAAACCAAACATGACGAGCCGTTCTTGACATATTTCCCTTTGCTTTATGAACACGCAGCGCCAGGCAGTCGGTCTTCGAGGTGGGGTCGTTGAGAGGTATGGCGCAAACTCAACAAACCGAACCTAATCCACATACGCTGCATTCGGTTCCACGCTCGCGGTTGAACACATCAATACCATGAGTTTTGTTGTGCATCAGCCAAATCAACAGCAACAGCTTTGGTGCAATCTTGTGCCTCGTCTTCCGTGGCTGGAATGAGCCCGCCAAAAGGCATCAGACACCGCGGTTGTTGATCACTGTGGATCACCGGACCAGCATACAATACCCCGCAGATGTTCCCGTACCATCCTATTTTGGACCCGACGTGCATGCTACTCGAGCTCTTGACTGCCAGCAATCACGATGAACCTGTTTTGAATAGACTCTGCTAGGCCTGCTTTCCGTGACCAGTGCTGTAGCTTCGATTTCCTAGCCGGCAACTTCTCCTCGCGTGTTGGACTGTACAGGCTGGGCCTGCTTCAATGCTGTCCCATGCTGTCCCATGCCGATTGGTATAAGCAGTAGTACATTTCTCCTCACCTTCTTGATGTTCTCGGTGTGTCCAAGTACTTTCTCCGAATTCATCCACAGCTCCGACGTGACAGTAAACGTTGATTACATCCAGTAGCATAGCACGAAGCGAACCAGCAATCGTCTGTTGCACAACACCTTAACCTCAACACTCGTACGACTGTCCACCAACGCTTCGAGTTCAAGACACGAACTATAGGATTCCTCGAAGCAAGATCCTCTCACCGCATTGACGAGTAAGTTCAGCTTCTCCGCCAATTCACTTCCTCGTCCACAACTTCAATAGCCTGGAACAGAATGCTAACAGCGTCTCAGATTGGCATACACTCTTGGGAGGAGTATATACTCGGGAACCTTCACTGAACATGTCTGGTTCCGTCACACGCGTATCTGAGACCGCTCGGTCTGCAGCCCAGAAAGTGGAAGCCGCTGCAGCAGAAGCGGTCAACAACCCGAAGCAGGCGAAACAAGACTTCCTCCATACACCAGTCGTCCGAGCAGCCCTCCCGTTTGTCAATGGCGGTCTAGCAGGAATGTTTGCAACTGCGGTCATCCAGCCTATAGATATGGTGAAAGTGCGCATTCAGCTAGCGGGCGAAGGCTCAAGATCCGGTGCCGGGCCAGGACCCATCGCAGTCGCGAGAGACATCATTGCAAAGGGCAAAGTGCTTGATCTATACACTGGTCTATCTGCAGGGCTGCTGAGACAAGCTGTATACACGACTGCAAGATTGGGCTTCTTTGACACATTCCAAACCATGCTCGCGACCCGGGCAGAGAAGAACGGTACGAGTGTGACCTTTCTTGAACGCAGTGCAGCCGGCTTGACTGCTGGTGGTCTTGCGGCCATGGTTGGCAATCCAGCAGATCTTGCCCTCATTCGAATGCAGTCCGATGGTCTCAAGCCGAAAGATCAGCGAGCCAACTACCGATCTGTCTTTGATGCCCTCAAACGCATTGCCGGACAGGAAGGTATTGGAGCCCTCTGGGCTGGTGCTACACCAACAGTGATCCGAGCCATGGCACTCAACTTCGGACAACTCACCTTCTTCGCTGAGGCGAAAACTCAGCTCAAGCAGCGCGCTCCTCAGCTTTCAGAGTCTACCAACCGTTTTGGTGCATCTGCAATTGCTGGTTTCTTTGCTTCGTTCTTCTCGCTGCCCTTTGACTTCATCAAGACACGTCTGCAAAAACAATCGAAAGGTCCGGATGGTAAATACCCGTATGCAGGGTTCATGGACTGCGCGAGAAAAGTGGTGAAAGATGAAGGTCTCATGCGCTTCTATCGTGGTTTCGGAACCTACTATGTCAGGATTGCTCCTCATGCGTAAGTGCCGAATTTCTTTACACGAGCTGATGCTAACTCAAACGCAGTATGATTACCTTGATCGTGGCAGATTACCTGAAGCTCATCACAACATGAGCTTGATACACGAGTCAAAGTATGCAACAGAGATCGATGGACACAAGGTCGCTTGTAACCAAAGCGCCCACATCGGAATCGAAAGAGAAGGGTATATACGTCTGAATTTACAGCCATCCTTTGAAAGTTCTGGATCATGAGTTACGGCGAATTTTTAGAACCCTGCTCCGGCCACACGCGTCGCTATTTATTAGCATTAGTTGAATGGATACCCATTGGAAGCTGGAACGCAAGGTCGAACGGAACTCAGTTTACAGTTATTTGCAACATAGAGTTGTGGAAGAATATAAAGTCATATAAATCGTGTACACAAAAGCCTCCGTTCGTCCCTTGCTCCGACTTAATCACTTCTGAATGTCAACCATGTAGCCCAGCCCAAAGTAGTAAGTCGACCGACCGCGATTATGGATAACTTGACGAAAAGTTTATGGTGCGCAAACGGCATTGCTATTTGATAAACGATCGTTCAGTGATTACGTTGATGGCAGAGCGACGTGCACCGGTCACTGCACCTGAGCTGCTGCTGAAAATAGTCCTTGCAGGAACACAAACACATTATGAATCCCGCGGACTGATCGACGACAAAAGGCTGGAGCATCTGCTTCATGCCGGGAAACAAATCTTGTACAAATCACACCAAGAAAGTGATGTGAGGTAGGTAGACAGTCCGAATGCTCGTTTACCAAAATCTTTCTCTGCGTTTATCAAAGGAACATAATCTGACATGCTGTCTAAAGACAAAATCTTGGGTTTTCTCCCACCGTCTGGGAGGGCCTCACAGCCGTCCTCCACCGAGCCATCCCTGTCCTTGAACAACAGTCCTTCGCCTGGAAGAACACGCCCGGCAACGATTATAATGGATCCTCCTCCGATCTCATTGCAGCGAACTACTTCTCCCTCGTCAAAGACATCGAACGCCTCAACGACCTCTGCACCATTGCCCGGAACCTGCTCGCCACAACGCGAAAGGCACAGAACCTCGCGGCGGAGAAAACCTTTGACCAACAGATCTTGAAGTTGATCGATGTCTGTGTACGTGTCACAGCTCGTGGATTCGATGGTGATGCGAACCAAAGAAATGAAGAACGTTGGACGAAGGTGGTAAACCTATATAAGAGGTTGCTCATTACGTGTCTGCAATTCTTGCACAATTTTATCATGCATAATGAGCACCGCAAGTTGGTGTTGTGGTTGGATTTGTTCGGGAACACGTCGGTGGCAGCTCAGCAGGCTCAGCAGATCGAGATTCAAGCTGTGCAGGAACAGATCAACCTGGAGGGAAAGTTGAGCATAGCGGCTGAAGTTGAACATGTTTCAGCTGAGGAAATGGAGAGAGAAATGCAGCAGGAGCGCATGAATCAGAACCGATTGGCGCCAGAGACGATCCGAGGATTGCAGGAGATGACAGCTGCCGATCTGGGCTATAACATTGAGGATGTTCATGCGCTGTTTGACCTGATGAGTGCTGAGAGGGTACTTGATCCCGCATCGCAAGAGAGAAAGAAAGCGCTCATGGACAAGATAAGGACTGACTTGGAGCGCATGTCTGGCTTGACTGCGACCCAGTTGGATGATAACCCTGATATCCTTCTACGAGCGGGTGCTGCTTTGCGAGAGCATTTGGCACTGAGGGATTTGGGTACGAGAAATGCTGCAAGGCCACCACCGATACCGAGGAGAACATCTTCCATATTGAATACGAGGACAACACAGTCGACGACACTACCGGATCTTGCGCCGTATGCTAATCTGGCAACGACGGAACAGAATGTTACTGAAGATGACCTGGTTATGCCACGGACTTCGAGCTCAGCTGCTGAGACTCTGCAAGAGGCTAAGGACGAGCTCATGGCACGGTTGCAGGATAATCAACAAATATTAGACGAACATAGTGAGCAAGTCTACGAAATCGAAAATGACGGTGAGGGCGAAATTGAGGGTGATGGCGAAGGCGATTACGATATCGAAGGTGAAGGTGATGGCGAAGGTGCACTTGATGATGGCATCCTAGACAGTGCTGAAGATAGTGTTGAAGAGGATGAGGATGAAGAAGATGAAGAGTACAGACAATCCGGTGATCAAGAAAGGGGCTTGTTGACCGACGTGCCGCTGGTGTTAGGCCCGACTGAAATTGAAGCACTCCCTATGATCATACAAGCTGGCATAGTCGACAATTTCGGTATGAAGAATAGTGTTGAGAGGCAAGGTGCCAGAAACATGCAAGCTGTTCGATGCCACATCCTGCTTGCTCAGGAAGCGGGGCGGAACGTGCTCAGAGAATTACTCATCTTCATTGCAGCATGGGATTTGCCGGATGACGAATTTTACTTTAAGATGATGGTTCAGATCATGGAGGCTATCCTCAAGAACGGGCTCATGTCCCATGCCTACTCAGATTTCGGTCAAGCAAAGGACATCATTTCTCCTGCTCAAGCAGTTGTCATAAAAATCCTTACGCACATCTTCCGGACAAAATACAGCCCAGCATCATCGACCAACGAAAATGGTGAACGAGTGCCAACGAAATTGCGAATACCAGCCCCTCTCAGCCGAGTCGACATTCTCACGGTCCGCTATATCTTTACTGTCTTCCGTGGCAACATCATCCCCGAAACATGCGCCCTGATCTATCTTCAGGGTCAAATTCGAGCGAACTTGGCGATAGCCGAAGACTTTCCACTTAATCTGTGGGACATGGAACGAGTCTATGAAGGTGTCTACCAGTTCCTCGAGTTCTTTGCTGTCCTCACCGAGAACAATGACTGGAAACGGCTACTGATCGAGTGGGAAATTGTCTATGATCTCGTCACACTGATTAAGGAATTGGATGCAAGCATACCCAAAGCGACTCTTGCCACTCCTGGCCCTGTTCCAGGCAAGATTCACACTCGAGACCGTCTCTCCTTCCGAAACAACCCGTACTCGCAACACAGAACCGCCCAGGCCACCACAGAACGACCTTATGATGCTTCTACATCGGCTACAGATCCTACCAAACCTTCTGGCTCAACATCACCAATTCCGGATACGGACCCAGCAACTTTCGAATGGCGCAACCTCAAAAAACTCATCGTATTAGTCCTCTCTAGCCTCGTCTGGAAATCACCTGTCGTTCAAGACCAAATCCGTCTACACGGAGGGGTTCCCACAATCTTGTCATGTACACAATACGACGGACACAATCCATACATCAAGGAACACGCAGTGATGTGTCTCAAATTCCTCCTCGAGAGCAACAAAGAAAACCAACAAGTCGTCCGAGAACTCGAAGTCCGAGGCGTAGCAAACGGCGCCGAACTAGAAAGAGAATTCGGCGTACGAGCAGATGTCCGAGACGGAAAACTAAGAGTAGAAAACGCAAACACCACAGCCACCGCCGCAAGCCGAGGATACACCAGCAACACCTGGGACAGACAAACCCAAACAACAACAAGCCAGCAACGTCCCGGCGAACGCACCTACCAAATCGACAGGGAGTTCTACGAACGCAACAACCAGCAGCACAGACAGTACCAACCCTCAGCCAACAACGCAGTAACCTCAAGACCTGTGCGCCGTGCATCCGACTCCGCGACCTCAGCTGCAAGCACAACGGCAGAACGACTCGCTTCGATGACGGAGCGTTTCAACAGGCTTGATATTAGTAATTTCGCACGGGGTCTGCCGATTCGTACTGCGCAGGGACATGGGCAGGGATTGGTTAATAGGGTGGTGCAAATGCCGCAGGCGCAGAGTATTAGAGATGCGCATTTCGATGTGGTTGAGGAGGATGAGGGGTTGGAAGATGAGGAGGAGGAGGATGAGGATTATGATGATGGTGATGATGGTGATGAGGGGGAAGGGGATGACGAGGCTAGGAGATCGAGGTTTGTGGATGTTGGTGAGATGCTGTAGATTACCTATGGAGGACAAAGGGTTGATAGAGGGGGGGAGGTAGATGGATTTACAAAGTGGGTCATTTCTATGCTAAGCTGGATTGTACTGTACTGTACCTGTGTCTGCTCAATCTGCAGTACAGTACATGTAGTTACGATGACTAAATTGCAAATGTACTCATCGCTGTCCAATCATGATGAACAATTGTAGTGCATTTATTTACACTTTATCCATTCGTGTAACAAATCCACGGATGATTCTGTCAGTCTACCTTCCTCCCTACCTATCCACCTTTCGAATCACACCATCACTCTCTGATATATACGTGCTACAGTCTCACTCCCTAGATGAGTAAGGACAGTATCACTCGTGCAAAAGAGATACTGTGTATACGTATTTACACGGATCGTAGTGAATATATATATATATATATATACGGTATATATATATATCTAACAACGCACAACCATGTCTTCCTACTTCACTACTTTCCTACCATAACTCCAACCACCACAGTAAATCCCATTCCATCCAAAGTAAGGTAGGTATAGTGTCAGACGATATATAGTGCGATCGATATGATTGTGGTAGTGTATAAATAGCAGGGAGGCCTACTGTGTAGGTACCATGAAGATGTAGGACGGCTGGGTGGTCGGTCCTCTCTTCCGTTTTCCGAAGAGTTGTTTTCTACAGTATGTATGTACTTATCACATGTTCGAATATGGGACTTGCCATGAGTTTGTATGGTCTGAACTGTTTTGTATTGTACGTATCTTGTCTATATCTATGTAAATAGCTACGTTAGGTAGTCCGGATACCTTACTGTTTGCCGTTGTATTGATTGGGTCAGTTGTCCAAGCTCTTCTCTTTGTTTCTTCCTTTCCCTTCCTTCATCGTAACACTTCTCTATCTTATCAGTAAAGACAATGTCCAATCCCTTCAGAGCTCCACGGTAATGGGTGGCACTCCATAGCTCTGTAGCACTTCCTGAACTTGATGAAACTTCTGTTCATTGGCCCGTTTGCGCCGCCATTCGATTTCCAGAATATCCGTGTCGTGAAGTCGAATACCCTTTTCTAGCAAGAACCTCACGTTTTCGACGCGTAGTAGGGTTATAGCACGCTTGAGCGCGACTTCACCGATAGTACGACCTTCTTCGCTGTATTTTGTGGTGTCTAGTTCAGTCGGGTTGATCTCTGATCTACGGGTCATGGCTTCAACTGAACCGTCGACGCTGGCTAGGTGGTTGAAATCCATTTGATGGGTGCTGATATCCATCAAGGTGCATAGCTCTTGACAAATTGCAAAAGAGTTTGCTTGCACAGCGGGTGCTAGACAGTCGAAGCAGAATCCATAGTAACGGTCTTTGCTGACGTTTGCTGCAAAGAAGCCGTGTTCAATTAATAGTCGTACACATTCGATGTCACCGTTGACACAGGCGGACCATAGAGCACTGAAACATGCGCTCGGTGGATGACGATGGTGTGACCACGCGTATTCAGCTTGTCCGGCCACATGTGCTAGTAGTAATGAAACCACAGAAGATGCTCTCAGTTCTGCTTGACTTTTCAGCATTCTGTGATGCTTGAGAAACCCACAGGTGCCGCACTTGCTTACGAGCTGCGCCGCGATTGTATTGTAACCAGGCGGCAGGCGACGGGAGCCATGTCGTCCGCAGAGACTACTCGAGCACAGATATTTTATGTCTTCTTCCGGACATGCTCGCAGGATCATGTTCGTGATTGGTTGGTTGCCACTACAGCATGCTCCCCACAGAGCGTATTGTAGACCGATGCCTTGCATTGACGGGTTGCGGTCAATAATGTACTTGAAGAGCGCTTCCTGGCCCTGCGCAGCGGCAGTAGCAAGGAGTTCGGGGAGTTCTGTCAGTATCCCTTCAAAACCTGTGTCGTCTGAATCCGCTCCAAAGCAGTAGAAGCTGAATAGCTCAATATCACCGAAGAAGCATGCCAGATTCCTCAACCAGAACCAAACATCGCGGCCACTCAAGTCGTAGGCTAATAGCGGAGCATCATACCAGCATGGACTGACTATCTTCCAGATCGTAAGAGTCGCTTCAGCAAAGACAATGCTTGATTCGTCCGCAAAGATCGGATTGGAGGAAGTACAGCGGAAGAGCCTGGTGTCGTCCAATTGTGATCTGGTAATAGCGAATGATGGATTGTGGGATGCCAGGTGGTTACGGAAGATGTCGAGTGCTTGAGCCAGCGTATCGTAACATTTGACTAAATGTGAGTCATTCCCTCTTTTCGCAAAAATCTTAGCTTGCAAGCGATATCTTGCATACACATGATTGCAGCGCCCGATTGAAATACAGCTTAATCTTTGGCAAGAAGTCTCTTCTTTTGGGCACGACATATAGTGCGGAGGGAAAAAGTCTCTGGGAGAGTCACGAAAGCCTAAGCAATGGAGAACAGCTTCATTCCAACTTCCTGGATGGTGGTTAGTTATGCGTCGATTTTGTGGTTCAATGTGCTCAACGCACTGTTTACCAATCTCAGCTCACATAGATACCCATCGTAATGGATTGACCGGCGAACAAAGGTAACAATATCCTCCAGGATTGACTGAGGCAGGTCTGGTAGGAACGGGCGAGCAGTGCTTACAGATAGCCCAGAGAACAAGTGTTCACCTACGTTAGTGTTATGATCTTCCATCTCGTGTTCTGGCTTTATGATGCATTTGACTGGTGAACGCGTCAGGATGTCAAGCTCTTGCTCTATGGGGGATAGTGCTTGACTTAGGATATTTTGCAGACTCATAATTTGCAGCAAGTGGTTGAATGAAGTCGAAACGAGTTGAGTCCATCAGGTGGGACAGTCAAGCTTGGAAACCTTCACTTACCCACTGTCCAGCATGTGCTGCCTCCGTATAGCCTTGACTATGGCGAATAGTTTGCGGACAGCAGCTATACAATCGTGTTTGCAAACGTGCAGCTAACTTCTAAGACACCTTCTGTACGCGAGTTGAACTGTCAATAACTTTGCGTTCTTGAATGCGAGTTGCAGCGAGTCAAGAAGACTTGGCAATGGTATCGAGTACAGCGGGATCCATGAGCATAGCTTGTAAAGGTTTCAACAATGTCACGAAATAATTGCTCAACTCGGAGGGTGGCCTATTTATTTAGGTACCTACCTAAGGGAGTGCTGTGGCCTGAATGGCAAATGCGATCCGGGGAAGTGCTAGGCAGGTAAACAATGCAGTTACTGTAAACACACCTTTCACTCAATCCAGTCACGTGAGTACGCGCCTTTGGACACATGTCCAACGCAGTTTTCGCGTAAAGTGGTTAACCTAATGCTTCTATGCTTCTGAACGATGACTGTTCTTTGCTATCCCATTGATCCTTACAAGCTAGCAAGAAGTCTCGGAGGAGAAGAAGTACAGTGTCGAAACTAGCTATGCTTCTGGTTTGTATCCAACTTTTGAGAGTATATTGAGGACTAGCTAGAAGTCTAGACTTGTGATGTAGGAGCACTATCTCGAGTCTCCTTCAGGAAACAGTTGTCAAATACACAATATAGAAGTTGGATAATACCATTAATGTTCATCTTCTATTTTCTTTTGGCAATCCCTCTTTGGCGGAGACTATATCCTCTTCATTATTGAGGCGCCAACAATATTTGGGAACAATCGCCTTTATATAACTCTTTTTGAGGACTCCGTGATGAAGTAACCACGCTCCAGCATTTTCCAGCCAAGTCTTCTCAGCCGTCGCCAAATGGCGGAGAAAGCGACCTGAATCAACAGCTCAAAGTGGATAGCTCGAGGAAATGGAAACGGAGTGATTCCGACGTTTTACTTACGCACCCGATCCAGCGGTGATGATATATCCACCATCAACGGCAATAGTCTGTGCGAACGTTAGTGGAAGTGTTCCCATGACTGTTGAACATCTCTTACCTGTGCGTTCAAGTATTGGTTAGTAGCAGCGAACAGAATTGCCGAACCCATGTCCTCGTCCTTTCCTGGTCGTTGAGCGGATGTCTTGTCCTCGTACTTCTCCTTTGGAAGGTGGCTCTTCTGGTCATCACCACTCTCGCCTTGAGTCATTTCGCTGGGGAACACACCAGGAGCGATGCTGTTGACCCGGATCTTTAGACCGTTTTGAGAGATTTCGTTGCTCAGCATGGTTGACAAATGAATGGCAGCGGCTTTTGAGGCGTTGTATGCAAAGTGATGTTGGGATGTTTTGACAATACCAGAGATGGAGGAAATGTTGATGACTGTGCCTGAGTATCCATACTGGTGCTCAGTAGCTTTTTGAAGGAGCGGAAGGAAGGCTGAAGTCATGAAGAAGAGTTGAGCAACGTTCGTCTTGAAAGTGTCAGCCCACATCTCGAACGTCTCATCTTTATCGTCGAAGAGGTTTGACTTTAGTTCCTCGGCCGAGCTGGCTTCGGTTTCTTGTGTGTTGATACTGATACCAGCATTGTTGATCAAAATGTCGAGGTGGCTCTCCTTGCTTGAGATCTCATCAACAAGCTTCTTAATATCAGCTTTCGTAGAGACGTCGGCAGTGATTGGGACGATCTCGCCATCGATGTTCTTGCCGTAGATGTCGCGGACTTTTTCAAGCTTCTCAAGAGTACGACTTGCAATGTAAACTTTAGCTCCGTTGACGGCAAGAGCTTGGGTTGCCATCAAGCCTATGCCAGTACCACCACCCGTGATAAGAGCGACCTTGCCCTTGACGGAGAAGAGCTTCTCAAGCTTGAAGACATCGTTGTTGTTATCTTGGGCAGACATGGTTCGGGATGTAGGAGAAGATGTGAAGTGGCGGGATAATTGGCTGGCTCTGCTAGTCGCCGTGTTTGAAGTGATAGGAATGAAATTGCTTGTTGGATTTCGGATGGTGAAGGTCAACGGTTTGGAAAGATGACCACAGGTTGTGAGTATGGAACGGTGACGATTGATATTCGACCGAGATAGCATTGAAAGGATTTTCTCACGCGAATTTATAGCTACTCGATGAGGGATATGGGACTTTGAGAATACATGTGCTTGCAGCGTCTCATAGATGTCACTCCCGCATCATACACATATGACGTTCAACATGCAGGGCAATGATGGAAGTGGGGTCGGGACTCATCTCCGCCGCAGCGGTAACAGTGATATTTAACCTCTAGTTCGGGTAAGAGCTCGGAAATGTCGTTTACGAAGACATGGTCCTCAACACATGTGCAGGAGAACTCCTTGAAGGGATGTTATCAGATGCGTCAGATGTGTCAGAACTGAGCCAGACCATTTAGCGCGATAGGCACGGCTAATGACTAAGTGAGGTGGAGTCTTGTATCCTATCTAGTAGTTGAACCGCTTCCAGATCATATCATCGCAGCTCAGACCACAACAGGTAGATCATGAAGTAGCCATTTCCAGGCTCGACGGACGGAACGTCCCAGTCCTGAACAGCGGGAAGACGCGCATTCATATTCCTCACATCTACCAAACCGAACACGAAGACCGTCCCACTCCAGCAGTCTCCCAAGCATGTCCTCCGACCCTCCCCTCGGATACACAACCCCCAGCTTCCCAGCCCTCTACTGGCCCTTCGACGCCCACCCCGGCCAACCCCAATATCTCTACTCCCTAACCGACATCTGGCGCTTCACCCTCTACTGGACGCTCCTCACCATCCCCTGCGCCCACCTCGTCGTCTCTCTCTGGGCCGTCCTAATGCAACTATCCACCGCCAACGGCCGACACAGATATCTCCACCACACCGACGCTGGCAAGAACCTCTCACGGAAGAACCGAAAATTGCTGGGCGAGAAGCCGTTTCAAGAGTGTTTGACGTGGGTGTGGTTAATTCCGGTGATATACCTTGTTATTGGTGGTCTTGAGGCGCTGATAGCGGGGAGTTTGGTTGGATTGTGTTTGGGCGCGGTGTATAATGCGGGTTACTTTGCGATGAGTACGTGGACGCCGTTTATTTGGGGGTTGGTGAATATGCTTGTGCTTATATTGGGGGGGTTCAGATTACAGGGTGGTTTGTGAAGGACATGACTAGAACGTCCAGAAATGAAGATATATGCCCAGCGAGTTGTGAATACCAATACCAATACCACAGCCTATCCAAATGATCTACAAAAACTTGGTCAAGCAATACTCTTGTCACGCTCCCACGCAGCTATCACGCTCCTACGCAGCTAGCACGTTCCGTTTGGTATTCCAGCAACAGCAACATCCACAACCCGATAACCCTTCATCGAAAACAAGCCTAAATCCACTCCTCTGACCAGTCCGTTTCCGCATATACAACACAGCAAACCAAAGAGTAAGACGGTAAGGATCACATTCTTCTTTTCATTCACGACAGTATATTTCACAAGCAGCATAGGACAGGAAGTATATTCTGAACCTCATTGGTAATATTAACATTATCGTGGACTATCCCTAGAACACGAATGAGGTCGTGGTATGTTACAACAGGTCCCTACCTTGCTTGTAAAAGTGAAAAGGCAGAACGATGAACGATCATTTCCTCTCGTTCCTTTTTGCTCTCCTTTCCATCCCTTGTACACACCTGACTTGACTTGACTTGACCGGACCGACTGACTAATCTATGCACACACAATGGTAAAGAGCATATTCGTCTTATTTCCGACACTTTTCGCAATCTACCTTCATTTCCTCCACATCAAAGTCCTCCAGCGCAAGACAAAAAGAGAAGTCTTTAGTGACCAGCAGCATACTGCGCAAATGGGTTCGGCGCAACTGTTGCGGTGCTGGTAACGGTAACGGTAGAAGAGAAAGTTGTGAGTACAGGGCTGGGAGTGATGGTTGAGAGGATGGAAGAGATTATGGTGTTGACAGCTGTGACTGGAACAGTGGTCCATACGCTGGTATACGTGCTGACAGTTGTGGTTACGATGCTCGTTGAGAGTGGAAGGGTGATACTGGCTGTGCTGGTTGTCAAGACTGTGGCAGTGCTCGTGCTGGTTGTGGTGGGCAGAGTTTGTGTAGCTAGTAACCTGTTAGATGCTATTCCTTGCTCTAATGAAGGGGATGGAAGATCTTAGATAGAAGAGAAGGTGCATCGGAATACGTACTAGTCGTGCTTGGTGAGACAGTCGACGAGAAGTAGCTCGTGGCTGCTGGCGAATATGTTCGAGTAATAGTGAACCATACACGAGTCCAAGTTTGCGTAGTACTTGTAGTGATTGGAACCAGCGTAGAAGTGGAGGTCATCCTAAAGATTCGTTAATGTGGTGCCTTTGTTATTTTCATATCAACTTACGTAGTCGTTGCCGACGTAGTCACAGCTGTAAGGGAGATTGTGGTCCAAATGGGAGTAACAGTTGTAGTACTAGACAAAGTTAGAAGGCGTGGTAGTGGGTGGTGATGTTCACCTACGTCGTTGTCCGAATGTACAATGGCTCTGTTATCATCGATTTTGAAGTTACCACTGTTGTCACTGTTGAAGTTGCTGTGGGTGTAGGGGCTACAGTCGTGGAAGTCACCAGGGTTTCGGTAGAAGTAGGAACAACAGTGGTTGTGGTGGTGGCACAGAAAACAGCCTGGGGTTCGCCGTAAACAGCAGCTCTTTTACCTCTTCGATAAGCAGTGGCATCAGATGAACCGTTGCTGTAACTACCACCATTCAGAGGTAACGTGTACGTGACCACGTAGGTGCTGGTGGAGATAGCCGAAATTGTTGAGGTCTGGGTGTTCAGCGTGGTGTACTGCGTGTTATAGACTGTCGAGTCCACGGAAATTGTGCCTGACGTCCTGGTTGAGGTCTGTGTGGTCCAGACCGTAGATGTTGAAGTGGACGTCGTGATCGGACTGCTTGTGACAGTGGTCGAGAACGAGCTTGTAATTGTTGTGGAAGCGCTTACGACGTTGGGCGTACTGGTCACGGTAACGATATTGAGCGGCGCGGTGAACAAGCTAGTAATGGTGGTTGTTGGCGTATGGGTAAAGTAGGCTACCGTATCAATGAACTTTGTGCTTGTACTGGTAAAGACCGGAGGCGTAGACGTCGCAGTCAACATGACGGTCTGCCAGCTTGTCGACACTGGAGGCGTGTAAGTTGTCGTGGTCGTGAAGTATTTATAACTGGTCGTCGTGACGGTTGCTGGAGCACCCCATGCTATCATTGTTGTCGATTTCGTATTCGTGGAAGTCGTGGTAACAGTGGTAACAGCTGGTGTGATAGTGGTGACCGTAGTATCGGTAGAAGTACTCGTCGAGGTGGAAAATACGATAGAAGTTGTCGTGGTGTAAGTAGGGAGAGGGTTTGCCGCAGACTTTGCTGCAATGGAGGTTGAGCAGCTCTGCTGGGCACTTGCAGCTGGAATGATGGCGGCCACCAAGGCGGCAGCCAAATAAACGAAGGACTTCATAGTTGGAATTTTAAAGAGTGACTGAAAGCACGGAATGGCGCTGCGAGGTGAAAGAATGGACGGGAGAAGTCTCCCAACGAAGGTGAACGATGGCAGCTGGTAAAGAACGACGACGAGCTCGAGTATCGCAAAGGAAGAAACTTGAGTCAGGTCGAGAGTCGAGCGCACTCACCTCTTTTCTTCGACACATTCTGGTCATGCTGCAATCTCCACCATGGGCAGATGAAGCTAGAAAGAGTTCTGAGGCTTTCATGAGATCAACTGTAGAACTGCTGCCATTATGGATGCACTTATGCCTGATACAGGTCGAGGCAGCCCAGATTTGGCGGTCCTCCTGCGCCTAGTCGCCATGTGGCGTCCAGAAGCGGCGGCGCACAATTAGTAGTGGGAGCGTATAAAGAAAACGTGTATCTGGTTCGGGAGCCGGACAATCCGCCGCGTCATTGGCACGACGCCGACCAGAGCATATGCTGGCACAACAATTACCTGAAGGTGTAGAACATCTGCAACCTCTCAGTATGTACGAGAAGAAGAGTTGTGCAAGGACGTGATTTTCTGTGTGCGTGGTTGAACGACATCCCAAGTGGGAGAGAAAACGTGACAGGGCAGGAAGGGGCGGCCTCCCTAATCCCAATCGATGCACTAACTAAATCACCTACGCCACGTCTCCCCGCTTTCACGATTAAATGTCGCCCGGGCTTTCAGCCTCATCAGCGAACTCCTTTTATAAGATGATCATGTCAGATGAACATCATAACCAACACATTGCTCGTTATGCGTGATGGCTCCAGCTTCGGGGGCGTGGTCCAAGTGATGTTAATCGTGGTAATCAATTCCCATTGATGTTCTTTTGCAACAAGTGGGCATACCTAGTAATCTGGGTTTCCTGTTACTTCACCACGGTGCAAGAGATTACAATGAAAGACACGATGCTTGCGAAAGGAAGCAACGATTATTTAGAGCTGCTGCTGTTTGGTACCTTTACCTCTCCACTGCTAGTATGTATCTGCCCTTTGCCAGGTGGCATTCCATGCTTCTCTTCGTCACTGCTAATAAAGCATTTGCCATCGAAAGTCCCAGCCGACAACCATACACATTATGTTATCTTAGGCGATTAGAGTTGCCCTTGCCAACTGTAAACATAAGAAAAAGCAAGGGGTATCACAAATGTCCCACCGAAATTACCAGTCTCAGTCGAAAATGCTCAATAATGTACGCCCAATACCTGGTACATACGCCATGCGCCCACGCAATGCTGAAATACAAGGAATTTGAGGTTGCACAGAAATCAGGGTGTAAATGCTCGAAATGTGCTCAGTGATGGTATTTTTTGGGTTCATTCTTCATGATGTCGTGGTCGTAAATTCGTCTATGCGAGTTGGTGATTCTCATCTTCTGTTCATACAGCAGGAGCGCCCGGGGTCCGTTGTCCCATGGATGCGAAGAGCCTTTCTGGTGGCACCCTGTTGATATTCATATTCTTATCCTGGTATGGGACATTCGGTACTGTGCTGTATCCTGCTCGTTTCCTTTGAATTCGGTTGAGAATCATCCCCGCAACGATGATTAAGAAGATTGTGCCCAAGGCTGCGCAGAGCGCGACCAGGATTGCGATGCCACGAGAATGGCCAAATTTGTCTGTTGACATTGGTTAGAGTACAGTCCACGATAATATAGAAGGAGTACTTACGATTCACAATAGCTGGGTTGACCTTGGAGGAGAACAGGGTGCTAATGCTCCCTGGCTGCCCAGTCGAGTCCACAGACAACATAAACGGTGTTATGGTAGAGCCATTGAACAATGCTGCAGATGCATGGCCAAAGCCTGTAATATTCAACGACCCCATCACAAGAAGGTCCATGTTATCGCTGTCGAAATAGCGCGACGATCCATGGTTTTTGCTAAGGCTCATAACTTGTATGCCAAGGATAGTGGTTCCTGCGTCGAACAATCCACTAGCAGGAATCAGGTTACCATCAGCTATTTTCACAAGATAGGTTGTGCCATTGGCCTGAGAGGTTCCAGCTACCCAGAATTCGTTGTCTTCAGAAGTGCCGGCGAATGCGGTGACTGGCCCGGGGAGGGGTACACTTGCGAACACAGACCAGGATTGAGCTTTCGTGTCATATTGTGCCAAGCTGGTAGAGTTACCCGACACGCTCAGATTTCCTGCAGCGATGAGTTGACCATTTTCAACAAAGTGTAGAGCGGTGACCGTCCCGCTTAGGCCTCCTCCAGCTGAGCTCCAGAGATTCGAACTGGTGTCGTACACGCACACTGACGAACAGGCAAGCCCCTGGGCCGTTCGCTCAAATGACCCGCCAACGTAGACATTCGATGTGGCTGGCTGAGTGACGATGCTATTTACCATTGCGTCACCTCCTTCAAGAGCTGCAGGTTGCGGGGATCGATAACTACGGGTTGACATGTCGTAAAGGATAACCCCTTGTACCTGCGTGTTGTTGATCTTACCGGTAATCAGCCCTCCAGCGAAAAGGATATCATTTTGTAAAGCAAGAGCCATGAAGGTCGAATTGTCATCAATACCAGAAGGTAGCCCGGAGACGCTGTTGCCGTGACTTCCATCAAGAAATGCCAAGTTCTGAACCGTACTCGTGTTCGTGCTAGCAATGAAATGGCCACCAAGGATTGTGTTGTCCCGACCATTGCTTGTATCATATGCACCCGCAACAACACCAGTAATGTTCTGCTGAGATAACAATGCTCGCTTGCTGACGGATGAGGACACGGTAGGCGTCGTCGCCTCAATTTTTATAGGAAGTTGTTGAGGTCCAATACCGTTGTTCGACTGCTCGAGTCCGACGATGTCACTGAGAGATTGACCAAGGGACACCAGTGTGCCCGCTCCAAGCCACGTTTGATTCGGCAGCGTTGTGTAGCTGCATAACATGCCCGCAAGGAGCTGTTGTGCTAGGCCAGTGTTTTGTAGCCAATTGCTCTGCGACGGAACCCAAACAGCAAATCCATCAGCTGAGCGCTGGGCCGATGTACCAGTTGCGTGAATATGTGAAAAGGAACCGGTGAAACCAATGACCGTTTCCGGTTGGTTGTTCGTGGTGTTAAGTTGAAATGGCACAATTTCTGTTACGGGTCCATCGACTCCTGCACCAAGTGCTACCCAGACTTGATCGGCGTATCTGTAAGCAGCTACATTTTGCAAACCACTTGATCCATTTTGACTGGTGCCTGTGAAGCTCCCACCAACATACAAGGTATCGTTCGATGAATAAAGGTCAGCAACTGGCGCATTGAGTCCTCCATTTGGCAGTGACTGAGCTGAATTATTCGCAAAGGACATAATGTTCTCGAATATGTCGTCTGAGAAGCTGCCAGCAGAATATATCGTATCACCATGCGTAGTCAGGGCACTGACTTGAGCATTAGCATTGAGCTTGGTTCCTGCATTATTTATAGCAGAATCTGTAAAATTCGTATCAACCACCGCCGAATTTGGATCAAAATCGAAAAGACCTCTTAGACCTCCAGTAGAGGGGTTGCCACTAAACCGTACGCGTGAAGCCACAACGAGCTGCGTGGGCAGCCCTCCGGACGGTGTGATCGTAACAGCAGGTTTCAAGCTTCCCGAAGCAGGATCGATCTTCCCCTGGTACACCTGATCATATTTTTCGTAATCATTCGTTTGAGACAAAATTGTGCTGAATGTACTACCACCATCAGAGGTTAGGGTACCAGTGACGTTTACACTTCCTCGAGTAGAGCACGAACTATCCTGTATGCAACCTGGTGTGTACACCACCACAACAAAATTTCCACTCCCATCAATGTCGGGCTCAAATACAATTTTTGTTGTATTTACCGTGGTAGGACTGACGGCGATACTTAGGTAATCCGCGACACTGTCCCTCGAGGGAGTCTCGTACCATGGACCGGTTGTTGTGACCCTCGAAATTGATGTGCTCGAAGCCAGACAAGATGGTTCGTTGAACGATTCAATGGCGTAAACGAATGTATCGGTCTGAAAGATTTCTATGCCGTCTAATGCTCCGCCTTGACCGTACCAGGCGGACACGTCGATTCGAAAGCTGTTCATTCCAACACGGTTGACGAAGTAAAAGTCTTGGTAAGGTAGTGAAGAATTCTGTGCGAGTGGACACGTTGCATCGCAGTGTGCTTGATTCCCAGTCACGGGGTCGGTGTAAGTGAAGTTCATGATACCAGTATTTGGCAACGCAGTGAACCTCCAGGTTTTGACACCCTTTCCACTGACGTTAGCGTTCCGTAATCTGAGCACCGAAGGCTCGAATCCGTATCGCATAGAAGCTGTCCATGACCCAGCGGTGTTATCCTGGAGCTGCCAGGGTTGACTAGCCGAAGTATTGGATGTACAGACTATTTGACTTCCACTGGTAGTATTGGCAACAGATGTAATAGCGGCTGAATCCAGGTTGATGATCTCGCCCGGTCTTTGGCTATCAATGGTGGTGCTCGATACATTCTTGAGACCGTTGAAAGAACCTCCGAAAACGATGTGACCATTGGGAGCCTTGATAATCGAAGTGACAGGAGCGTCAAAGCCAGCGAAAGGAAGGTTGGCCCATGAACCAGAGGCTAGCCAGGCGATGGCATTGGCAGAATCAGCTGCTTCGAAAGCTCCTCCAACATACACAGTCTGGGTATCCGAATCACATAGAAGTGCGTTCACGGTGCCTTGTATGCCCGGTGCAGGAATGATGGCTGAGGTACGACCATCGATGAAAGCGATACTTTGGGCGCCGATCCCTCCTACACTTGTGAAGTTACCACCAATTACAACTCCCACTAGTGTGCCGTTCCTCAATGTGAATGTGCACATGTCCTCAATATTTGCGTCAGTAGCGGCGAGAACATCATACATGCCATTTGGCAGCTGATGAAGGACCGATTGCGTGCCATTTCCTTGTAAACCCTCTCTTTGATTGACGTAAGAATATAGGGAGATTGCGTCAAAGTCACCACCGACAGCCACCTGACCAAGGGAACTTATGTCGAGATTGGAAGATGGCACTGTTTGGTATGCGTGTATTTGGCTTAAAATTGATAGACAAAAGAGCCATATTCCAGGCCATGGCCTGTGAACCATCCTACAACCTCGCGCAGAGGTTATGGTCTCTTCCTCTTTATCGTTCCAGATTGACGGTATTGATGCTGATTCCTGCGATCCGAAGATTATATTCGCATGCGGCGTTGTTGGACGCGTCCACAGAGGTGAGGACCTTCGAGGTCCTTCGAACCCAAGATTGGTGTTGAGTGCTACAGTATGTTCGACGATGGGTTCTAATGAGTGACAGTCGTTGATATGTGCATGTAGACATGGGTTTCTGTTCAATGTTGATGGACAACAATACTGAG
This sequence comes from Neophaeococcomyces aloes, assembly GCA_022813445.1. NCBI lineage: Eukaryota > Fungi > Ascomycota > Eurotiomycetes > Chaetothyriales > Neophaeococcomyces > Neophaeococcomyces aloes. The sequence goes on from JAKLMK010000016.1 coordinate 161,050, forward strand.
ATTAAGACGTGGTCGGTGCGCAGTCTGCGCTATGACAGGGAGAGGCTTGACAAAGCTCGCTGGTGATGGAGTCAACAGAGGAGTTGTCGAGGGAGTCAAGTGTCAAGACATTGGGATAGCGTTGCAAGTGGCGGAGGGAAGAGCCTATCAGAGAGTGACAGTGGAAGTAAAGAAGGTTTTTGGAAGTCTTTAAACAGCAAGATGGAGCGCATTAGGGACGGCAGCTTGTGTCAAACGGGTATAGCACATCTCCCTTCCCGGTGTTGTTGGATGCCCTCCACCAGCCATCACAGCGCAATCTCAGCATGTCCATTGGCTTAATCTGCAATGTTTTTCTGTTCTACGAATCAATGACGAGTTTCCGTTCACTTACCCGGAACTCGTACTCTTAACCTGGTGTTTCGTCTTGTGAAAGTCATCTCGGCTGTTCATCCATACATCTTCGAAGACGGATGTCGGCATACGAGGTGTTACGAAGCGTCTCAGCTACGAGCTGGAAACATCAAGCGCGCCTCGGTTCCCTGTCTGCGACGACGATGGTATCGAACTCACGGACATGGTAACTTGCTTTTGTGGGAGCCGGGTACCAGACTTCATGCAGCTTTCCATGCTGGTTCGAAACACAATCACATGGCCACTGCCAAAAAGTTGTTGTGACTAGCATCGCCAGCGCCCTCCACAGTTCGAGAATGGATGATCGTTAGAAACACCTTGTGATGGCGTGTCTTCAGTCCACGATTCATACTGCTGTGTAGCTTTTACTTGTACCACAAAGATGCGCTGGATGCTGGTACACCCTAACGCTGACCTCAATTGAGCATGGCCACTGTCTCAAGTCGAGACACGTACTGTACAGTAGGGCCTCTGAGCTCTTAGCGTCCTGGAACCCTGCGCTGTTTCGCATTGTTGACTACTTCCTAGAGCTATGGGTAACAGTAATGATGATTGATTGACTTACGGCAGCGCAAGTCCAGCCAGTCAATAGTGTGACTTGTTCTACTTGAAGGCTCATGACATGATTACCTTGACATGTGCTTGTGTTGAAAGATGTCTTTCGAAGCATTAGGCAAGGTATGAAGAGTTTGTGCCACTATCGCAGGCTTCGCTGTTGGCAGGACCGAGCACCAGTATGTTCGACACACTTGACGACTGTCATTAGGAGAATGAAAGGAAGAGAATTTTAATGAACAACCGTTTTTATAATTAGTAAGCATAACGAAGACCTTCGTTCTCCTTGTAAGGTTGTTCCGCCAGCAAATAGTGTAACATTGCGCAAAAGTACTCATTACTGTCAAGTGTGCAGTTTTATTCGTGCTGACAGTAACGCTGAAGAGTAACTCATTTCCGTCTTCTGCGCTTGACCCTCTCACTACTCGAGATTGTTGTCTCATCGAGTTCGACCACTCTCTTCACGTTCTTATCCTCCGGCTCGGCCTTTACAACGGTTTGTGTCACTGTGATGGCGGCAAGGTCTGGCGCCACCCCTTCTTCCTCTTTCTTAACAATTGCTGTCGCCTCAAGACGCTCTGCAAAAACTTTCAAGTCCGCGGTGAAGAGCACGCTGTGAGCCCATCCTGCTTCCTTTCCCCAGACCTTGCGAAAATGGTTGGCAATGGCATCATACGTGGCTTTCGTGAGGCTGCTATGTTTCCCCTTGCCAAGTTTGTAGTCTCTCTGGGCGATCTGCCATACATGCGTGTCGATAGGAACAGCTTCACCCCAACCTAAACCCATTAGACATACACAGTCAGCAACCTTAGGGCCAACGCCCTGAAGCTCGAGGAGTTTGCTGTGAGCCTCGCGATATCCATCTCGTCCTTCAGATTTCATCTCTTCCACCACTCCAGGAGCTTGACCATAAATCGGGTTCTCAGGGTTTTGAAGCGAATTCAGCCAAGCATGTCCTCTCTCGTTCGCAATCATCCGTGCAGTCTTTGCGATGTACTTGGCACGATACCCAAACCCCAGCTCCCGCAGATGACCTTCGACTGCGTCTCCAGTGAGTGCATCTGGGGACGGAAAATCATGGTATCGACGATCGTCAAACGTCGCAATATATGTTCCATAGTGAGTGCACAGCTTGTCCACCATCTGCGATATCCTTATGATATTGTTATTGCTGCTGCAAATGAAGCCAACGAGCGCTTCCCATGCATCTTGTCGCAGTATTCGGACGCCAGTAAATTTGGGCGCTTTCCGCTTGAAATTCTGATCTGACTCAGACCACTGTCTGTACAAGTCTTCGAGATTTGGCGTAAGGTTCAGGTAGTGCTTGAGCAGCTGTTTGGTATCATCGTGGTCTTCGGGAGGGATCGATGGAGGAGGTGTAAGCGACGTAGAATCTACGACTGGCCATATCGAGCGATATCTAAGATAGGTCTCATCCTGATCTAGCTGCAGTATTCGCCCTCGAAGGACACATGTCCACGTTTGGTCATCACGCTGTTTCCATCGAAACGATTGACCGCACCTAAGAGTTGTAGCCAGACATAATTCAGTGAGGGTGACCGGCAATTTGGCCCAATCTGTAATGCGACTCATCTTCCAGCACAGGAGAGTCTTTCACCTGTGTTGCAGGACGACTTCACACGTGCCCAATTGTCGAATCAGGCGAAACTTCAAATCGCGCAACCTTGTTTGTATGCAATTCCATCGACGTGCTTCGGCAACATCTACACTGCCTAAGAATAGCACTCCAACGTGGTATTGTCCAGCTGAGCAGTGGCATTGCCAGGGTCGGTCTAGTGGCATTTTAGTGGATGTCTTTCTGAGTCCCAGGTGCTTGCCCCGGAACCTTGGCAGTGAATCGCAGGCACGACGATAGCCGAAAACTTGAAAGCAGCAACAGGCCAATTCGATACGAACCTCATCGTGCACTGGAAGTGCAGTAGCAACTCGAAGCTTGCTGCTCCTTTTTGTGGTGTCAGCACACTCGCCAACAATACTTGCTGTAGGGCTCATCTAGTCTTCGTTTATCGCGTGAAGAGATAGCAAGAGAACAACATGCTCAAGTAATTTCTAGTGGACACGCTGCTGCGCCATCTCAAAATCCCCGACCACGGAAGTGCAAAGATGTCAAAGCAGCCACTTGATCATGGTTATCGACAACACCAAAGATCGATTCTCGGATTTCCACGACACTGCAGCTTGCCCTTTCAGTCCCATAGATGTTAGCAACACGAAGCGGGAGAGCCGTGGCCAAGCACCTTTATGATCGCTGTACCATTGCAGACTCATACAGTACACATGCCTGTTCTTGCATGGCGGTGCTGAGGAAAAACCTCCAATCCCCATGCTCCACGCTTGGGACTTCTTTGTGCAGAAGACTTGGCTTCCAAAATACACGCAGTGCTGCCGACACCCCTGTACTGAGCCACCACGACAACGTCCACTCAACTCCGCTTCCTTCTCTATCCTTCCTCGTTTAGTGCCATTCCCGCAGACATCCCCTGAGCACTGCCCATTCGTTGGGACGTTGTATGCCAGTCAAAGGCTGAGCAGCTAGCGCATGCGGCAGAGGTTTGCAGACGCCGGCTCAGTTTTGGAGCTCGTCCTGAAACAGTGCAGGTGGGTATCCATTGCCGACAATTCTGGTATGCACACGACTGTGCACTTAATGTGCAATCATGTCCCTCTACGCAACGCTGAGCTGAACAACCTTCTGCATCCAATTCCTTTCGTTACGTTGCTTTCTGTTCGACTACACACCATCACCAGCAGTCTCTCGTTAAATCTTCGTTTTGGGTTCCTCTAACTTTCCTGCTTGTCACCCGTCACTTGGACCTCAAGTGCTTTTTATACACCACTTCCATATTCGAGAGCAACCATCCGCGATTTAATATCATTCAAACAAGAAGAACAGCCAGCACCACCCGGACTTGAATAAGAGTACGACTCCCGTATTTACTGGCCATACCTCAGGCCCGGCCTCGAGATATGAGAAGAGCAATCACTGCGCTGGCGTCTTTGGCGCTGGCGCACGGTATCTGGGCCACAGATACTATAAGCACAGACGGTTTTTCCAACTGTGGTAGTAGTGACAACACGATCGAAGTGCAAAACGTCGACATCTCCTTCGACAGAACAACAAATACCATTACCTTTGACGTTGCCGGCACGAGCAAGATATCGCAGGACGTAACGGCGTCCTTACTTGTTACAGCATATGGGGTTAGCGTGTACAACCAGACGTTCGATCCATGCGCAGACTCTACCAAAGTCGACCAGCTCTGCCCAGGTAAGCTTCTAGCAACTTAGCAAGGTATAATCATTGACGACTAGTAGTTCCTGCCGGGACGTTCTCGGCCAAAGGCAGCCAGCAAATCCCTAGCGATTACGCTTCGAAAATCCCTTCGATTGCTTACAGTATCCCTGATCTTGATGGACAAGCGCAACTTACACTCCAAGCAAAAGATGGCTCAGAGGTAGCATGTATACAATCATCTGTGACGAATGGCAAGTCTGTTGAGATGCCAGCTGTGGCAGGTATCGCTGGTGCCATCGCGGCCGGGGCGCTTGTGTTAACAGGTGTAAGTGCAGCAATGGCAGGTGGGCAACCCGGTGTATCCCACTCTTCGCCAGGCTTCATGGAGATGATATGGTGGTACCAGTCGATGTCTATGGATGGCATGTTCAGCGTGAACTACCCGGGCATCTACCGCAGCTACACTAAGAATTTCGCCTTTTCATGTGGTCTCATCCCATGGGGCACTATGCAGACGACGATCGACAACTTCCGAAAGTCTACTGGTGGAAACATTACTGATAACAATTACGACTACCTGAAGAATTCGACTCTTCGCTTCTCGGACGGCACTACGGCAACGCCAAGCGGCTCCTTCAAACGCTTGCTCATTCGAGGGCTAGACGTTTTGCTTCCACGAGACTTCAGCGGGATAACCACTTCCATCAATGGCACGTCAAGTTCTACCTCTACCTCTTCGAGTCAACAATCCACCCTGGTTTCTGGAATTCAGGCCTATGTGGAACAGGTTACTGTGCCAGATGCAAACGCATTCATGACCATTTTGCTCGCCTTTGCAATTGTAGTTGGTGCCATTGTTGTCGGCATCCTCCTTTTCAAGGTCATTCTTGAAGCTTGGGCGCTGATTGGCAAATTTCCAACATCGCTCACGACCTTCCGAAAGGAGTACTGGCGTATACTGGCCAACACAATTACATCCCTTGTCCTTCTTCTGTATGGGGTCTGGGTTCTGTACTGCATCTTCCAGTTCAAGAATGGCGACTCATGGGCTGCCAAGACACTCGCAGGGATCACTCTAGGTTTGTTCACAGCCCTGCTTGCATTTTATACCTGGAGAATTTGGAGTGTGGCACACAAGCTGAAACAGTCGCAAGGAGACTCCAGCGCTCTGTTCGAGGACAAGAAGACGTGGAAAAAGTACAAGATCTTCTACGAGAACTACAAGAAGCAACACTGGTGGCTGTTCATCCCCTCCATCGTTTACATGTTCGCTAAAGGATGCGTTCTCGCTGGAGGTGACGGTCACGGTCTTGTTCAAACCATCGGGCAGCTTGCGATCGAGTCAATTATGCTTATTCTCCTACTTTGGAGCCGGCCATACAGCCGAAAGTCTGGCAACTGGGTCAACATCATCATTCAAATCGTCCGAGTGGCCTCTGTCGTCTGTATATTGGTTTTCGTCACCGAACTTGGTATTGCGAAGACAACACAGACAATTACCGGTATTGTTCTGATTGTCGTACAAGCTTCTTTGACTGGCATTCTTGCGCTTCTAATCGCAATCAATGCCATCATCAATTGCTGCAAAGAGAACCCCCACAGAAAGCGACGCAAGGCCGCTGAAAAAGCTCGCTCCGGAGATATGGAGGGGGATGCCTTCCTCCTGGAGGTCCGGGATGGCAAGGGCAGGAACGATGTTCAATTACACACCAAAGAAGTCTCCCAGAGCACTCTGGGAGGTTACGACGACTTTCGGGCGCAAGCACAATCAGATCGTGCCGACCGTTATCCTCTGACTCGAGAGAACTCGACGGCTCCTCTGGTGACCAAGTATCCGGATTCGAGCAGCTTGGGCAAGAAAGGCTATACACCAATCATCCAGCAGGACAACATACCAGATATATCACCGCAGCACAGTTTCAGGAGCAGGGAGCCTAGGCTACCTGATATGGGCTTTGGAGGCGGACAGCCAGGACGAAATTACTGAGCGTTTTGTTGTTTATAACCTTCATATTTGAATGATTCTTTTACTTAGCAGAACAGCGAGTTCTGACGTATTAAACAGAAATCACAAGCACATACCAGTTTTTGAGCCAGATCACCAATTTTCACAAAGATGTCGACCGTAGCATCTGTTCCTCGTACACTGTTCGCGTAAAGACTCTTTCGTGCTTTAACAGTAGGCAGCCACAGCTTGGATTCAGACTCTGTCGCCTGTCTCCCCCCACCATTCCTATTCGGATTGGCTGGTATGCAAAATACCAGGTATAGTGAAGCGTCGTTTGCCACTGTTTCTCTTGTCAATGAGGCAAAGTTTCGAGTATGTGAACAAGCGCTGGTAATGGCTGGAGGGATCACTATCGCCAAGATGAATAAACTTTCCTTGTTCTCACCATAAAGTCGCCGGTCAGCATCCGGAATTCAGACAGGTGAGAACTGTCGGTCACTGAATTTTCTTGATCATCTCGCAATGACAATGCTCGTCGTCTGCTCCAGATTTGTATATATGCCTGCTGCCTCCGCCAAATCACGCTGAACTTCCAACCCACGTCAAACGTTGAAGCTCTTGCTGCGCTTGTTCTGTTCTGGTCGGTCCTTCTCAAACTGTACCTACCAATGTCTGAAGCTCTCGAAGAGCTTTTAGAATAGAGTATAGGTCACAAGGCAAATGAGAGCATTCGAGAACAGGTCGATGATAAGACAGCAGTCGCTCATGTCTGGTCGATATGAAGCACTCCTCGAGCAAGCGAAGACTCTTAGTGAGCTATCACAACTGTACAGGGTAGGACGATTTGCCTAGGACCCTCTGCAGCGTCAGGTTGAGCCTGACTTTTGTCGAGACTATCAAATATGGACATAACTACGTGCTTGTCAAACGTGACAACGACCTCATTTCGGCGAATTTCAAAGACCTCCAGGAGTTTACCCTACTTTCTCCAGCCTTCAGAAACCCTAGTACTGTCCCGTTGAGATTCTTGGATGGGACTGCAGGCCCCACAGATGACTCTACTCTACGTAAGTTCGAAACACAAACCAACGTTCCCTTCGTGGTTGACCAAAAGTAAGACTGCTTCTTGCAGTCGACAGCATCAAGGAATAATTGGTTAACTTATTATCCTGATTGCCTTCAAACCGAGGAAAATCAGAACATCCCCTACGTATACCTATCTACATCAGAGCAAAGGACGAGTGTATTCGCACATAGCACATCGAAGCTCAAAGTGTGGCTTCAAGGAGGCGTTCATGGCAATGAACCTGCAGGGGAACAATGTCTCCTAGCATTGGTTGGGCATATGGAAGCCAATCAATGTTGGACTAAATTCATCTTGAGCAAATTGGATATTCTCATACTGCCACGATACAACCCCGAAGGGGCAGCCCGTTTTCAGCGGACAACGTCGAGCAACCTCGATCTCAATCGCGACCATATTAAGCTTTCATGTCAACTTACGCGAGATATCAAACAGCTCTTCAACAGCTTCGCTCCTCATGTTGCCGCCGATATGCACGAGTACAGTTCATCGAAGAAATATGCAGGGACTTTTCTTCATGCCTCTGATGCATTGTTTGCAGCTGCGAAGAACCTTAACATCAACGAGGACATCCGCAAGATATCGGAAAACCTGTTTGCCACAAACATCGGAACGGCACTAGAAGCTGCTGGGCTCAGATGGGGTCCGTACTCCACTGGCAGCAGCGACTCAACCTTGGAACCATCAATACAGCTCAAAGAAGCTGGCAGCGATGGTAAGATAGGTCGAAATGCTATGGGACTGACACAGATCATTTCTTTTGTATGTGAGACGCGAGGCATCACTCTTGCAGACCAACATTTCCAAAGGCGGACTGCCACTGGCCTCGTTATGGTTGAGTCCATTGTTCAGACCGCTGCCGACCATGCCGACGAGCTTTTTCGAGTCTTAACGAACGATAACCGGAGCTTTATTGAGAGTAATGAAGATGTCGTCGTGATTGACTCAACAGTCGAAACCATTCGGATGTTTCAGATGGTCAACCTGAACAACGGAAAGCTTGAAAACGTTCCGGTACGCTATGGGAGTGTCAACACAAGAACAGCGAACTTGAAAAGAGCCCGGCCGGAAGCATATCTCATCCCATTGAAGTGGTCTCATGTTGCCAGACGTCTTGAATTGTTAGGGTTAGAAGTCACAATAATGTCTCAGGTGTTTCGAAGCCCGGCGGAAGCACTCATGATCGTCTCTGTCACGTTCGGGAATACCTATGAAGAGGGAATTGTGCCAGTGCAGGTGGCTACGTCTACCATCAAGAAAGAAATTGAGCTCCCTTGTGGGAGTTTTGCGGTGAGTACAAGACAACGAAATGCCGCGTTAGCTTTTATAGCTCTTGAACCCGAGAATGTTGATAGCTACGTAGCATCAAACATCATCCCTGTGGTGCAAGGGGAAGAATATCCTGTCTATCGTCTGATGGCGTCATGCGACTAAAGAGCGGTATCAGCTGTGGGAAGCGCACCTTCTATTAGGAGGCTGGTGGCCCACTGGAACAACGTGGTAAAGTGGCTCTCCAGGATCACGCTTCGTTTCGACCTTCAGAAACAGAGCGTCATTAACCCAGCGTTCGATGGAAAGTTGACATGGCGAAATTCTCGGATGACCGAAGCAGACGGATCGACGATGTGATATTCTGAGCACGCGACTACGGTTCAGTGGACTAGTCCTACGAAGCAGATAAACAAGCGCAAGGAAATGCAAACGATTCCAGTTCGCGACAGAGCGGAGATGTCAGGACAAGAGTGGCCGGGCGATACCTTACTCACACCTCCCGACTGCATCGCATGCGATTCCTACACGCAGCGGAAGGGTCAGATGTAACGTGGAAAGCTTACATGGTCCATGCTTTTGATGCACTTTGCCGTCATCTTTACCCCTCCCTACCATCGGCCAAGCCCAGTTGCATGGGGTAGCGGCTTGGCGGGCTTTTGCCAAGAGGGCCGGACAATATTGATGGTTGCTTCTAGCTCTGTCAATGGCTAACCATGTCGTGCAAGGAAATACGAACAACCATCCAACGCGAATGAAAAGTCCTCAGGGTGAGTATGTCAGGTTTAGTACAACAAGGAGACGCATTTTGCTTCGCGATGAGTGTGCTCCCTACCTGGTCACCTTGTTCGGCCATCGTTCCTTCTTCTTGCTAGCGACTTGTCAAGCACCAATAATGAAATGATGCAATAAGGTGCCATTGATCGTACGGCATGCTCAATCCGTGCAAACAGTGGGAAAACTCTCGACGAGTGCGTAGGTATATTGACCTGATCACTATCGTGTGTTCTACAGCTCAGACACGTCCTCGTACTGACTTCCATTCTTAATACAGGCAGCATCTATTCTAGTGGACATCACTCAACATGCACACTCTTGGTGCTGACACGTTCGATTCAGCCGAGCTCGCCAAGGCTAGCGTAGCTGATGGTCCCGCCCATGGCACGTCCCTCGACACATCCCAGATCGGAAGAGGGCGTAATACAAGCGGGACTCTTGACAGCACAACCAATTCAGTCTCGGCCAAACAAGAAGTTTACAATGACACGCCAACAGAAGAAGAGCTGAAGACCTTGCGAAGAGTATCCGGTAAAATCCCATGGATAGCATGGACAATCGCTTTCGTCGAGCTGTGTGAGCGGTTCAGTTACTATGGCACGACCGTTGTATTCGTCAACTTCATTCAACGGCCTCTGCCTAGAGGCTCACCTACTGGTGCAGGCCATGCAGGTCAGTCAGGTGCACTTGGGCGTGGGCAACGCATGTCAACTGGTCTCATACTTTTCAACCAATTCTGGGCCTATCTGATGCCCTTGTTCGGTGCTTATGTCGCTGATGCTCATCTGGGCCGTTTCAAAACCATCAATATCGCCATCGGTATCGCCATCACGGCTCACATCATCCTAACAGCATCCGCCGCTCCATCGGTCATCGCCAAGCCTAGCTCAGCGATAGCAGCATTCATCATTGGCCTTGTCACTCTCGGTGTCGGAACTGGCTTCTTCAAGTCCAACATCTCACCACTTCTCGCGGAACAGACTGTGGATACAAGAATACGTGTGAAGACGATCGAAAAAACAGGCGAGCGAGTCATCGTCGATCCAGCGGTCACGAATACCCGTATCTTCCTCTACTTTTACTTCTGTATCAATTGTGGATCGCTCGTTGGACAAATCGCCATGGTCTATGCGGAAAAATACGTCGGCTTCTGGCTTGCCTTTCTTTTACCAACAGTCCTCTTCTTCATCGCCCCGATCGTCCTTGCCGTTTGCAAGAAGCACTACCGATTGACTCCTCCAACCGAATCCGTCCTCTCTACCTTTTTCCACATGGTCGCCTACATCGCAAAAGGCAAATGGTCTCTCAATATCGTGAAGATGAAGCGTAACTGGAACTGGGACGCTGCACGACCATCCAATATCAGTCCAGAATCCCGACCAAAATGGATGAAGTATGATGATGCCTGGATCGACGAAGTAAGAAGAGGTCTCATGGCCTGTAAAGTCTTCCTGTTCCTGCCAATTTTCTTCCTGGCCTACAATCAGATGACTGGTAATCTGACTTCGCAAGCGGCAACCATGGAACTTCACGGCGTCCCAAACGATCTGATTCAGAATCTCAACCCTATCTCGATCATAATAATGATACCACTACTCGACCACTTTATCTATCCTGGCCTCCGAAAGGTAGGGTTCGTTTTCACTCCGATCAAACGTATGACGGTTGGATTCTTCCTCGCTTCAATAGCCATGATCGCCGCTTGTGTCACACAGCACTACATCTACAAGATGTCCCCGTGCGGTTACAATGCCAACTCCCCTGACTGTGAGGGTCCAGCGCCAATCAACGTTTGGGTACAAGTATTACCATACATCTTCATTGGTCTGGCAGAAATCTTTACAAACGTTACCAGTTTAGAATACGCATTCTCCAAGGTACGATCCATCATCACACCCACCACTATCCCCTTTACCATCCTCTCTCTTCACCTAGCTGACTTCTTTTCAGGCTCCCCTTAGCGCTCGTTCATTGGTGATGAGCATAAACCTAGCCATGAGCGCCATAAGCAGTGCTATCGGCCAAGGTCTCACAGCTCTAAGCAACGATCCGCTCCTGGTATGGAACTACGGCGTCGTAGCCGTCCTCGCATTCTTCGGCGGTATTTTCTTCTGGATCTGTTTCCACAATCTAGACAAGGACGAAGATTCATGGAATTCGATCGCGAAATCAGAGTATACAGGGAAGAGTGCAGCGGACCCTTCGACTAGCGAGCCGACAGTGGAGATTGTGAAGGAGAAGATATAGTCTCAAACCGGCGACAGCGCTTTATGTCTACATGTACCGTAGTACTAGACGTTCACTAATGCACATCGATGAGTGCTTGAAATCATATCACCTTCACACTATACGTAATCTATTTCCTACATATACCTAGGTACTGTACGTACATACGAACGAACAGTCCACTGCACTCCCTGTCTGTGTCATACCTACCCATCGACCCGTCGCCGCTCGTGTTGTAATCAACATACGTTATGTTAGGTACACACCCGGTACTCCAGCCATCGTTCTATGAGATTACGTACAAATCACATATACCCATCTCCTTGTGGACTCTCTCTCCTCCTTTTTCTTCTTCTGTTTGATCTAGACGAAGGACTTCGGAACCCCTGTATTCTGTCTGGACTTTGGACTTATATAGTACGTCGTAGGTACAGGGTACCGCCGACGATAAGTGTTAGGATAGCCGTACTCGTATATCCTTTACACGTATATGTACAAATAGTTGAGTTATTTGGCGTGGTTTTGATCTGATCTGATCTGATCTGATTTCGTTGAAATACTCGGATTTCGGGTCAGGGAAGATAATGGATTGGTGGACTTTAGTATGTGCTGCTGCAGTGCAGACATATATATATGTATAGAGTACAGTTCATTACAGTAAGTGAATACAATCATAAGAGTCTATCTCTATATATACAGCTTCGTTCCTTACCTGTGATAACAGAAAAGAAAAACGCCCAGGATTTCGCTTGTCTATACGCTTCTAACGACAGGTCTGGGTATTCCGCACCGCTGTTTCCGCAGAAATTCCATCTGCTCTTCTCTGAACTGTATCCTCTGTTCATGCTTCTCCTCCTGCCTGCTGGTTTCGATCGAATTTGCCAGCATTAACGACCCCGCCGCAGCTGCAGCAGCACTCATGCTGGCCTGCAAGGCAACCTCACCACCCCCGTAGTTCGGTTTTACTTTCTCAATACCAGGGAAGGAATACGAAGCGCCACCTTGTTTGGATGCAAGTTTCCTCGATAGTACTTGCGCTGCATACCTGGGGTACCAGATCCGGCTTCCGAGCACGGTCGTCCAGGTCAGGAGTGCCAAGGCACCAGCTTGATGCGCGCTTGCGAGAGTGGTGGGAACCATGTATATTAGTGTTGAGATGCCGAGGATGACTTGTAGCCAGACGAAGCCGACCACGCCGTGAACTCCTTTCTTCGCGGCTGTTGGGAGGAAGGTTTTCATGGATGTGTTGTACTTCACGTAGGCGAACAGTGCCATCACAGCTGTGAATGTGCTTGTTGCGAGAATACGATGATCGAGTTGGACCAAGCTTGGATTTTCAAGGAAATTGCGCCAGTAGAGGTCTTTATTTTGACCGCTTGGGTCGTGACTGTAGAAGGGGTCGAAGAGTTCTGATCTGGGTGGGGTGAGGCCAAGACCCATGTAAGGAAATTCATTGTAGATAAGACCTGCGTCGAGACCTGCAACTAGGGCACCGGACATGGCGGTTGTGAATGTTAGACCGAGGAGGAGCGCAACGCTAAGCTTGAAGGGTTTGAGCGCTGGATTCCGTAGCGAGAATAATTGGGCTGATGCTTGGTCTGTGCTGAGCTTATGGACGAGCTTGTTCGTCCGGAGGATGTCGAGGCCGCACCAGAGCATACTGAGGTAGGCAACGAAAGCTGTGCCAAGATGGGCTGCAAGACGATATTGAGAGACTCGAGGTACGTCACGACCAGGTTTCTTGTCTGGACTAAGAAAATCATCTTTCAGACCAGATTTGACCATCCACCAGCCTAGAAATCCCTGGAAGCCGATGAGACCGGCTATACCGAAGAGCTTGGGTATCATAGGCTTCGAGACTTGACGGCGCACGATAAAGTAGGCCATGGGTAGGACGAAAGATAGGCCAACGAAACGACCCCATATGCGATGTATCCATTCCATCCAATATATTGATTTGAACTCGTCGAGGGTCATGCGGGAATTGAGGATGAGAAACTCCGGGGACTGCTTGTATTTTGTGAACTCCGATTCCCAGTCCGCGTCAGACATAGGTGGTAGGGATCCCGTTACTGGTCGCCATTCTGTTATGGATAGACTGTGCAGAACAAGTCAGCATACTGCTACAGAGGTGCGGACGGACATTCCTACCCAGACTCCGTCAGACGTGTAAGACCACCGAAGACGACTATACCGAATACACTAGCAGCACTTGCAAGTAGCCAGTAGGCGACCGCATTCGAGCTAGTCTCTGGTGAAGCTGAGGATTTTCTGGTTGCATTGTCCGCCTCTTTCAAGGCTTCTCTTAGTCGCGAAGATGTTCGGAACGTCCTTTGACTAGATGGTATGGCAAACCGAGTGGCTCTTCGAACCTCCTGAAAGTTCTTTGTGAATGCAGATCTGTAATGCGACAGACATGATGAATGGCGTGATGTTTCGTGAAGCGATCGTGATCGACAAGAGAAGAACCGCTGGGATAGTTTTGGAGCAGCTTCCCAAAGCGCTCGTCGAAACGATGAGTTTGCCAGCATTCTCAGAGCTCAGTAGTTCTTGACAGAATGTAGAAACATGATAAGTGGTCTTTGATAAAGCGCAGCCACCAGCCAAGTAGATATCAAAGACTCGTGTTCTACATTATTCTCCGAGATGCAGGGTACTGACACACTCCATCCCGACTTTGCACCATCGCAATTGGTGCATCTAAATCGCGGATCCGCCAAATATTCGTCCAAAACATTGCTGCAAGCTTCGTCACTAAAACACCTACTCCGGTGCGCATCGTAGGGCTAGCTTGGCTTCCAGATGGCTGTTTTGATTAACACATACCAGAGCACCTCTGAATATGTCCGACAGGGTACATGTCCTGGTGAAGCATTGCTTCCGAACTACGGAACTTCGTGGCAGCCTGTCGGGCCTTGCAGCGGTAGGGACGAGATACAGGTATAGTCCATGATATACACACACACACATCAGTCTGGCCCATACATAATTGAACATTAATGTAGCGGGAGTTCTGGGACATTCGCCTCCAGCGGCAGTTGGTAGACGGCGGACAATTTGAAAAGGACCATCTTCATCCCCAGAACCTATTGCTTACCATTTGAGCTGAAGTAAGAAGCATTGTTTATATTGCAGAGGGCAACCGCTGACGGGGAGATAATTCAGTTTCATGAGGATGGTATTGGGAAAACTGCGTTTTTGATAAGATGCAACCCCCTCTTGGAAATTGTCGGACAACACCTGCTAGCTAACTCTGACTGCAACATGCTCTTGCAACACCAGGTCATATGGTAACATGTTTGGTGAGATTTACTCCAAGGGCGCCAGGCATAACCACTGCGTAATTTCAACGAACACCTTCAAGCCAAGTCCTGATTGTGCAACCCAGTTATTGACCAAATCCCTTAAATGATCTAGATGAGAATGATTCTGCCCTACATCCAGTCCGACTAGAATTGTCCTTCCTTGTAGCAATCATAGAATCAAGCACTTCTTGCTCGACTTCTTCACAGGCGGTTCTAGTGCCGCAACAATGGCTTCGTCAAACACGTCCTTGAGTTTGTACTGTGTTAATGCACTGCATTCCACATATTTGACCGCACCCAGCTCTTTGGCCATTCTTTCACCATCTTCTTTGCGCACTGGCTGCATCTTCTGCCTTGATAGCTTTTCTCGTACTTGCGGATCATCTCTCAGATCGGTTTGTGTTCCAACAATTAGACATGGTACTCCAGGACAATGGTGGTGCACTTCTGGGAACCACTTCTCTCGGACGTTTTCAAAGGAAGCCGGCGACGTAACAGAGAAGCAGACAAGGAAGACGTCGGTCTGGGGATAGGATAAAGGTCTTAGTCGGTCATAATCTTCTTGTCCAGCAGTATCGAAAAGTCCCAACGTGTATGGCTCATCACCGATCCTGGACAGGCATTACGTTAATGACTTTGTCTTCAAGCCTGATGCTCGGCCTTGCTAGGAGAACCGGAGCTAGAGAAAGTGGACGTATGTGGGAGGCAGTAGCCGTATCAAAGATTGACTTACATAACGGTAACAGCATAATTGTCGAAGACTGTGGGCACGTATTCGGAAGGGAACTTGTTGGTTGTGTATGAAATGAGCAGACACGTTTTGCCCACAGCACCATCACCCACCACAACACATCTGTACGATTATGTCAGCCTCTTCTGCAAGAAAGATCGTCGTATTGTTTCCTAAGGATGCGCTCTGATCGACATCGCGAAGTAACATACTTTATCGTTGCCACAACCATATTGCCGTGCCCGTAACGTCTTCGTCTTCGAAGGTCTTAGTCTTGATCACAGACTTGCTGCGTACTTAGGTATGATCGATGCCTAACGAAGTTTATTAGATTACTTCTACTCCGTGAATCTTGTTGTTAGGGGACTCGACGTACCCAGACTCGATCAGAGTATGCAGAGTTCAACTCAGCTCCTTGACCTCTGATTGAACAATGATGAGGGGTGTGGTTTCGAGATCGACAGATATGCTCTTTGATAGTATCCACAAACGAGTCACTGGATCTTGCACCTGTATACACGTTTCACACGTGCGCCGATATGGATGTAATCTTCCAGGATAGTCACACTCGACACCAGGCGCCCAAAGCCAACGGACAGGACGTGGGGAAGGGAGAGCGGTCAGCGAAGTGCTCGGACGAAATGCTTAAAGAAGGAAGGCGTGAAAGTAGTGTTTTTCTGGGACCATGGGTTATGTCGCGTGACTAGAAGTGTAGAGAGTCGAGTAAAAGGCCGCTGATAACGAAAGATGCACAAGAGGGCGAAGAGTTCGTTCAGAAGTGAAAGAGGGAGATCTCGACTTGCAGGCTTGAAGAAGCTGAAACAGGCCAAGTGCGAAGTGTTTGGTGGTGCACATAGTGCGCGCGGAAGCAGAAAGTCAGGGCTAATCGAGCTAAAATCTGCCTGCTACACATAGAGTTTTCAACGCTGGATACACCAAAGAACATCCCAACATTCAAGGTGAGGCATCAACAGGTACAGATTGCTACCTAGGTAGCTTGAGGATGTGCCCAATGAGCTGAGGCCCCTTTAGATATGTTTCGATATCCTTTGTTACTACACCGTCAGAGCGAAGTGCGATGGAATCTGACCGTTCTATATGTTGTTGATTATACGTTGTTTATTCTCCGAAGTGGCTTTGGCAGGAAATCCACCGGAAGCATGAATAATCCAGCCTCGAAACCTTCACTATGCAAGCCATGGCCGTTTCCCATTCCAAAAGGTTCGCTTGAAAGCTCATATCATAGTCCGTCTTTTCGGTGGTAATGCGACCACAGGACGAATTTTATTACCAAGCGAGGATGTATTGGACGGCAGCCTGGTGAATACAAAACCTCTACAGATGACTTTCGGAGCTCTTCTCATTGGTACTACTTATATAATATATCAACACTACTGCGCGCCATGCATTAGTTGTCCTCCTATCACACCCTAGTATTACTCGTACTTGCCTGGGCCTTCACCGTCTCATCGATGCATAGGCTCTATATACACTCCTGGCGACTGGGGCGAGTCGGGTATCGTGCCAAATCTTCTCTGACCAAGTGCCCATGTATTAAAACAATATACAGCTCTTGCTGCACTTGAAAGGCAAATATGCCACCGACAGTGTACCTGATGAATTAGAATAGTAGAGACTGTGCCTAATCTGCACCTAACAAACAAAGGTAAGAGGTCGAAGAATTATTATCCATAAAATGCTGACCAACTATTTTGCACCGAGTTCCTCCTCCGCCCAGCCGGAAAGTCCGCCTCTCATGTCACTGGTCAAGCCCAAACCGCTGAAGTTAGACGTGCCGAAACCAGTACCAAATGCGGAACCAAAGCCTCCGAAACTGCCTTGAGGAGCATGTCCACCAAACGGACGAGATGAGGTCGAGTTTTGGCCTACCGAGGTTTGTCCACCGAAAACTTCTTGCGAAAAGGCTGGCAACGAGACAGCCCGAGAATGGGCGCCTCGGCTGGCACCGAGACCAGTGTTGGTTGGTGCTAGGAAACCCCCAATCGTGGTTGATGCTGCGTTGTTCAATAATGAACTAGCTCCAAAACCACTGCTGACACTGCTCTGCCTAGGGACGTGAGAAGATGATCTAACGTGATCGAGTCCATTATGCCCGTTATGCCCATTAGGCAAATCACTGTACAGTGCAGCTTGTTGACCCGCAAGAGCTTGGTTTTGTTGCTGTTGCAGCGTGGCAAATGTCAGGTCATCATCACCATCTTGTTGAGCCTGAACCTGATGTTGCTGCGAAACATGCGACAGGTACATGGTTAATGGATTGCTCCCACCCTGGTTCAGTATTGTAGAAGGTGTGGGACCAGACAGTGCTTGCTGCTGCATAGGTTGACTCATACTGTTGGCACGCGGTCCTGTTGGCAACATTGACCTCGTTGGGCTTGATTCGCTTTGTGAGAGTGCAGCGTCCAGACCATTGAGTTGCGACGGTGACGTATCATCAATGCTGTCCATACGTGCCTGCTGTCCATTGGCGTTATTTAGATTTTGCCGTGGGGGATTGCCGCATCTGTCTTTTCCAAAATTGATTTTGAACCTTTTGTATTCATCCCGGCCTCTCACAGCCTCAATAGCCTTGATAGCATTGGCGATGTTCGTGAAGTTGACAAAGGCGCAGCTCTTCTCGCGTAAAGTGTTAACCAACTCAATCTCCCCATACTCTGAAAAATCTTGACGTAGACGATCCTCGGTCCAACTCTCATCCAGATTGCCTATGTAGACATTTCTGGAAGCTCCGCCACTAACAGCTAGAGCAATGGCTGGGGGGAGAGCTCCCGAGTGCTTGCCCCAACCAATCTTGAGCCTGCGGTTGTGGATCATTAAACCTTGCAGGTTACTCAAAGCATAGAAGGATGCTGCAGAGGTAGGATCGATGAATGTGACAAAACAGATGTGCTTATCAGGAATGTACCGGATGTGGTGCAGTAGACCACCTCGTACCACATTGCAGATTTCCTCAATCGTAGTCTCGGGATGTATGTTTCCAAGATAGACAGTTCTGTTCCCGAGATTGTTGACTCCCCCAGCCGTTGTTGCTACTGCGGCAGCAGCTACGGATTGCTGTGCCAATGCATTAGAGATAAGGTCTCGATCTGCTCCATTGAGGACATGAGCATAACCAGGTGCTATGCCCAAAAATTGTGCCGCGTTTTGCTGTTGTGTTTTTGACACATATGCACAGCGGTCTTTGCCATAGAAGACTCTTCGCGGAGGGTTCCACTTAGGATCCGATGGTAGCTGGGCAACAGCTTTGATGGCATTTCCGATTGACAGAAAGTGGACGAAACCAATTGCCTTCTCTGGCACCATTTTAACAGTATCAATAGGACCAAACTTGCCCAAATCGTTTCGAATTTCCTCCTCTGTAATTTCCTCTGGAAGGTTTCCAAGATAAACATTTCTCGACGCACCTGATTGTTGCGTAGCCAGTGCCACTGACGTCGGGACTTGAGATGGTTTTCCCCAGCCAACTTTGATGTCGTGACCTTTGATATTGAGCTTCTTAAGGATGGCGTCGGAATGGAAATGTGTTGCGGAACTACCGTCAAGGAAGGATATGAAGGCACAGTTCTTATCCGGCAGAAGTCTCACCGACTCAATCTGCCCGCTTCGGACATGGTTGAGAACTTCTTCAGCGGATGTGTCAGCAGGAATATTCCCAAGATATACAGTACGGCTTGTTGATGACATCCAGTGATGATTCATAGGCACCATTGGCTGATACTGACCATACACCGGCCCTCCCAAGCCGGAAAACCCGCTTGGCGATTGAGGAGTGAACGTCTCGGCAGATAGCATATTTTGGAAGAGGGCTGGGGACATTGGATTGGCACTACTTTGTGTAGGACTGGCCATTTGAACCTGTCGGTTCTGATGGTATTGCTGAGTCTGTTGATGCAGAGCATTTGTGCCCTGCGGAAATCGATTCATATTCGGAAACTGTGGTGAGCCGAAGGCACCAGGGGATGCTGGCTGGTAGGGACTTCCCAGCAAGAGACCTGAAGGTAGGAGAGGTGTGTAATTCATGTCATACGCAGACCCGGGCGTGTCTCCCACAGGACTGAAATTATGTTGATTTTGAGGAATCGTATCTATTGATGAAATTGTATGTTTCCTGGCACCATTGAAGCCATGGTAGGCAGTGTTGTTAGAAGCATATGCTCCATGTGAAAACCCTGTATTTTCTTGACCATATCTCACATTCCCGTATCGATCACCGTAGCCATTCATAGGCTGGTGGTTTTGCATTGCCAGCATATGAGGAGGAGTCAGGACGTGAGAGTCCTCGTGGATCGGTCCTAAGGTAGCCGTGGTTGCAGTAGTGGTCGTCCGAGTCAGAGTAGACCGGACCCAATTTTCTCGAAAAATAGGAGTGTTACGTCCAGATCAATGGACCTTTCAGTATCCAAAATCTGGTGAAGAATGATTGATTCGAATGGAAATGGAAGTAGATTGTGGCTTAGATAAAAACTGCTGATTTGGAACGCTGGAATCGATGTGTTGAATATTCCAAGTCACAGAATCGGAGCATGTATGGTAAATATCAATCAACTCGAAACGAAAGTGGAAGTTGGGCAAGCACAGGAATCGTAAAGAACAGAAGATGAAACGAACGACGTCGGCTGCAGAGCACGACACGATAGCAAGAACAAGAAATGCAGGAAGACAACGAGAGTGGGTGAACGATGATAGAAACGACAGATGGAGAGAGACAGGACGTGGTAGAAAGAGCCTCGAAATGAGCGCCATGTTGTCTTGAGCTAGTTAGTTCGAGTAGCCTGAAGGGCTCCAAAGACGTGCAGGGTATTGGAAACGGTCAACCTCGACTTTCACTAAACAGGGGCGGGTTCTCCGCCTAGCCCCATTTCGGCCATTATAATCACATCTCAACGCCAAAGATGTGATGAGTATCAGCATGTCTCTCACTTGATATGTTAGGAAATTATGAAGAAATTCTCGAAATGGTGAAAGTGTATGCATACTTTATAAAGGTACGTTGGTGTCCGAACACGACTGAAACGCACCAGAAAATGCAAGGCCGACAAGCTGGACTTGCAGTGGTTTGCGGAGTGGACGAGCATGAATTGAGGTTAAGATTGCTATGGATACCCTATCAAAGGAAGCTCACTGGCTTCACAAGCCTCCTAATTGTTGACATCCGCGGTACCTGACCCGTAACATTGTGGTTAGCGGCCGGCGACTTGAGACCTGCAGTTGCCTTGTTCCTGGCTAACCTCGATTGAGAGCTCCTTAGTACCAGCCTTGCTTATCTTATCAGTAAATTTTGTGAGCCTCGTATCTTGGTAGTGGGACACTTTCTTGAAAATACCCGCTCCCACTGATTGTGATACGACCTTGAAGAGACCACTCGGTGAGTGCCCTTTCAAAGATCTTGGTTGAGTACTTGAGAAGGTCTTTGTAGTATTCTCTCCGTGGTCTGACGCCTCGTGCCCCGTCACCGAACAACACTAGTCACAATTAGAACTCAACCCTTGTGACTCACCAGATCAGGTACTGAACCTGACCAGAATTCGCGATCCAGCTGCGAAATTCAGACCCCTATCCGCAGTCATGGCCGAGCCATATTATATAGACGAGGATGCCGGCAAAGACGACGATACCGTTATCGGTACTCAGACTGCACCATACAAGACGCTTCTTCATGCCATGAAATGCCATCCACCTGAGTCAGATTCGATTAAGTATATGACGAAGAAGAGCGGTCCAGATGGTGCTACAGAATGGAAACCAGCAACTGAGTCGGCTCTCAAGAAAGCGAGGAAGCTATACGATCAGCACAAGCGCAAAGAGCAAAAGAATGCAGAAGTCGCAGTCAGAGAGAAGGCTGATGAGGCGCGAAGACAGCAGATATTAGAGGAGGCAAAGAATGTTATTTTAAAAGAAGACGCATCCTTACCAGCTCCAATCCGGATACGGCTTGACGAGACAGATCCATCGAAGATCATGCTGGGTACTAAGGAAAAGCCGGGCACAAGAGTACGAGTTCTAGGCAGGGTACACAGATTGCGAACACAAAAGGATGTCATCTTCATTACTCTCAAGGATGGCTACGGCCATATGCAAGTTGTGTTCGGTGGTGACTTGATCAAGACGTATGCCGCTATGACTCTCACTCTCGAAACCTCCCTTGAAATTCGAGGTCAGCTCCGCGAACTTCCACCCAACGCTAAAGCCCCTCTCAACCGCGAACTTCATGCAGACTTCTTCGCCGTGATAGGCATGGCGGCAGGCGACAAGGAAGCCATCACCAACAAAGTGCAAGCGGGCGGTGATCCTCAAACACTTCTAGACCAGCGTCACCTTGTGCTGCGAGGCGATGTCCTGTCTAGTGTTATGAAAGTACGTGCAGCTGTCACTCGAGCGTTCCGACAAACATTTTTGGAAATGCGATGCCTCGAAGTCACACCGCCCTCCATGGTCCAAACACAAGTCGAGGGTGGGGCTACTCTATTCGCCTTTCCATATTACGACCAGCAAGGTTATTTGACACAATCGTCTCAACTGTACCTTGAAACCTGTCTCGCTTCAATGGGCGACGTTTTCTGTATTTGCCCTTCTTTTCGTGCTGAACGCTCCCTGACCAGACGTCATCTTGCGGAGTACATGCACATCGAAGGCGAGCTAGACTTTATTACCTTCGATGACCTCCTCTCACATCTCGAAACGCTCATTTGTCGTGTCATCGATCTCGTTCTCGCCGACCCGATCACAGCTGAACACATCAAGGAGCTCAACCCGGATTTCCAGAAGCCTTCTCAACCATTCAAACGTATGCGTTATTCCGATGCTATTGATTGGCTCGTCGAAAACAAGATCGACTTTGACGATGAAGATCTTCCTGAAGACCATCCTGAGCGAAAGCGACCGCATCGCTTCGGAGACGACATAGCTGAAGCTGCTGAGCGACGGATGACAGATATCCTCAATGTTCCTATCTTCTTGACGCACTTCCCAGTTGAGATCAAAGCATTCTATATGTCGAGGGATCCACAAGACCCCCGTGTCACCGAGAGTGTCGACGTGCTTATGCCAGGAGTCGGTGAGATTGTAGGTGGCAGCATGAGAATATCAGATTACGACGAGTTGATGGCTGCATACAAGCGAGTTGGCATTGATGCAGCACCGTACTATTGGTACACTGATCAAAGAAAGTAAGTACTTCCCCTCTATCCTTCACGTAGCGCTGGGACCCAGACTGTCTGTCTACCCATGCTTGATTCGCGATGAACATAATTTGTGCTGACTATTGCCTTGCAGATACGGTACGTCCCCACACGGCGGCTACGGTCTCGGTCTCGAACGATTCCTAGCCTGGCTATGCGGTCGCTTCACAGTCAGAGAGTGCGTCCTCTATCCTCGTTTCACCAACAGATGCACTCCCTAGAAAAACACAACAAAACGTGCAATGAGATTGCAAGGAGAAACACACGACGACTCAAATACATGTGAAGAAAGAACGTCTTCGAGATGACAACACCCACGAGGGCACACTAAGTAACCATGGGAACACACTAACTCGGGCATTGAAGTGAAGTGCCATCGACACCTGCAGTATCTGAGACTGGGTAGATAGCGAAGCAATGGGGAACCACATAGACCATATCCAGGTAGATGTCGTGATCTACAAGCTCATCTCAAGAACCATCGTACTTGTTCTTTTTCCCATCATACACCGCCATCTACTGCACGCATGTCCTTCATGTTCCTTCCGCAGACATAATATCGCACCACATTTTAGAAGACAATACGACGCAGTGCCCCCCTACGCAATCCCGCCTTCCGCGCACGAAGCCGGATAGCAACTACCTACCTGCTCATAGACCGTGATATCGTCCTTCCGCATGCCCGGTGTAAAAACCTCATGTCCGTGTCCACGTGCTCTTCACATAAACACGGCCTAATCACTCTCACCACAACGTAGCGGAATAAATATCACGAATTAGAGGATCACCATCTCACTACCACAATGCGAGTCTGTGTGTATGAGTGATATTAGATAGGACAACGAAGTACGTAGCGTGAGATGTGGGTTTTAGTGGTGGAGCGCGTCTTGCTTGCGTGAGGTACTGTAGTTAATGTGGTCATAGAGGGTGTTTGGATGTTGGATGGCTTGATGTTGTTTCTCTGGTTGGAGAGTAGGGTGTGGTGTACCTACAGTATGCTGCTTGGCTTGAAGGGGGTGGTGGACTTTGCTGCAGGGTGTTTCGTGTGTGATGTTGGTCACTGAGGGATTCAGACGTGTAGATTAGTGAGTGTGATTGATATGGTTGATGATGAGCCGGGAGTGAGTATGGTATGGATTAAAGTACACGATTTTTCGGAGATGGTGAATGTGGGTAGGCGTCGTTTGTCGTCGCGAAGGTGGTTGCTGGTCGAATCGTATACA
This sequence comes from Neophaeococcomyces aloes, assembly GCA_022813445.1. Classification (NCBI taxonomy): domain Eukaryota; kingdom Fungi; phylum Ascomycota; class Eurotiomycetes; order Chaetothyriales; genus Neophaeococcomyces; species Neophaeococcomyces aloes. The sequence goes on from JAKLMK010000016.1 coordinate 185,015, forward strand.
TTGCATACTTAATACCTATACTGTAGATGCTGAGTACAATGGGATATCTGTTCGTTGTGCAATTTTCACACAGGAGTCCACCGAGATGTGGTTAGAATGAGGGCAGTAGCAGGAAAACGAAGACAAATCGATGAGAGCCAAGCGACGAGACGTGCTACAGATTAGGTAAGTGGAAATGGTGAGGTGTTAGAGACTTATGTATCTTCAGAGCACATTGAATGAACGAATAACCTTTTCATAAACGTGGCAGAGCCAGGTTTGCTTATAGGTGATGTATTCGAATAAACTGCATGATGGTTCTATGGGTACCTACCTGACCTGGTGCTTGGTGAAGGGTGAAGGAGCTTGTTGACGAGCAGTCAGCGCTTGTCTTGTTGTTTCATCGGAGGAGTTGTATGCAGGGCATGCTTATTGATGCATGTTCTACGAACAGCAGAGTGAAGTGCACAATTCTGCTCCAGCGAATATGGCAAGAGATAAGAGTATCACACCGACAGAAATGCCGTGGCGCTTTGGATGCTTGGTTGATAGGTGAGGTCCTGCTTTGAAGAGGGCTTCAACGACCAGGCAGGGACGCAAGGTAGCACACACAGCATACCTAGGTATGCAAAATATTTCGGGTTGTTCCAGGTTGCGTGCATCAGAGTGGCCAGGCACGTGGCTGATTTAGGTACGTTACTATCTTCCATCCTCGGCTATACTGTACTGCATGCACACCTTGAAACCACTTACTCGAGACCTCACAGCAATTTTATACTATCTCGCACCGCTTGTCTTTGCTACAGGATGTGCACATGTGTGTGTAAGAACCTGTAGAGTTGCCACCGATACCCCGTGCTTATGCAACTGTTTTGAGGTGCACCCTACTTATAGTTCCGTGCTCGTACAATGCAAAGTATGAAGGTTTCATTGGATAGACAAGGTTTGAACTGTGCGTTAAGCCGCGTGGTCGCAGGAAGATCGTGAGTCGATCAGGGCCAAGTCTCGCGATGAACCACAATTCTCGATGATGGCGTAGAAGAGCTTAGTAATGCGCCATCGAGTGTGTGCAGATTCGGTGGATCTGCTTATGCAACCATGTTTGGTCGCCCGTGGCTCATCCTGGCAATTTCGAGTCCATTCATCCTTCCCGGCCACTGGACCTGGCACCTTTATCGCAAGCTAGAGAACAGTGACTCCTCTGCACAGCTGCTGCCAATCTACGCTATGCCGGAAGATTGTGACGGTACTGCTTTGATTGGTAAGACCACGATCGACCAAGCAGGACATTGCTGGCCAGACCCCATTATCCTTTCGGTCGGCGTGGCGTCGTATCCACAATGCCTGACTTGCATGTCCGTGCTCACCAACTTTGCTTCGACATGTGTCGGAAAGTCGTCGATCGTGGACTTTGAACATATCGAATCATTGTACCTCACCTGGTGCTTTGAATGTCCCAAGCAGAAACACAACGCTCGACACATTTTGGTAACCAAACATTTCCAAATCGCTTGCGGATAGGCCCAAGTTACCCTCATCTCACTAAATGGATGGCGTCATAAACTCGGCTGCAGGTTTGCCTTTCTCGGTCTCCATGGAACACGCTAAGAGGCCGTCCTCACCCGTTTGAGATAATTTGAGTATATGTGGACAACTTGAAGGTATCTTTCAATTAAACCTCGAAGAACCGCCGCTTGTTCGAGATCTCTAGTGCTATCGATCTCGAGTACTGTTACTCGGTAACCACTGGAACTGAGCGTGGTCCAAACTGACCTTGTTTCCCACAGGATGGCCATGTTCAACGACAACTTCTTACTTACGCCCCCATCGCCATCCATGCCAGTCTGTTCTCCAATCGTGGAGAAGATTGAGGCGTTGCCTATAACACCACCAGATAGTGCACAGACGTTCGCAGAAAAATCCAGCAGGATCAATAGCAGATCAGTAAAAAAGGTACTGCATGTGGTGGCAACAGAACGAGACGCATTGACGCATTTGGAGAGCCTGTACGCCACATCACTCACTGCACAAAGATCGCTTTCAGAGGCCATCTCGTTCATCCTGGCTTCCCAGTCACGGCATGGCAAGATCGTTTTCACAGGAGTAGGGAAGTCCGGATGGATTGCACAGAAGCTTGTGGCGACATTCAATTCGCTAGGGATTGTAGCCTTATTCTTGCACCCGATAGAGGCCCTGCATGGAGATTTGGGAGTCATTCGGCCGAACGACGTGGTTATCATGGTCACATTTTCAGGAAAGACTCAAGAGTTACTTACTCTCTTACCTCACATACCGTCGTGTGTGCCTTTAATGGTCATGACCTCTCATGTGGTCCCGGACACGTGTCCGCTCTTATCTGTCTCTCGGCGAGAGAGATCAAACAGCATCTTGTTACCGGCACCGATACATGTCTCGGAGAAAGAAGCCTTCGGACTGTCTGCTCCAACAGCGTCGACGACTGTTGCACTTGCCTTGGGTGACGGGTTGGCGCTTGCTGTAGCAGACAGAATGCATTCAGATCCAGACAGAACACCTGCTGCCGTTTTCAGCACAAACCATCCTGGGGGCGCTATCGGCGTTACGAACTCTCAAGCTGCACGAAAAATGAGTGATATTGCTGTGCAGGTTGATGATATACACTCAGTTTTGCCTTCCACAGGAAACACAATGAAGTGCTTTGATGTCCTCTTGTCAGCCGTACGCTCGCCGAGGGGGTGGGTCAAGTTATCAAGTAACCATATCATAGCACCGCGGAGGTGTCAGAGGCTGGTTGATCCTAGTGTGCCCGTGCAGGGTTTTGTGGACGAGCGTGGTCCCCTTGTGGTAGAGCGAACGGATTGGATTAGTGTTCTAGGAGATTGCACAATACAGGAGTGCAAAGAGTGGATCATTAGGATGCGAACTGAGGGCAATGCCAGGGGTAGACAATTCTTGCGGCCAGGAACAATCCTGGGCATAGTTGATTGTTACAGCCAGAAGAGTGGTGTTGTGGAGATAGAGGACGTTGTCGGCGACGATTTTTGTGGTACTCTTTGAGCGTTTTGTTTTTCTTCACATTTTTGACACGATAGAGCGTCCTCGTGGATTCGGAACGATTTTTCTTTCGTCGCTATAACGCCGGCGTCATCCATACCAATCATCAACTTCCTCTTCGCTCGAGTCGTCTGCGTAGTGCTCTAAGACGATTGGCTGTCTCTCATCCTCTTCTACAATGGTCGCTAGAGGCGAACTCTCTTGGACAGTTCTGGTGTCTTTCGTGCGGAGAGCTTCGCGTCTTTCTCGTAATCGCTTGATTCGATCATCCATCGCTTCCATGATGTCAAACTCTTCTTCCATCCTCCTGCTCTCGTCTTCTTTTTCAGCTTCGGCTTCGTCCTCCCTCGTATGAATGTCACTATTCTTCTGCTGTTCCAGAAGTTCGGTGGCGGACACCGGTGCCGCTTCAATGGTTGCAGAGGTGTAGCTTGGCTGTGCCAAGGGTGCAACATCGCGCTCGAAAGCAGCCCACTCATCTTCATCAACGGTGTTAATTGGATTTGGTTTCTCGATAGGTGCCTCCTCAACGATCTCTTCAGAGGGTACAGGGAATTCGCCTGCGCCATCAGCGGGTAGAACAGATGACTCTGGCACGACAGAATCAGGTTGCATAACTGAATCGATCGGGTCGGGCGGCTGAATATCATCTGAAGCAGCTTTTGGTTTCTTTCTTGAATCAACCTCGTAATCACGCTCTTGTTCTTCATCGTCATCCACACTCTCTATCTTGCGTTTTGTAGGTCGAGCCGATGGTTCTGAGGTTTTCTGAACACTTTTCCTGTGGTTCAAGCTTTTGAGGTGGCCCGGCCATAATTGTTCTGATTTGATGTTCAGGTGACAAATGTTGCAGCTCAACGCGCCATTCTTGGAATACGAAAGATGGGGGTGAGATATTCGCCTTGACTGCCGCTCAGCTGCTAAGAGGGCTCTGACGTCTGCCATGAGAACTGGAGTCGATATGTTTCAAGATATTCCTGCTTGAGAAAACGTCCCCTGCCGGGCTTCCTGTGATTCAGATGTAAACCTTTAGGACGTGCAAGAAGTTGTTCCTGTATTGGATAAACACCAAGAGAACGTCCTGGTATGATGTTTGCCTGCAGAGACCAAGATACCACTTACATACAGACCAACCGAGACACTGTGCTCGTGCATTTCTAAGCTTGGTCTCTCGAGCTGTTTCTCGATCACTTTGTTTCAGATGCACTGGCTGCCTGTGATCAGTGGTCGGCAGATGACCGTAATTAAGCCGATTCGTTCAATCATAGCACGTGACAAGCTACCTCCTCACGTTTGCTAACATGACCGCAAGTTCTCTGGATTTCGTTGCCTCACTGCTCCATATCTGCCACCATCATTCTGTCCAGGACCTGGCGCACTGATCGCGCAACCTCAAGAAACATCTTTGCTTGCTCTATACTCCAACTGAGGGCTATTTACGTGTCCACGAACACTTGTGTACTGAGACTGCCTCTTGTTGAGACAAAGTCGCGTTGAGCAGTTCGCTCTCTGCCTCAACTTTAGTAGCTGTCAGCACGAATGACATTGTACTTATACTGCTTGTCAAGTAAGACACTGTAAACGTGCTTCGAGCTACTGCGTGACATTAGTCATGGCTGGTAAGTGTTATGAAGCTGTTGTGGCGCGTTGGCCATCGCGACGTGGATTTGCTGACCATTGTCACTATAGACGAACCGCGCCGTTCTGGGCGTGCCACCAAGGGCCAGCACACGAAAGATCGCGATGAGAGTGACTCGAAGAAGAAGGCAAAAGGGAAAGGCAAGAGGAGCAAATCAGAGCCCGAACCCGAAGATGAGGATGAAGGAGATGATGAAGAACTTATTCGATGCATATGTGGCGAGTATGAAGAGGAGGAGGATAACCCGCGCACTATGATCTGTTGCGACAGTTGCTCGGCGTGGCAGCACAACGACTGTATGGGTCTTGCGGAAGACTATCAACCAGAGAAATACTTCTGTGAGCTATGCAAACCAGCTGACCACAAAAAGCTGCTTGCCGCTGTTAAGGCAGGGAAGAAGCCATGGGAGGAAGTAGCTCGCCAACGTGAGGAGGACAAAGCCGCAAAAGCGACCAAGAAGAAGGGCAAGAAAGGTCGCAAGTCTGGTGCTAGCGTTGATCCCAGGACGAGCGATGCTCACCGCACCCCTACTTTAGAGCCTGAGGAGTCAAACTCGAGGAAGAGAAAAGCGGCCGATTCGCCAGCTCCTGACATTAAGGTGAGTCAACTGCGTTTGTGCCATGAAAAAACCACTAATACATGGTTAGGCAAAGAAACCCCGAGCATCTATCTCTGCCCCTGAAGACACGAATGACCAAGATGGTGTAGAGGAGGTGCAAAACGCGACACAAGACAGCCCTCAACCAGCACGAGCTAACTCGATTTTATCCAATGTGGTGCGAGATGCTAAAGATATCTCGAATCCCACCCGACGAAACACTGCTAGCAGAATTATCAAGCCTTTCATAGAGCAGACCGAGAGTCTTGTACAAGACGGAGCAGTGTCTCTGGGCAAAGATCAGACTGTGCAGGAACTCGGGACACAAATTGCACTCGAAGTTGAGCACGCTGTTTATCACGTACGATCAGAAGGTTCAGGAGAACCAAGTAATGCCTACAAGGAGCATATACGAACTATCCTTAATAACATAAAAAGTAACACAAGTCTAGCCATTCGGTTAATGAGCAGGGCGTTGCCTGCGGACGAACTTGCTGCTATGGAGGCATCGGACATGGCGACGGATGAGCGAAAACAGCAGGATGCCGAGGAAAAGGCGACCTTGGATAAGCAGCACGTCTTGACCAATGAACAAGAGCAAGGGCCGAGGATCAGGAGAACACACAAAGGTGAGGAGTATGTCGACGATTCAGTGCAAATTCCGGAATCAACATCATCCAGAATACCAGTAGGAAAGCAAGACGCTGTTGACCATGACGCAGAGGCCAAAAGCCCTGCGCAAGCAACTCCAGGCAACAAACCCCAACCTCTACGCAAGGCTTCCGCAGCTAGAAAGGGGCAACTATTCAGAGACCCAAGACGGAAATCGTCTTCCAACTTTGATATTGACAAAGTTTGGTCCACAGTGCAGGGCTCTCCGACTGCAGCTGAAACCCCGAAACCACTTGGTGGACGACAGCAAACCTCTCCCCCGCCATCGACACAGATAGCCACAGCTGATCCAGAGATCGACCATCTGCTCAAGGACGAAGACAATGAGTCTGAGCCATACTCGCCCAAAGACTTCACAGAAGATGGTATAGTGTGGCGAGGTCGTGTGAATGGTGGCAACCTGGGCACCTTCAGCGCCACGGCGAAATTTGCTGCTGGCTGCCAACCGGATGTTGATAATCTTCGTATGACGTGGAACGAGGTGCTGCCGGCTGAAATCAAATTACATGGTAGAATCCAGCCGTCCAAGGCGGACGACTATTTGTGTGGACTGGAATACTCTAGTACTACTGAACTCATCATCGTTAGTATTGGTGAGCCAAAGGATGCCGAAGATAAGATCCAGTTCGACAAATTTTTCAATTATTTGAAGCAGAAAGGGCGATACGGTGTTGGTATGCAGCACCAGGTACCTGCCATCAAAGACATATACCTTCTGCCAATGGAAGTCGGCCAACACTTACCGATGGTCATGAGAGCTTTGGAGCACCAGTTCGCTGATCCGGTCCAAGAGCGCTCATTCCTCGTACCGATTGTCATCAAATGGACAGATCTACCTCATAATGCTGACCATGTGAGACAGCAACAAGAAGCAGCCACGATGAGCCCAGGGGTTGGTCCGGCCGTCGCCCAAACGCCTATCACACCTCACGAACCTCAGGCACACTTCCAGTCGCAGTCTCACTCACAACTACCGCAGTATGGGCAGCCATTGAACGGAAGCGGATCGGCCCCTGCTGCTCACCAATTGTCATCAGCACCAGCCCAGTCCGTTACACCATCACCACAGGCTCCAATTGCTCATGCTCCAGTGCATGCTCAATTACCGCAGCATCAGTCAGTAGCTGCAATCAACGCCCTTCGTGTGCTCGGAGCGGATATGGCGGCCCTACCGGCTGTTGTGAATCTGGTCGCACAAGCACCAGAAGCAGGAGAAAACGAGTTTACCGTGATCAAAGAATGTATAGATGAGAATGCCGAGGCAGGCAGGTCGTTACCGGTTCTGACGCAGATGTTGACTGCTAAATACCATTCGCAGAAGTCATCCAAGGAAAACGGCAGTGGCCAGCCACAAGCACCTGTTGCTGCTTGAAGTTTTAAATTTAACAAGACTTATGGATATACCACGATGCAATGAATGACCACCCCGGGTTAATGACCTGGGTTATAGTATGTTTTGTTGAAACAAGTGGTCTGTGTGCTGACTGGAATTTTGTCACGATCTCCAATAAGGCCACCAGATCTGGATGCTATGGAGGTGGATGCCTTGGATCGTTTCCACCATTCGATAACGGGAGAACAGTGGGCACAGATTTACAGGGTGGGTAGTTAGAACTGTACAAAGCATTCCTTTTGCACGATTGTCGCTGAATGAAACGGTACTTTCGAAGTCGGACCAAGTACATGTTTTCAGTCCACCTCTGTGGTTCTGATATCCATCCTATGCAGTAAGAACTTTGATGTACAGTATTCCTATGTATGTCTCGAAAGTGCCCAGTAGGCCGCATCATACTCGCATAAAGCGAGCAGCTCTTTGATGGCAAACATCCGCCAACGAACGCCACTATCGAGCCTACAGAGAAGTGGCTCTCACGCAAAATCGTGCTTGTGATGTAACCGACTTTCACACGGAAACGTTGACAAGACGTATCGATAACAGGACTATTATGCAAATGCTCCTGAAGCGCTACCAAGCAGACAGCTTTGCCTTTCTCGGAGGGTTCAAGTACTGGAAGCTGCTTGCGTGACACGTTGATGAAACACGATGAACAAAAAACTGCATGGATTGAACGAATCGAAGAATAGTAGTGATGCATTTACCACCAATCAAACAGACGATCCGACTTTGGAGTTGCCCGCCAGGGTTTCAAGCTCAGGGGTGCGCCAGGCCACTCAGAATGCTGGACCTGGACATCTGCAGGAACCGAAACCTAAAGCAGAATTCGGCTAAGCGCGGAGCTGGCGCTGTTGGCGGCAGCTTCCAAGTTCGATGTCAGCCTCGACCAGGCCGTCGTTTGATCATGGCTCACTCAATCCTGCTTTGAACTCTACCACCCTCTCTGTAGCAATAGTTGTCCGTATCGACTCGATACTTTTGTTTGTTTGCGATTGTCACTCATTACCTTGCACGTACCAAAAACGGATCACACCAAAATAGTCATTCTTTGTCCTCGATCTAGCCATCCATTCACCGCACGTACCTCTGATCCCAGCCTCCGCAGTTCGAACAGCGTTATCATTCGACAACCGATCAAGACCAAGATCTCGCTGTTGCTTAGGCAGTAGATCGTGGCCGAAAGGACGAATGAGACTGGAGTTCGGTACCCGGAAGCGATGCGATAAAGACTATACACACTCATTCAACTATCGAGCTGGACTCTCGTTAGATCGGCAGCGCCGTGGTTTTCTTTGCGCGAGTTCAAAGTTGAACAAAGACACGTTCATTTATATCCCTTCACGTTGTCTGCCAGGTTGCAGACTCCCATCTTAACCACTAATTCGAGAAAATGGGTTGCTGCGGTGGTGATCGCGAAAAGCAAACTGTTCTGAAAAATGATGTGAAATGGGATTATGTTGTAGGTGCCCATCAAGTCCTATGCCTACGTATTGCTAACCTCTCAATAGAACCTTAACGATTTTAAATCGAGTTCCTGCTTCACAGTTCTCGCATACCTCTATTTATGGTTGATGTTCTTCGTCTCCATCTCCGTTTACGCTGTCGACACATTTACCGCCATTAACCTTCTTGCATTCAACCGGTGGGCCGGACAGATCAAGCCGGCATTGGATCTTAAGTACTCACGCTGGATCTTTGCAGGATGTATCATACTGTCATTTGTTCTTTTAATATACCGATGGATGCGAGCGTTAAAGGTTATGCGAGGAGGAAAGGTTGCAAAAGCCTATCTTGACCCACTTGCTGTCCGTGTCGAATGTATCAGGATGGGAGAAAGTCGAGGTTGGAAACGATTTTTGGTCTTTGCAGAATTGACCAAGAGTCGGAAAGGTGCCGATTATGTCGCTCTCTTTGCCTATTTCTCCTTCGAAGCATGGCTACGGATCGTTTTTGCCGAAGGTCCTCGTCAAGTCATCAACGCTATGACACTAGTCGCTTATGCTGAAGCGAACTTCGTCCCTGTGGGACAACATGCTACTCCTCTCGGCCAATCACCATTCGTTCAATTCTGGAAAAATGTTGGTGTTCTGGCAGAAAAGGACAATCTCCAGGTTGCCATCATTTTTGGCATGCTGTGGACTTGTCTGATTTGGCTCATCTCTGCTATCAGCCTTGGAGTTTCGGTCGTTCTATACCTTGTCTTCCTGTGGCATCATATCCCGAGCAGCGCTGGTGGATTGTCCGGTTACTGCAAGACTAAAATCAACAAGAGAATGGAAAGGATTGTAAGGACGAAGACTGCCAAGGCTCTAAAGAAAGAAAATGAGATTCGTGCACGACAAGAAGCAAAAGCCATGCGGGAAGGAACAAATTACAAGAGACAGCCTACACTACCAGATATGGGTGATGTAAGCACACCTTCTTTGGTCCCCATATCGCGACAATCGACCATGACCACTTTGCCCGAATACTCCTCGAGGCCAGGGACTGCGAATCCATCAGAAGAGAAATTTCCGCCATTGCCGGCACCAATCAATACTCAGATACATCCCGCACCTCGTAGGCATATGACATCTGCATCTGATGCATCATGGTCTAGCTACAACTCAATAACCCCCTTGGTACACTCTGTTGATGATGCAGGCTACTCTCCCGCAGATCTTGTTCAGACTCCAGCTTCCGACCCGTCAATACCTTGGTCAACAAAGCCCGCCCCTCAGAGGAATCTTACAGGCTCTACAGACTCTCAGTATCAGCCTTCCATGCGCGCTCCTTCGAGGCCATCAACAGCACAGAGCTATCGTGGTACAACAAAAACGTATCAAATGGAACCATTGTCTCGACCCGGCACGAGTATGAGCCACCGATCACGACCAATGCGTCAATCGAACGACTCAGATATGCTGCCTCCACCACGAGGGATGACTCCAGTATCATCAGCTTATCCACCATATCCAACCTCCACCACCCCTGCATATATACCAAATCAGCCAGGTTCACAAGCACGCCGTACGCCAGCACCACCCATCAACTCCTATTATTCGCCTGTATCACCAATTCCAGAAGACAGTAGTAAGGGCAATAGACAAGGGCGTTCGGAGACCCCAGCATTCACTCCATATCCGCAGTCAAGGTCTCATACCCCGATTGGTCTACCTCGGAGCTTTACGCCAGGTCACCCTGCTCCGTTGCCGCGAATAGCAACGTCAACTCCAGTTAATAGTACCGGCTATGTAGCATTTAATCCAAACATGCAGCGTACGGCCTCACCTAGCCCCATGTCCGCCACGAACGAAGTCTACCGCAGCTTCAGTCAACCAGTGGTGTCGATGCCAGACGAGCGCAACACTCTATCGCCGTCTACAAGTCAAGCCTACCACAGCTTCAATCGGCCTCCGACTGCTATGGCAGGTAGACAAACACCGCAATATATCAACGACCGCAATTTAGGGCCACCGTTGACGAATGGACCAGCGCGATCAGGTAGCGTTGAGGATATCTTGGATCATTACAGACATGAGACAAGATGAGATGAGCTTATGAAAGATAGCAGTTATGATGTGCCAGCCATTACCGTCTACCAAACTAAAGCACAAATTCCTCGTTCATTTTCTTCATAAGATATGACACGTCCTGTCCATATTCCGTGTTCTGTATTTTCCGATCCCTGCCCTGTCGTGGCCTCCTCCACCTCAAATACCTCAATTAGACTGACTAACCAGCTATTTATATGCTTACTTGAATGAAGATACAGAGATATAACCCTCTAACCTATACACTCCGAGCTCACACCCGTGCCTTTGGTCAACATTCATCTCAGGTCGAGCCAACTTACAGTAGAATAAGGGAATCTATGGTAGGTACATTGTAATGAGCACGGAGTACTGTATGTATGTAGGTAGGTAGGTAGGCAGGTAGAGCAGCTGGATGAAAGAAAGAAAGCGGAGAACTTAGTTTGATATGTCATGATGACTGAATGATGAGCATAACGATGAAAGTGTTGTGTACTCATTAGTATGACGATAGGAATACATAGTGAGATGGTTGAGATTTAACCAGTCAATCAGTACGATAAGTACCTAGGGAAGAGGCTGGCAGGCTGCGTAGAAAAAATATGATAAGGATGAGAGGGGAAAAGGACAAGTAATGGGGTATCTACTATATTAGGATTATGTTATATACCTACCTAGGTATATTACACCCACGATCCATTCAATGTCACAAGTGCACCTTGTTACAACGACAACAACGAGGCGGTGGTCTAGCTACCACAGAAAAATCTGTGTCTTCTCCTCCTCCTTCACTGAAACTCTGCAGTGCAGTGCAGTGTTCACAATATAAGGTATCTCGTGCGGTTTCGCATCAAGGATAACTAGAGACTGTGGTTCTGCTCCGAACATTTGGGAGAGGAATTCGGCTTGATCGACCCAGGACCCTGGAACATTCGCACAAATCTCGGAGTGCTGGTGTGTGTCGTTGCTTGGTTGAGTTTGTAGTGCACTTTGCTTCTCATTGCTGGGGTCTTTTTGTGATCCCTCGATGCGGATTTCTGCTCCTTTTACGTAGTTGGCCCATGCCGGGAAGAAAGCCCTTGCATATAACAGCACATGGTCGCCAGGCCTCAATGACCAGATAGCATTCGCTCTTGCCCAAGCGTGGTTCGCCGCGACAGATGGATCTGCCCTAGCATCTGTGGACCATGTATGCACGTGCTCTTTCCACGCCCACGCGGCGTTCAGATTAAAGTGTACCACATCTCTAAACAAAGCTTCCTCCGGTTGTTGGTGGTACAAAAAGATGAGATCAAACCAAGAATAACTCCAATTGTAGGTGCCGTTCGCACTTTTGTTCGAATCTGTAAAACCTGTTCTCATGTTAAGTTGCATATACAAGAGCGTTGAAGGACATTGCTTACCTTGATCATGCGATTGAGTCTGGATGGTGATCTTGGTCACCCTCACGAAATTTTCTGGTATTTGCAAAGAGATGTACGGCCGTACTTCACGGAAACTTTCTACATCATCCCCCTTGATACCGCCAGGAACTATTTGAGGCCTATGATCAATGTAGTAGATACCCCAAGAACCGTAGTTGGCGACCTGTGGCTGTGTAAAGACGCACTTGATATTACCGTACTTGGTGATAGTAGTTGGCTGGACCGTATCATCGGTCGAAGTGATAGAAGCATCCTTACTACAAATGCTCATGAGCTGACCGAACCACGGCTGGTCTGCCCACCGCTGTACGGCAGGCTGATCAACGTGCCAGATCAATCCTGGTTGGGCGCCTGCTTCCAGTAGTGTTTGGATCATTTCACTGCGCCCAAAGGTAAGCTCAAAGTCCAGTATGCGGAAACCATGCAGCAGATTTTGGTTTAAGTCAACGTTGAATTCGATCAGTGCTGCAAGCGCTTCTTGATATTGTCTAAGCTGGTCCGAATAGTTGTGACGATGCAATCGTAGCAGAGCCTGTCGACTTGTCTCTTCATTCAGAGATGCTCCGCGCTGGAGGAGATTCGTAATTATAGCAGGCTGTATATTTGCGCATGCACAGTCCAAAGGGGTTTGATCATAAGCAATTGACCTCAAGTTCGGGTCAGCACCACAATCTAACAGGACATCAATAGTGTCTCTTTGAGAATGAGTTATTGCTTCATGCAGGGGTGGCATCGTTGAGTCTCGGCTATCGGGGTTATAGTCGACAACCGCGCCTCCCATCACGAGTTGTCGCGTGCAATCGATCATCCCATTCGCAGCTGCGAGTTGCAGAGGTGTAAGCTTCCTGTTCTCATCATTAACAACCATGATATCGGCACCTCTGTTCAGATATAGTTGTATAATGTTACAATGGCCTGACCAGGCGGCGTAATGGAGCGGAGTATAGCCAGCACCGTCACGGCAATCAAGAGCACTGCCACCATCAAGTAGGCACAAGAAAACACAATCTAGACCAAAGTGCGCAGCGACATGCAACCCTGATGGCTTGAGTCTGTTGAGCCAATGTCTGTGCGGATCTGTATCGGTTGCATCCAAAGGCGAAGGTTCGAGGATAAAGGTATCAGTGGCGCGTCGTTCTCGTCGCAGTAAAGATAGAGCTAAGCGATGCAATTCAGTGTCTGTACATGCAATCTGTGAGTAATGCCAACCCCAGTACCTAGCAGCATATGCACCGAAGGGAAATTGTGCCAGTATATCACCTCGTTCCAAATCCTGCTGCAAATCCTTAAAGGTTAGATATGTGAGGCAGATCATCGCAATATTCGAATGAGGTTGTGTAAGGTGTTTGATCAAGTACTCTTGTGCCGTATAGTGGACCAAGCGAATCGAGTTTGCATTTCGATCCATAACCACCAGACCCGCACAACTAGAAGCCAACTTGTGCACGTCGAAAATCAAGTTGTCCTTCATAAACATCGTTTGGCCAGGCTTGGTACCCATAGCATGTTGCATTTCAGACAGGCTCAAAGGCCTCCTGGTTGAAACCAACCATTCGAGAACTTTGGAGCCTAGTCTCTCCATTGGCTTCACTTGTTCGCGTACCCTGTCAAGAGCCTTTTCGTATGTCAAGTTCAGCTCCTCGGGAAGGACGCTGAGTGCGTGGAGTATATCGTTCTTTGTGAGCATGGAAGATAGTGACTCTAGGTGCAGTCGCACAAGCAGAAACATGCTCTGAGCTCTTTCAATCAATCCTTTCACAATCTCTTCCTCCAATTCAGGGTCATCTTCGGTGAAGTATGATAGATCAGGGTCATCCGCGATTTCTTTTCGTATGTACGCGGCCAGATCATTATCCACAGCCTGGATGTCCAGCCTGGGTTCAGATTCAAATAGTTGTTCGATGGTGCCAATCGGCCTTGAGGTGACAAGAATGCTGATGTGGGAGCCGAGGCGTTGCAAGCCCGAGATTATCACCTTACGCCCTTTCTCCGTGCACTCATCAAGAGCATCGAGGACGATGAAGACTCTCTGATAGGATTTGACAGCAATCGACAGCAGAGTCAGATAGTGATGTTCATTGAACTTGAAGCGAGCCTTGCCAATCTCTTCATACTTATGAAACAAGGCCTTGGACATGCTTGGCTGTCCTCTGAGAATTTGCCCAAGCAGGTCACCAAATATCGCTCTGGGGTTCTGCTGGTCTTTGTTGCCATAGTCGAAATATATCGAATTGACAGAAAGCTCGATACTCTCTTTCGCAGATATGATGGATTGCTCGTCTTTCTGCTTCCTCAGCTACTCGGTCGCAATAGCTGCCATGCATGTCTTTCCTGCACCGGGAATACCGGGACACCACAAGACTTGACCCTGCCCAGTGCACCAGTCCCTGAACTTCGTGGAATCTAGGAACCATTGTCCTGTTCCTGGAGTGCACTGATCGATGACTGTATCATGTTTGCTACCAAAGTCAAGTGAGGGTAGCAGACGTAGTAACTCTTCGAATTTTCCAGCCTCGTAGTTGTTTGGTGTTTTCCCATTAATGTACACATTACCGATGACCGCAGAGGCGTGACCACCAAGTAATATATCCCCATAGCTGTGTCCCGCTCCTGTGCTTATGTGCTCTTGTGCGTTTGACAGCTGTAAAGCGTGGCGGGGGTTTTGCTCTTTCGTTGCGGAAGACTGCGCCATTTAATGCTGTAATCCGGTTCTCTGAGCTCCAGGAAATTGGGGACTTCGGGAACGACGAACCACATCATGTTTTGAATAGGTACCAAGTCTTGTAGGACAACGGCGTTGTAGATTGGACTTCTTAAGTATGTTAAAGTGGTGCCTAACGTGGTAAGATGGTTCAAGGCAGGATCGTCCCGGGACACAACGCCCACCTTGCGGCCCATGTGCGCCTTGTCGGCAAATGCCTGCCGAGCACTGGTAGAGGCAACTGCAGTGGCTGAGTAACATACTGTACAGTAGTCTACCGAGTGGCATTCGTTAATTCCTGCCGTTCAGAGGTTGATGCGTGTGAGAGTCCTAGTGAAGAGATTTGTATAGCATAGTACTATACGATACTATAATCCAGTCAGTACAACTAATACCATTAACAATGTTAAAGCACGCACTGATGGAATTGTAGTCTTGATTGAGTAAACTTAGTTATGTAGCTGTCATGTCCGCATGATTGATATGTGGATAGATAGATGCTTTGATCTCTGAAACCCCAGTAATAGAACATGTGAATACATCTGCGAGCTGGCTTGTCACAAGAGGTAGACAAGGTCCACTGCAGTACACTGTAATATGCTCATCCCCAGTGCGCAACTAGAGAAAATCGTATCTGCGTGGTAATACCATTAAATACACGATCCACCGTGCTTCGTGTTGACAGAGAGCTCATTTGCTCGTCATAATGGCTGCTTTCTGCTATAAGCAGTTGAGTTTGCTTTCCGTTCCCTTGCATTATTTACAGAGGTCCCGGTATGCCGCTGAAGAAAGGATGGGAACGCCTCCTGCACTCACTGTCTTCTGCTATGATCAGCTGTTCCCCCTTTCCTGTACTTGCGTAGACCGTTGAATACAGAGCGCTTAGTGTCATTTGGGAAAGGTCATTCTGTTTTGTTGCTTTGTGATCCGTTAGCTTGCCCTTGGTTTCTATATCCCATGATCATGGCCAAGGGTGCCGTTGGTTTTCGGACCCGCTTCCCTTGTTTTGTCTGATTTGATCGGGTTTCGCTTCTGAGCTTGAACGATCTTTACACGTCGTTCGACCAAGCGTTGCAACCTAACAAGTTGCTCCTCCTCTGACCCAGTGACTAAATCTACCACTTCGGGAGGGGCGTCGGTAATCAGTCGGTGAATAAGGTTGTTGATTTCGCTGGAATCATCGACGTTTGTGCTGGTGGTTTCCACTATTCTGTTATCCGATACACCATTCACACCAGTAGTCGCTGAATCCTCTGCAGCTGCGAGATCGACTAGGTTCAGAGCCGTCTGTTGTTCGATGAACGTTTTGGAATGGAAATTGACCTGTCCTTGTGCAACTGTCCGAGTATATTGATTTATAACGCCGTGCCTTTGATCATCAGAAGTTGAGGGCTGGAAGTCCTCATGCTCGCTCCACTGTTGTGACATTGGTACTGAAGGATGACTTCGATAGCGGGCTCCGTCAGGCAACCATGATTTCACGTGGAAGCGAGTAGCGGGGATGTGTTGGGCGTGCGGAACAGCATGATCGTAATACCAGTCTCGTCGTGCTCGTGCTAGGAAGTCGAGCTTGATGCTCTCTTCTGGAAGTCTGTACACGCCACTTCCCATCTCTACCTCTTTGATGTTAAAGATCGGCTCTTCAGGATCGAGCGCAACATCGATAATACCATTGTTAGGCTGTCGTAGGGGTGCGAACAATGGCCTCGTCTCGGCGTTTTTCGGTCGGCGAAGTCGTGGTTTACGGCCTAATTCGCCAGGTGCAGCACCCACAGCTCGGCTGATAGCGCGGTAGTCGTTTTCGATGTGTAGCGGACACGTCCATGTGGCAGTGGCTTTGCCATCGACGAAGCGTTTTGGAGCAGTGGCATGAGGTGGGTCAAGACAATCCAGGTGCCATTCGTTTGTGCAAAAGTCACAGGGAATCATTTCTCGATCTCCTCCAGTCGTTAAACCACATCGATAACAAAAGCGGACATTGCCTTTGTTGTCGCGCATGTCTTTGTAGTTCGGTGGTCGCATGGCGCCATGATGATCTGCTCGGGCAGCACCTTTCTTGTTGGTTGGTGGTATAGGAATCTCCTCATATGAGCCGTCTTCCCCAGTCTTAACATTTTCGAAATAATCGCGGACAGTGGCGGGAAGATTATATGCTCGTGGATATGCGTCAGATACATTCGCAATGAGCGTGGCCATGAGACCATGTATTTCCTGTTTCGGTTTCTTTCGGGCCTCGCACTCAGGACAATCCCAGTGCCCTACAGGCACAGAAGCAATCGGCGGCTCAAGGCAGTCAAGGTGAAATGAGTTAGGACACGAATCACAACAAACCACGAAGCCACCGCCACCGCAACTGCGACAGCGATCCTCATTTTCTTGTAGTTCCTGAGAAGCAGAGTCAGCTATAGTCCAAGACTGCATGAAGGGTAAAGACAGTCAAGTGCGTTTTCAGGCGCAAATAATGTAGAGCTAATCACATGCTTGTCGGCACATGATGCAGGGATAGCAAACATTGTCATGCAAGCCGTTTGACAGGTTTTTCAATCGGAAGGGATAGAAAGAGGCAATAGGAAAGATCGAAGGAGATTTCATCGTACCTCTGCAGAAAGATCTGCGGCAATGGCGATGTCAAAGCCAGGCCCCGCACGCGCCGTGCCAGAATATCCGGCCGCACTGGCACTATTCTTCGGTTTCTGTGGCCTGTTCACAATGCGGTTAGCTATCTCTTTTGAACGTACCCAGGCGTAAAAGAAAGAATCATATGCTGATGATATCTCATAATTGTCTGCAATCGCAACCGACAAACGGTCTGGAAAGTGCGTAAAGAGCAGCGCAAAACGGAAGCAGTGGATAAAGGAGTAAAGGCTCACTTACGATATCATCACCCTAGGATGTCGCTGTTTTGATGATCGTGGTTCCCTAGCAGCTCGAGGGGTTGATGCACGTGTGCTCGATGCACCTACACTATGTCGCACATTGGTCGGTGCAACGGGCAACGAGACGGAAATGGCATCAGACAATGATGATTGGTCGTCCGCAATAACTTCATCATAACCACGCTTTCGCCCGGTGCCGTTGATGGCTGCGAAGTCGCCTTGACTCGTCGGAGACGATACTTCGATCAGTGGATTTGGATGAATGACAGGTGGTGGCGGTCCTTCTCGGATTGTGGGTTGTGGAAATGGGTGACTCTCGTCGAGTTCAGGTCGCAATTCACTAAACTGTACTGAGGTAGGAGGATTGTAGTTGTAGTCTCGAACTGTCTGACTTTCGAAGAATTTGCGCTGTTCATCAACCTCTTTTATTTCGTCATCCGACAGAGGATGAGTCAACTTGATTTTCTTGGTCGCTGGTTGGTTGGTAATGTTAATGTCTTGATAAGAGTATCTGGGAGGAACTGATGGTTGTTGAGAAAGGTCAGCGCCCAGTAAACGTGTCTCACTACTAGACGCCACTTGACTCGGGTCTTGGCGCTGGACGGCCGAAGATCTCGTGGCTCGCCCTCCACTTTCACCACTCAAACCAGGCATACTGGGGCTTGGCGGTTGCGCTATCGATATTGCTGTCGACAATGTACTGGTGGTGGATGCGTCGCTAGATCGTCTTCTGCTTGGAATTGTCGCTACTGGAGGGTCATCAAAAGAGGGTTGATCGGCATGGATTGCGATATCTGTGGTTGCAAAGTCGGCTGCCGGGACGTCAAGTATTGAAGGTGAATCTTGTCTAAATTTGGGTGGTGAGTTGTAAATTGAATGCTCCATTCGGGCATTGTGTGAATTTAAGGATGTGTTTTGCGCATTGTTATTGACGGAGGCTGGGTCGTGAACAGACGATGGATTCTTTGTTGACCAAGTTGCAATGTATCCCACGGTTTGAGGCTGCACGGGCAGAGCATTTGCACTCGTTCCAGAAGATTGATCAAACGTGTTTGGCCATCTCCGCATGCCCTTCTTGACGTGGTGTTTGAAAATCTTAAAGTGCTCGAGAGGAACGTTTTCGCCTTTGTTCTGAAGAATCACCTCAAGAGCTGCAAGCATTCTCGACTCATACTTGGCCTCGTCTATCACGTTTTGCAGACCTGCTACAACATTGGACTTGCCTTCAGATTGTGCTTGATAAATAGCTTGGTTGAGATAACCACGCATTCTTTCTTCTCGGACGTGCTCTTGGATAGAGGATGTTCTCGGAGAGGCTCGTGACGGACGTGGTGTAGATCTGAGGCCTAGAGGGAGGAAGGAGGGAGAGCCGTCAGCAGGAATATACTTCATCTCCTCGACCTCCTTTTTCGCTGGCCTGCCTCGTGGTGGACTGATTGGTGTTTGCGCCATCGGCTCCAATATTGGTTGCGGCAAGTGTTGGATGGGAGAAACAGTAGGAGGTAGTGACGCTGGCGGTTGCGGTGCGGGAGGTGGTGCATCAAGTAGAAGTTCAGGATCGATAGGACTTGCGACGTCTAGCCTCGCAGTTTCCACGCTCGGACTCGCAATGCCTTCACTATAGACTGGCGTTCCCCTTGCACTTAACGATAGCCGATTGTTGTAATTCACTTTTAATCGTTGTAACAGTTTCTGGTTAGGTCCTGTCCCTAGTGGCTGCATATGCTCGAGTACACCAACTCTTTCAAGTCCCCTTGTATCCTCGAAGCTGGGCACGCCATTGCGAACCAGCGGCTCGACCCAGGATTCCAGCCTCGATTGTCGCGACAGCCCATTCTCCGGACGCTGCACTTCAATCGTCGGCTGTACTGGAGGTGTTGTTTCGTTGTTGGTGGCGAAGGTCGCAGGACTTGAATAGCGACTCGACCTGTTTCGTAAACTTCTGGTAGTTGACATGACCGTCCCGCGCACGGGCGAATCTGCGCTTGTCAATTCAGGGACGCGGTATTGCGAAACGCAGCAACACTCACTGCACCTCCGATAGAAGGTTGACAGACCCAAGAAGGCGTCGTCGTGGCGTGAATCAAGGTCGCAGTGGGCAGGTCACCGTCGAGATTGTCCAAAGTTCAACGCAAGATGCGGAACACGGGTCAGTCGACCACGCTAGTAAGGGGGCTCACTTTCGATGCTCAACTCCTCCATCGTTGCTGTGTCTCTGCACCCTTGCTCAATTCTGTCTCGCAATGCGCTTCCTTTTCTTGAACGTTTCTGATCCGTTTCTGACCCGGTGAAATAATTCCAGTGATCAAGTGTACTAATACTGGCAAACGGGACAAGGCATGCATGTCTCTTGGTTTATCACGTTGACACGTCAGGCAATCACCACCGATCTGATGACTTCCACAATATTAATATAAGAGATAATGCATATCAACACGAAGAGGGTATATTGAACTGCTCAATGTCTATGTCATCTTGCTTTTCCATGCATGGTGTTCATCCGCGCCCTTTTCATATACTTCGTGAGTCATGTCTCCTTTTTCCGTCTACTGGTAGCCAACGCCACCATTCTGATGTTCGAGCTGCAACTGGGATTCTCTGGGGCGTCAGCACAATCGTTAAGCTGCCCGTCGTCTACCCCAAGTCGAACGACAGCAGTCTCGACACTTGTCGCTAGAAGCAATCTATTCTTCATCCGAGTCCTCTTCTTCCTCTTCACTCTCCTCTTCAACGGCGGCAGCCTTCTTAGTAGGCTTCTTCTTCTTTTTCTTGTTTTTGCTCTTCGTACCAGTTGGCTTGGCCAGAGGTCGCTCCAGGATCTTCAGAATCTCCTCATCTGTGATCTTCTTGTCTGACTTGACCTGCTCGAGATCGAGTGTTGGCGGTGCTGCCAATCGCATAAGGCCGTTCTTTGTGATAGCCACAGTAGTGAAGAGTCTCGTCACAGGCGCTCCTTCTGAGTCCGCAGCGGGCTTGTACTCTCGTAGAACACCATTTCGGACGCACTCGATGACACCCACCTTGCCGGCTTTCTCGTCGTCCAGCTGTCGCAAGCTGAATGGAAAGGTTCCGAACTTCTTCACGATCTCACTTAAGACTTGGCGAGAACTAGGTCGTTTTAGACCATAAGTGATGACAGTTCTGCGCATCAAAGTAGATCTTTTGTCAAGGTCTTTGACCTTTCCACTTCCAAGACTCATTCCAACCTCAACACCCCACACATCGCCAACTTCAGGAGTGCCTTCTCCTTTCGTGCTATCAGCGGCCGGAGACAGAATGATCTTTTTCTTCCCTTCAACCTCGTTCCTCTCGAACAGCCAACTGGTTGTGTGTTGGACCACCTTGACGCCATAAGCAGCCGCGACTTTGTCGACCAGCTGTATTATCTTAGTCTGCGAAGGTGGTTTCTCAGCAGACGCCTTCTTCTTCTCTTCCTCAGTTCCGGTGGCCAGGAGCCCAGGAGGTACCATCAATCGTAGCAGTAATTCGTTTGCATAATATGTGGCCAGTAATAGATCTGCTTCTCGTCCTTCGACCTTGGCATCTGCAGCCTTTTCACCCTTCTTCGGCACGACAACATTGCCTCCAACTATAGTGCCAAAGCCATCAATCTGAGCGCCCAATTGAATCTTGACAATTTCACCTGCCTTCAATTCCAAGGCTGAATCTTCCACATCTGACAATAGAGGTGTGAATGGCGTAACATATGAGCTCGGCGATATGGTGCATGGTGTAGCAATTCCTTTTGCTATCTTCTTGCCTTTGTAGACTTTGCCGACTTCTTCATCGAGAAGAGCGTCTCCCTTTGTGCAGAGGTCAACAATCTTTGCACCCTCAGTCAGCCATCCTAATATTCGGTCAGTTGGTGTCGCGCAGATAAATGGCTGTTTGTCTGACCTGTAACCGTTTCGTAGACCTTATGCGATATTTGAGCTGCAGTCTTGTACCTGTGTATTGAATTAGATATGCGCTCAAATATTCTTCCTGACATACATACTTGGTTAGAGTATCCGGATTTGCGAGACTGTAGTCTGTATCGTTACTGAGTGTCAGCTTCCCAATCTTACTACGCAGGTTCATTACAATGTCAGGGGAAAGTTCTCAGCATAAACAATGTCAAGAACCATTGGAGTGTGCTCTCTGACAGTTGCCGGCGCACACTTTGTGTGCAAGTTTGGTGGCATTACGTTGCAGAGGACATACCTGTCTCAGTGGACTCGGCCATTGTTGGTATTGATTGTGCGAACACCTCTTGGATATGTAATCAATCAATTGTTCAGAGGGCAGGAGAGAGTCGTGTGCCAATAGTGGGGGTATACATTAAATGCGGCATTCAAGAAAGTGCGCTGCGGCAAGAATAACAACAAATGACGTATCTCCGCAGTGACTCAGGGCATGAATATCTTTGTTCGCCGGTGCTTGAGCTCCTTTTATGTCTCGACTCCTTGTTACAGTGGCTACATTGATTGATATTCTCCTACCCATTCCTAGGCAATCTGATGCTTGATTGTAAGGAGGTGGGGAGATATGGTTGAACGATTTTGAATTTGGTGTATATCTTCCACCACACTTCGGTTATCCTTCTTGATCCAACCTCATCTCCACTGCCTCTCTGTGCCTGCGATTCTTCAGATGAGCTTCGAACCTGTCTGCCGTCATCCCAGGTCCAGTCACGTATAGCTTTCCTGGGCAATCAAGACAACGAATCCTGGGCAAATACTTGTGGTCGAAATGGTTGTTGTTCTCATCAGCCGCGACCGGTCCTCCTGTCTGAGGATCAATAGCTGTATGTTTCATAGTGGCCTGAAACCGATCGTCACGATACTGTGACCTTAATTTGTCAAGCCCCTCAAGCAACCAATCAGGCGGTGGTGGCTATGTATCTGTCAGTAATGCACAACGGCCTCAAAATAGTTAAGCTTACCGCTGGGTGTTCTGCACTCGGAGCATGATGCGTCGCATCAACAGCCCCAAACATGTTTTCTGTTGGGGCCCGGACGGATGGTGGAGGTGGTTGGGCTGCGAGGTTCAACGGTGCCGCCCTTGGCCGAGCTGCTGGCATCGGACTACCAGTATTTGAAGCATGCCCAGCTCGCTCCTTTAAGCGTTGTGTGCGAGTCCATTCTCGCAACTTCTGCTTGCCGACTTTTAGTACCACGATCATCTTCTCAGTATCGTCGTCACTGTCAGGATCCTTGTAATCACGCCTGCGCGCGGCACTTCTGGGTTCGAGGAGGCCACTCGCTTCAGGAGTAGCTGACCTTCCAGCGGACAAGCCAGTCAAATTGTTTCGAATGCCGGCGCTTGCTGTCAGGGCAGCGCTCCTCATAGTGCCTCGGGCGCGCGAGGATCCAGGGGGTAGTAGATGGGCTGGGATTGCAGGTGAGTCAGGTGCAGACTCATCGCCGCTCTCTGATCCTTCACTTTCATCGAATTCATCCCGTGGACCACGACCTGGTCGGCGACTTTGTCGTGCAACTCTGAAGATGCGACTCTCCTCCATACTCAGGGCTCCGCCAGGTATTACAGATGAGACCACAAGCGACCTGATAGTCTTCGGCTTGTCCTTCAGATCTGGTAGGGCAGGACCACCTCGTCTGTTCGTCGACCGCTTCTGTCTCCTTTGTTCACGCGAAATGGATAGTTCCGTCCTCTCAAGGTCGGCTTCGTTGAGCTCGTAAATGTATGGTGAATATTCTTTCGCCATTTGGTATGGCCGGAATATAGTGGGCAGGGGTGACTGCAGGAAATTTTCCTTGAGATCAGGATCATCAATCAGTCTCCCATCGAATGGATAGCCAATCAGATGCAAAGACCTTGTATATAGTTGACACTGTTCGCGAATGCAATGGGCTATGGCCGTTGTAAATTCTCCAGCCAGAGAAAGGTCGTGCGTCATCTGTCGTGCAAACTCCTCAGGTGCGTTGTATGGATTGTTCACCTCCCACTCGAACTGGTCGATCAAGGTGTTCTGGCCGATAGTGATATTGAGCTTGACTAGGATACGCATTTCATCGTTCTTGTAGGCGAAATACGGCAAATGGGAGTCGACAGGCTCTGGGTATGTGTGGATGTGCGGCGTGTAATCCTGAAGCTGTTCTCGAATATCTGCTACAACTTTCTTCACCAATGGTTCGCATGCTTTGACATCCAGTCCAAAATCCTCGACGAGTTTCTCGGAATAGTAATCTATTGATGTTGTCCGGTCGTGCAAATTCCAGGTAAAAGTGTCTCGGAGTTTGATCTTACCCCATTCAATGTCTAGACGGATGGGCACAAGTTCTTCGTCTTGCTCAGCTTGAATTGCTTGGTCCTTTCTGGATGCGCGGGGTGGTCGCGTCTGTTTCTTGCCTGGCCTTCGCAATCGCGGATAGATGATGGGATCTCGCGAAGCGCGATCGTCGGTTCGTGGATTGCCAAAGCCCTCATATCCAACGCCAAAGATAAGGCCAGGATTCTGTTCCCGAAGCGGTCGCAGCTTTTGGTAATACTGAACTTCTTGCTGCTTTTGCTGTAGTAATAATGGTTTGTGGGTATGCTCTGCCAGGTCGGCCTTATAAAGGTATTCTCGAGTAACGTATTCATCTGTCTGGATGCGTTGCGCCAATGTTTCGCGCTTTCTCTTTCTGTTTGAGGATCTCGACGAGCCCTGTTGCCTTGAACCCAGGTTTTCGTGTAGCTCTCCATCTTGTGCGGTCGCATTCGACGCGGCTGCTAGAACTGTTTTGGCGCGTTCTTTTCCAGCCGCAATTGTATCGGATGACGGCGCGAGAAGCGTGCCTGGCGCAGTCGGAGCAGTGGCATCAGGGTTGGCGTAGAATCCACTCATCGTAGCCTTATATCATTATCAATGTTTACTGCCGTGTTGAGTGTCTGTGGGTGGTAGAGGTCTGTGCCAGAAAGATTAGCCATGATGCTTAATCAGGAGTCGCGAACAGTGTTGAGGTGAGATGGAAGTATGCTGCGCAGAAGACCACGCAACACCGAACAACCACCGGCAACAAACATGAATCAGACCAGATTCACCTACCATCACAAGTCCCGACGGATGTCAATGCGCGCGTCGACGTGCCTGAAATTGCCGTGTCACCAAAAGAGTCTCACCCGGAATCGCTTCTAAGCCGAAGTCATCTTCGAACTACACTATTCCTAACGTAGCTTAGGTGTGTTCACAAATTCGCTTGTGGTGGATATCAATCTTTACTCTAATCTGAACACATGTCTTGCACGTATGTACAGTATGGGGATTGTGTAGAGAATTGAAATCGTGAGTTGAAAACTAGACGCGAGGCATATGTTTGTTCGTTGTCGGCATGATACCAACACAGAGCAATACTAAGGCAATTTCGTTGCTCTTGATCCTTGAAATTAATGTGATATATTAAGCACGTACTTCTGTATAAATTTGGGCGTGCTGCGTGTTCAGAGAGGTTTGTTTTCCTGGAAGCTATTCTCGTTTATCTGTTCCCTTGCCTTTACAAGGTGCCAACAGACCTGCTGCCAAAATTGATACTGCCCATAGCTGACTTGAGGTGTACACCGCTCACCACGTCTACAGCTGACATTCCAGGTTCGTTTACCATCACTAGCACTCCAAAACTATCATGTTAAATGCACTCCTGCCCGGCGTGGTAAAAATCAAGGGTTGCTTCTCGCGAGCCAGGTAATAAACTAAGGAAACGATGCCTGTTCGAGAAAATCATTGAAGAATGAGGTAATGGAAATTCATTGGGGCCACCGCTGTAGACAGCCAAAAATCAACAGTAGCAAATACACGACTTCGCAGACCGAGGACGAGGCACTCATTCATCCTTTGGTGTGTCTATGGAAGACCTATCTTCCTAGCTATGATCCTCTGTACAGTCCAAGTCCGGTCTGGACACGCGAGAAACATCAGTGAGAAAGAAAGGCACGACATTCTTAGAAGAGTTGAGAAGTTCTGTGGAAGGAGCATAGGCGACATCCAGGTTTGAAAGCATCCATGCTACCTCAGACGCTGCTCCATTGGCTCCACACACCACTCTTGGGTGAGGATCTCGAGAAGTGTTGCGGGAAGTACTAGAACAGGAAACGTCAACCTCTGATGCGTGAACTGCTGGTAGATTCGCAGATAAGGGTTTCATACACCACATAACGCCAATAAGCTAGACTGCAATGTAGTGTCAGCGTATTCTCGTTCCGTGAGGTACATCATGCCCATTTGGCAACACGGGGTGACAAGACTCCAGATTTGTTTCAGAGACGAGGAATACATACACTAGCCAATTCGTAAAAGTTGGCTCTGTGAAGCGAGTTTACGCTCGACCTGAAGCCCATAAAGTTGAATTGCACAGCTCTTTCGAGATCCGGGTATGCAGTTTATTGATGCCACAGTCGGTAACGTTCCAAGCAAGTCCTGAATTCCCGATAGCCATAGCCCTTGCATGTCAGGCGGCATGCTCGGCCACAGCAAGATGCACTGACTTGCTCAGAAAGTTCAGTCTCGAGTTCAGCGCTCGGGTTCCCCACAAGTAACGTGCCGAGACAACTGTAGGTTAGCCCGCCAAGCAGTGGCAGGAAGTTTCTCAGCCTAGAACTCGCAAACCCCCCTTCGTCTTCGGGATTTTCTTCTCAACACCACCATGATCTACTTTGTTGTGGCCGCCAGCACCCTTGTTCTTGTTCTTATTGTTCTTTCCTTTCTTGTCCTGCATCGCAGTTGGACGTACTTCAGTTGTAGCCCTCTTAATCAAGACAGGATGACTCCCTATATATTTGCCTTGCATATCCTTCGCTGCCTGGAAATATTCGTCACCATTCGCGAAGCTTACGAACCCGTACCCCTTGCTCTTAGTTGTGCGCTTATCTCTTATGACGCGTGCTTTTTGTACTGATGGATATTTCGCGAATGCTTTCAACAATGAATCGTCGGTAACCTCTCCGGCTAAATTGCCCACAAATATTCGGAAGTGTGCAGGATCCCACTCGAGAAGTGAGGAATCAGTCCATGTCGATCCACCGCCAGATCTCTGCACTGTCTTCTGTGCCTCTTGTCCAAGATTCTGGGTGGAGCTATCCGTCCTCATAGCAGGTGCAGCACTTTTAGCGATGCCAAAGCTTGACCTATCCTCCTTGCCTGTGTACGCAGATTGCCATTGCTGCAGTTGAGCTTCGTACTCAGGGTCGTAGTTTCCGTACGTGTTGGAGTCGCTTAAAGCAGATGGCGCAGGTACAAATGGGTTCCTGATTTGTGATCCTACTCCTGCGACCTGATAATTTGAGTCGTATTGAGGTTGTGGTTGGGGAGTAACTTGAGGTGCGGCCGAGTACGAAGCTTGCGCAGAGTAGTTCGCGACAGGTGGGCCAGAGTACTGAGATGGACTGCTAGTCCTGTTGGCGCCAGATGCCGCTACCGCTCGGGGCGCGAATGCTGCGAAAGCTGGCTTGCTCGAGCCATTGTTCGGACGAAACGAGCTTGAAATCGTTGAAGGTGGCGGTCTCGGAGGGAGTGAAGCATGACCTGGAGGAGGCGGGTACGCCATGATGAATGTCTGTCCTATTGACAATCTTGGTGCACAAAAACGTACCAGATGCTACTTCGAGGCCTGTTCCTCTACCTGAATCTGTGTTCTGCCAGTAGAAATGCAACTAACGGTGAGCCCAGCTATGGACTGGTCCGGGGACTTCCGAAATGATAGTCGCGACGCTCTGTTCGAAGAGAACCTAATATGGTACGGGCACGTTTTCGTGTGCGATAAGAAGGTGGTAGCGTAAGCAGCAGAGAAGAACCAGCGTGACCAGGCGAACGAGGTATGTATGAAAGTGCAAACAGCAGAGTTCTGTGGCACCGCCACACACTGGCCACAATGCGCCACCACTCATAAATTATTTGCACAACCTGAACGATCGTACGCTCCTGGAAAGGTACCCCACGGAAACTTGTACAGTAATAATAAACCCCAGGACGTTATCTCACCCGTCCGTCGGATCCTCTTGACCACTAAACGTACGGTTTCACATTCGAGGTATGGTAGCAAACGATTGAAACACGTTCTCTATCTGGAAGCTATCGGCGTTGCTCAACGGAAAGCGTTGCCAGTGTTCCCCTTGAATTGACCTGCATTGCAGCTAGGAAGTGTCGGCTACGCTATTTGTGCATGCAGCTTGTTCTTGTTCTCTGATATCTTGATCTCACAGTACTCGTTGGCTCAGTTCACACAGTTTGGCAATCTAAATTTCTCACTCGACAGTGCCTCTACCAACGGATTTTTAGTTGCTATGTAACATCCAATTTTTGAAGGAGACTGCAGAGTTGACGATAACTATTGGCAACGAAGAAGCAACTCCGTTGATCAATTGCTATTCTTACTTTATTGCGAGTGGTTAGTGAAGCTTTAGCGGTACAGGCGAGAAGCCCCTCAGTATCCGCTTCTACACATGTCATTGCACTTACTGTGGGTAAAACACCCCACCATTTTCAGCAACAGAGCAAACATAACACCAAACATATTCAAGACTTCAAAAACTTTTCCTAACAGCCTACTCCTACTTATTCTTCATCCGCATCTCTCGTCTTTTTCGGTGCATCAGACAGAGATCGTTTGAAACACTCTGTATCTTGTTGTTTACTTTAAACTACACTACAAATAGTCTCTACACAAATCAATTCATCAACACCGCAATCATGTCTGATCCAGTGTAAGTCCTTAGTTGGTGGTGATATGCCCATGAGCTGTCCAACCTGACGCGCTCCCACACCTTATTGGCAAACACCCATCAT
The DNA here is from genome assembly GCA_022813445.1 of Neophaeococcomyces aloes. Taxonomy (NCBI): domain Eukaryota; kingdom Fungi; phylum Ascomycota; class Eurotiomycetes; order Chaetothyriales; genus Neophaeococcomyces; species Neophaeococcomyces aloes. Next base: position 213,604 of record JAKLMK010000016.1, read on the forward strand.
TGACTGCGCCATGCTGACTTTAGTGCGCGTCTGGCTGGCATTGCCGCCAGCTTTCCTGCGCACACTCAACCTAGTGGTGATTTCGGTCTCATCGGTTTGGCCGTCATGGGCCAGAACCTGATCTTGAACGCTGCTGATCACGGTTTCACCGTTGTTGCCTTCAACCGAACCGTCTCCAAGGTCGACCGTTTCCTCAACGATGAAGCTAAAGGTTTGTCTCGCGAGAAACTGGAGAGTGTGAATAAAGACTAACGTGATGGTTAGGCAAGTCCATCGTTGGTGCACACTCCATCGAGGAGTTCTGTGCAAAGCTCAAGAAGCCTCGAAAGATGATGTTGCTCGTCATGGCTGGTCCAGCGGTCGACGACTTCATCGAGAAACTTCTCCCGCACTGCGACGCTGGCGATATCATCATTGATGGTGGTAACTCCCACTATCCCGACACCAATCGACGAACCAAATATCTTGCGGAGAAGGGCATTCGATTTGTCGGAACCGGTGTCTCCGGTGGTGAAGAAGGTGCTCGATACGGTCCATCTCTTATGCCGGGTGGTAATGAGGAAGCTTGGCCATATATCAAGGACGTCTTCCAATCCATTGCTGCTAAATCTGACGGCGAGCCATGCTGTGACTGGGTCGGTGACCAAGGCGCTGGTCACTACGTTAAGATGGTCCACAATGGTATTGAATACGGTGATATGCAGCTGATCTGTGAAGCCTACGACATCATGAAGCGAGGCCTCGGTCTGAGCTACAAAGAAATGTCTGAAGTTTTCGCTCAATGGAACAAGGGTGTCCTAGACTCCTTCCTTATCGAGATTACCCGAGATGTCCTTGCCTTCAATGACGACGATGGTCAGCCACTCGTCGAGAAGATCATGGACGCTGCTGGTCAGAAGGGTACCGGTAAATGGACTGCCATCAACGCCCTCGACCTCGGTATGCCAGTTACTCTGATCGGAGAAGCCGTCTTCGCTCGATGCTTGTCTTCTCTGAAAGATGAGCGAGGTCGAGCCGCCAAGATCTTGGAGGGTCCATCTCCCGATTTCAAGGGTGACAAGAAAGAGTTCCTTGAAAACCTTGAACAAGCTCTGTACGCCTCCAAGATCATCTCTTACGCCCAAGGTTTCATGCTCATTCAACATGCCGCCAAAGAATACAGCTGGAAGCTCAACAAGCCTTCCATCGCCCTTATGTGGCGAGGTGGCTGCATCATCCGATCTGTCTTCCTCAAGGACATCACTAATGCCTACCGAGAGAATCCCGACCTAGAGAATCTCCTCTTCAACGACTTCTTCAACAAGGCCATCCACAAAGCCCAGCCAGGCTGGCGAGACGTCGTTGCCAGTGCCGTTAAGTGGGGTATTCCAACCCCAGCTTTCTCGACAGCCTTGGCTTTCTTCGATGGTTACCGATCCAAGGATCTCCCTGCCAACTTGCTTCAAGCTCAGCGTGACTACTTCGGTGCTCACACTTTCGTGATCAAGCCTGAACATGCCAATGAGAAGTATCCAGAAGGTCAGCACATTCACGTCAACTGGACTGGCCGTGGTGGAAACGTGTCCGCATCTACTTACAATGCTTAACGAATGAGGTATCTGTGAAACGACCCGAAGCACTCTGAGGCTGTGGCCGTGGAAGTGGACACCTGGTCAGCAGCATCGAACATGACGACTACCTCCTGTGCATTTCATGTTCGAATCTAGGATTGGAACTTTGCTGCTATACGCGACGTATGTGCTTGGTTGTGGATGCTATCGAACAAATTCTCCAACGTTATAGACATTTGTAACATACTGTCACTTCCCTGAACCACTACAACGTAGTATAGTGGTAGTAGACCAAAAGCGTTTATCGAACATATAATTTTGGGATGCTACCACAACTACTCAGTATTTCTGCTTGCCCCCATACCCTTAGAACAACCAATGCTTTACTTCGGCCTCGAAGAGGGTCGGGTACCTAGGTATGGAATGATTTTGATAACACACAGTGTGCCGATCACTCAGGATGTGTAAGTCACGTATTGCCTCTGTACAAGTCATTGTATTCTTCCGATCGTCCTGGTCAACGAGGAGATTGATGAAGGCATTAATTCAGTGGTTGACAACTGTTTCGAAAGCATGTCCGTGTTAGTCAATTAATTCAGCGTTGATCTACAGTACCTGCCTAACGTCGAAAGATAAAAGACTTTCTGAACATCGTTAACAACGAATATTTGTACACTTTCTCTATCCCTATGCAATATTCCGCCAAAATGGCGACAAGACTATGCTTGCTGTTAGGATGTGTCTCTTTTGCTATGTAGATAGTTGAAAAAGTGTTGAAGGAAAGACCACCAGATGGTACTAAGTAAGTAAGGGACTATGATAAGTCATTGGTATAAAGACACTGCTTTCCAGGATGACAAAGATTCTTCAACGTTTTGTCCCGAGAGTACGATTATTTCGATCGCTGATAGAGATTGGCACGGGGGTTGACCCGGACGAATAATTTCGATGGCTGTCGATAAACTACATCAGTTGTGGACCCAATCGTGCCGTCCACGCGGTAGTGTTACATCATGGTAAATCTACCATGATGTAGATCTGGTTGCAGCGGAAAAGAGTTTGATCGTGAGCATAGGGAGCAGTAGGCATGAGAATGGTTGGATATGTTTAGGAGTGGTGATTCCAACACTATAAACGCAACATAGTCGAATACTGCAGCCAAGCTTTCATGGTCAAAGAGGATCAAGAACGACGAAGTATTGAGTAGCCAGGAGTTTCGATATGAACAGTAGTTCCAGTTGCTTGGACAGGACGAATATTGATTAGCATCAAGAGCTGTGGTTTTGAGTCCTCCAGAATTATCAAGATGCACATTAGAAGGAGAAAACATGTTGTCAGACTTGTAATGGAGTGTCACGGTAGAAACTCCGGGGTCGTTTTGAGGCTCTTCAGATCATGCATGCTTTCACAACAAGAACCAGTCTGAATGTGATGACATCCAAGTCATGCGTCGCTTATCTTCAAACAAGCCTCCTATCATCCTGTGGGAGTGCAGCATTCAACGGAATGTGGGGATGGGACTTCCCACATAGAAATCGGCGATCGTGTATGGTGCGCGAAAAGTCAACTTTGCCCAGCAGTTCATGTTGTCACTTCTGCTTGGGAAACTTGGTACGAAGCAGTAGGCATCGATTTTTAGTGACTTGGCAGTTGACAAAGGGTGCGAGGCATCCATTTTATCAATCGCAGCCGAGGCCAGATGGTAGTTGAATGACGAACAGAACCTGTCAAAGACTGTACCTAGGGAGGTAGTGCATGTCGCCATCGATTATGATGGATTGGCACGTTGTGTATCTGGCACCGTTTGGCGTCTGACATTGGCACAGCACCTACGGAGTAGTTTGTTCGGAGACACCCCGTGTGACGACAAATGACAGTCGCGCTCATGCTGAAACACGGCCAAAGCTGCAATATTCATGCCAAGTACAGCCCTCTACAACAAGAAAATCTGTATCTACTGGTCCACGACGCAGCCGGGTGTCGAGAATTATTTCTACTTAGATAGCTTCTACTGGAAATCAACGTGGCCTAGGCCCTTGTTTGCGCAAGTACTTAGGTATTCGGGTAGAATAGTACTTGGGTTTTAGGTCAGCCCGCTCACTACCCTGGCTGCCCAAGCAAATTGGTAGCGAAAATAGAGTTCAGATTGCATGCGCTATGCTTCCTCGACTCTTCTTTGTCCTTCTGATGCCTCCGAGCCTGGTAGTCTGCTGTCTAAGGACTGTCCATCACGCCCTGCGTTTGCTGCCCTACAAAGAATAGACTCTTTCGTTCAACTGTGCTAGGTGGAGACGAGTCTCCTCGACTTCCTCGCCCTACTCTCTGCGAGAAGTGTTTCCAGTCACAGGTCTTGTCCGCCCGCGCCAAAAGAGATTCCGGAGGCAAATTATTCAGATTGATACTTGGTCACAAAAGTTTGAGAAAGGATACGGATTTACGCTGTGATGCGACACTGAGCCCAATATTCTAAGTCTTCCTCTGGTAGTGCAAGCGACTATATGATCGACGATGAGTACCACACTGCCGGCTTAAGCAAGAGACTCGAGTCAACAACCGCCTCGGATCGTGCAGCGGTGCGCGAAGAGGCCGTACGCCTCCAAATGGGAGGCTACGCTCGAGGGCCTCCTTTCCATCTGGACCTGCCACGACAAGTTATGTCGGAGCCTGAGCATCGTTCTACCTCTCGACCTTCCTCTGTACATTCCACCTCCTCCCAGACCAGCCAGCACAACCATGCACAAGCTCAACGTCAAGCAAGGCTGCCTTCGGGCCCAAGACAGACCTCAGTGAGCATGTTCACTAGTCCCAGCAAGCATACTCCGAAATCCTCCAACACCCATAACGATGTCTCCGATCCGGTGCTCAGTCCTGGTTCTATTGACCGCGTCTTCCCTATCCGATCGGCTGTTTCGATCGACCCAAATCTGACCCCGATGGTCAGGGGCGAGTCTAGCGAAGGCTATTTAGGGATGACTCCAGGAGGTGAAGCCGCCATGAGTGCCAAAAGAGGTAGCATGAGCGAGAGTGGCGATGCTCCCTATCTAAGTGATACAGACAGCACAACGTTGCCCGGTGTTTCCCAAGGCCGTCGAAAGTCCATAAGCGGCTTGCGGCTAAGTGAAGGTGGCCAATCGTCAGATCAGACTAGAAGATCGTCTCTGGCGAGTAATGCACAACCTGGAAGGGTGGACAGTCAAATGTTGGGGAACATCCTGAGTGAGGACACCGCTTCGATGAGGTCTGGAAAATCTATCAAGTCAGTCAGGTCAGATGCTCCTTCCAGTGTGTCGGGCGGTGTTTCAATCGGTGGTCGAAGCAGGGAAGAAGACACTCCACTGGTTACAGCTCGATTCAAGCACGTGGTAACTGATGGGGGTCATGCTGTGATCACTGGACGTGATGGTGAAACCTTACAACGATGCGAAGACGAACCTATTCATATCCCCGGCGCGGTACAGAACTTTGGACTACTCATTGCTTTCAAAGAAGAGGATGGTAAGCTGGTGGTCCATATTGTGAGCGAGAATTCAACAAGGATCATTGGCTACACACCTCAACAACTGTTTCGATTGGACAACTTTCTAGATATATTCTCCGAGGAGCAGGCTGATAATCTACTTGATCACCTCGACTTTATCCGGGATGAAGACGCTTCAGACGTTACGACGAACGGTCCCGAGGTCTTCATGATTTCGATACGACCGCCTCAACAACGTACTCGCAAACTCTGGTGCGCCATGCATATCTGTGCTATGGACAAAGATACCATCATTTGCGAGTTTGAGATTGAAGATGATACAGTGAACCCGCTTGTACCTTTAGAAGAAGTCACGCCTGAGCTACCGGAGGACACTTTAGGTAGCGAGCCATCAGCAGAAGAGTTCAGTGAAAGCACCGTCAACGTCAGCAAGCCCCTTAGGATTTTGAGAAGTGCACGGAAGAAGCGTGGTGAGGCGGCCGCCATGGAAGTGTTCAATATTATGTCACAAGTACAAGAACAACTAGCTAACGCGCCTTCTCTGCCTGTCTTTTTGAAAGTCTTGATCGGAGTTGTGAAAGAGCTGACAGGTTTCCATCGGGTGATGATTTACCAGTTTGATCAAACGTGGAATGGCCGTGTTGTTGCGGAGCTTGTTGATCCTAGAGCAACCAAAGACCTGTACAAGGGACTGAACTTCCCTGCTTCGGATATTCCGAAACAAGCACGAGACATGTACAAGGTGAACAAAGTCCGACTACTCTATGATCGAGATCAGGAAACAGCCAGGCTGGTTTGCAGAACCATTGAGGACCTTGAACGACCGCTCGACCTTACTCACGCGTACTTGCGAGCAATGTCACCTATTCATCTAAAGTATCTGACCAATATGGCTGTGCGATCTTCAATGTCCATCTCGATCAATGCGTTCGATGAGCTTTGGGGTCTTATAGCATGTCACACGTACGGCACAAGGGGCATGCGAGTATCATTCCCAATTCGCAAAATGTGTAGATTGGTTGGAGACACGGCATCAAGAAACATCGAGAGGCTTAGCTATGCCTCACGTCTGCAGGCTCGTAAGCTGATCAACACTACATCTTCCGCGCAAAACCCTTCGGGTTATATTGTTGCCTCATCCGAGGATCTGCTGCAATTGTTCGATGCTGACGTTGGCGCGCTATCTATTCGTGACGAAACAAAAATCATGGGTAATTCCACGGGGCATCTTCAAGAGATTCTAGCAATGGTGGAGTTCTTGCGACTCAAACGGCTTAATGGTGTTTTCACATCACAAGATATCAGCATTGACTTCCCAGACCTCCGTTATGGGCCCGGCCTAAAATTCCTAGCTGGAGTTCTATATGTGCCGCTTTCGAACGGAGGTAATGACTTCATTGCGTTCTTCAGGAAAGGTGTTCTACAAGAAGTAAAGTGGGCAGGCAATCCGTATGAAAAGTTTGTCAAAGAAGGTACAGAAGGTTATTTGGAACCACGAAAAAGCTTCAAAGCATGGAGTGAGACGATTGTTGGGAGATGTCGAGACTGGTCGGAGGAGGAAGTTGAAACGGCTTCCGTGCTCTGCTTAGTCTACGGAAAGTTCATCGATGTTTGGCGACAAAAGGAAGCTGCATTGCAGAACAGTCAGCTAACACGCCTTCTTTTGGCCAACTCTGCGCATGAAGTACGCACACCTCTGAACGCTATCATCAATTATCTGGAGATTGCTCTCGAAGGCAGTCTTGACCAAGAGACTCGAGAAAACCTCGCAAAATCTCACTCAGCATCCAAGTCTCTCGTCTATGTCATCAATGACTTGTTAGATTTGACGAAGACAGAGGAACACAAAAACTTGGTCAAGGAAGAAGTGTTCGACCTCATTGCCACACTCCACGAGGCGACAGATCCGTTTTTCGGTGACGCCAAACGGAAAAACATCGACTACAGTGTGGATATCGATCCTGAAATACCGCAGGAAGTGCTTGGGGATCATCGACGGGTACGGCAGGTGGTGTCCAACCTCATCGCCAACGCTGTGCAGCACACATCCGAAGGTGGCGTGAAAGTACAAGCCTGGAAGATGGCTGAACAGGCCAGCGCTGAGAGATGTGAGGTTGAGATATCTGTGGAAGACTCTGGTGTTGGCATGTCACGGGAGAAAGTCGATGCCTTGTTCCAGGAATTGGAAGAAGTTACATACGAGGTAGAAGCAAGTGCAAACCAGTTATTAGAAGGACGCGCATTTGACAGAAAGCCGAGTGATGGACAAAGCACTCTGGGACTTGGGCTGGCAGTCGTTGCACGTACCATTCGCAACATGAATGGGCAATTGCGATTGAAAACCGAGTCAGGGAGAGGTTCGAAGTTTCTTATCTTATTGGGCTTTGAGCTGTCGAGGTCAGCGGATGGACAGCAGGATACCGTCGCCGAACTGAAAGCTCCCCCTTCACCGAGCCCTAGTAGAGCTATGACCACCAAGAACGATGGTGAGGTGACTCTTGTTCAACGCAGTGATTCACAGTCGCAAAGATCGGTACCACCGCCTCTGAGTCGCAGACAGAGCATGGACAGCATGGCGAGCTTGAAGACCCAGAAGAGTGGCGCAAGTGCTCAGAGTAATCGTAGCGATGCGGAGCGGCTCATTGATGCGATTCAGCAGCCCTTACGAATATCAGCCTCGTCTGAACACCAATCGGAACATGATGGACCAAAACACAAAGTGGTACGATCCAATAGCGCTGGTGACAGACCATCTCAGACCCCTGGTGTGGCGCCCAAGTCTCGTTCGGTTGGGTCCACAAAAGAGCTCAAATCTTCCTTCATGAGGGTACCGGGACAAGAGAACATCAAAGATTCTGGTACACCTTTAAAGCCGGTAAGAATGTCAGAATTCGATGACGTGGACAACGCGAAACCACCTAGTAGAGTCAAGTTCGAGGAATTCCAGGTACCACAGGTTGCAACTCCTGGTGAAATCGATGAGGACGCTCAGAAGAACTTTTCAGTGCTTGTTGCGGAGGACGATCCTATCAACAGCAGAATTATGAAAAAACGATTGGAAAAGCTAGGACATCAGGCATATATGACTGTCAATGGAGAAGAATGCTCTTCAGCGTATGGCGAACAGGCCACGTCGTTCGACGCAGTTCTGATGGATCTCCAGATGCCTATAGTTGATGGTTTCAGCTCAACGAAGATGATTAGGTCGTACGAAAAAACACAGTCAGGGGGGTGCTTGTCGACTCGAGCAAAATTGAACGGGCGTGTTCCTATATTCGCAGTCTCGGCCTCTTTGGAGGAGAAGGAGAAATCGAAATATATCGCTACTGGATTCGATGGCTGGATTTTGAAGCCTGTCGACTTCAAACGGGTGGAACAGCTTCTCAAGGGTATCGTCGATGACGAGATTAGAAATGGGTGTTTGTACCAACCTGGAAAATGGGAACAAGGAGGGTGGTTTGAGAAACGAGTGGAGAGTAGATCTGCGTACGAAGTCGACACTCATCCTAGCAATGAAAAACCTACAGCAGAAACAGAAAGAGCAAAAGATGATGAAGACAGCAAGAACGACAATGGAAGCCCAACTCCGACACAATCCATGATAACGGCGGTCGCTGATACAGAAGTATGATTAGATCATGTTTCGTTTGCTGATACGGTTGTTCGGTAGAAATGGTCTTTTCTTGCATGTGCGAGGAGTTTGGCTTAGATGGTGCATGACTAGAAACGGACGGTTGTCGCTGGTGCGGTTCACATTGTTGGGAGGGGCCACCAGCATCTAGCATGTTTTTACAGGAATGGCTATTGACGACGAAGCAATAGCGAGCACACGATGTTCGCGAAGGGATGCGAAACACACAAGGAGGCGTCACAACAGGTGTGCACTCGTACCTATGAGAGGACACGATGAGATAGCACGGAAGCTGTGGAATTTGGAGACACAGAAATGGTAGAATATGCTTGAACAAAACGATCCTAGTTACTCAATAGCGAACACTCGCTAACTGACCGACATAGCCATGCCTTCTGTTGACAGTGGCGAACAATTTTAGAGCAACAATCCGGTGGGAAACTCAGCTTCCTGCAAAGAAGTCCTCCAAATACCACAAGTAGCTTCGAAAGTGCTTACATGAAATATTACTGTACTCGGAGATTAAATAAGCCTCCGAGTTTGGATTCACGCGTTCCCCTCCACGCCTAACGCGTCGTACACGCTTCAATTCGGAGTGTCCATCCGCTAACTCCAGCTACATCTTCTCTGCCTTCGCCAATGCACAACACCTTCCCGATGCTCAACTATTAGGCTGAGGCAGACAATGTCACTCGACTGGAGTATTCATAGCCGCAAACGACAGCGGAATAGCACAACACCTGCACCGCGAAAACGCGTTCGCCGGGACGATGACGTACCATCAACTGCCACTCGAAGTGCACCTCGACCACGAATGACACACCAGCAAACGCTTACGCAGATCGACTTCGTCAAAAGCAGCTCCTTTGAAAGGTTAGATGGTGGAGATGACTGGACGGAACTCGAACCACTGTCGAATCCTGTTGCGGAAACATTGACTCGGCGCACACCCATCCAACAGGCGGGAGCAGAGGGCTTAGAAAGAAGAAACCTTAAGAGGAATTCTACGTTGACGCAAATTGACTTTGTCAAGAACATCTCATCTGGAAACTCCGAAGTGGAGGACGTGACAGAGTCAACGCCTCCGGACGCAGATATGCCAGCTCGGCTACAGGGACAGACTTCTATCCCGCGGCGGAGGATCAAGAAGAGGGATTCCACGTTGACACAAATGGACTTCTTCGATGGTCAAATAGAGAACATTCCTGAGGACGATGACACCATGCTTGTACAGCATACTGGGGAGGAGAGTGTACGACCACCCGTGCCCATGTTCGATGGTGCAAACGATACACCTGCGCAGTCCGTGCAAAATCGGCAGCAGCTATCCTCGTCTACGAAGAGAAACAAGAGGCCGAGTACTAGTCGAAAGAGTGAACCCAGAGAAAATGAGAGTCATGACTATCAACCGAGAAGGAAGCGTAAGGTGGAGGACACGACCACGAAGACGCCTGATACTGCAAAGAGGCGCAGATCTGGGAGGATAGCCGCGGCGAGCGTATCGAAAGAGGACGCTGTTCACAACCCGTTGGTGAAAAATGTCGCGGACACGTCACTCACCAGCAAGCCCGACATTTTGAGAAGTCACCCCGTTGAGGAAAAAGTGGGCGTGCCAGCAAAAGTCCCTGTCCTTGAGGTACAAGAGACTGTATTCTTCGAGCCCAGTCCGCCAAGGCCACGTCACACCATCGAACATCTCCCGACTACACCATCAAAATCCAGGGACAGAGTACCATCCAGCCAGACGCCAGAGACCATCACACCGGGTACGCGAAAGAGCAAACGGCAACCCCTGGCTGAGTTGTCTACGAATATTCCACTGTCACCGTTCAAGTCAACCAAGACCTCGCCTAACAAACTACCTGCAAAAAAGTCACCTGTGCGAAAGATTTGTGTTCTAAAGGTGCCTAGCAGAGCCCATTTTCCTCATCCAGCAAGGATCGAGGACTCCCAGCACGACGTTTATTCCTTGCAACCTACGTCGCCTGTTAGTCGCAAAGATTTCGGAGCTGGAAATATAGACACATCCAGCACACCGGCTCCTTCCTCGGCCAAGACATCTATGCCAGCAGCTAAGAATACAGAAAACGACATTGTTATCGAGCCATCCCCAACTCCGAATTCAATGAGGGATACGCAAAAGTCTCTACCTGACATTACTGAGTTGTTGGGTTTTTCCTCGCCGAAGAGTAAGCAGACTGTTTCGGTTCACAATGATTATCCCCAGCTGCCAGAGGAAATCACAGCAAAGACAATGGCCAATCATATGCCAGGAGAACACCAGGAACACGCGCCTGCAAATATTAACAATGAGGGTATACGCCTAGACAAGCAACCAGTCAATATGATACCAGAGCTTGGTGAGATCACTACTGATGAACTATCTGAGCTGGGATCACCCATACCCAACGAAACACAGTTTGACAAAAAGCTGTTTGAGCGAATTTCCTCACCTACCACTTCTTCTCAAGAAGTAGCTGTGCGGCAAGATGATGAGATTTCGCCCTCAAAGTCGGTAGCCTCAAGAAGCAGTATGCCAGTATCTTCACTTCGTAGAACGCCACTTCCAACTCCGAGGCTTGTCCACACAAGCCCTGTACGTTCTGTGGAAAGACAGGCCATTAGTGTTCCAGTCACGTCAGTGGATCCTCCGATCTTAGACCAAACTCAACCTACTCAGCCGTACTCGTTTGGTAAGGTTAGGATTACTAGGGTGCCACTCAACGATACTATTTCGAGCGACAAGCAGCAGACGTCTTCCTCAAGTCCATTCCTCCCTCCTCCCCCGCTCCCCGTATGCTCAACCCAAAGGACGGTTCATCCAGCGTCTATGCCACATCCTTCTCAGGTATCAACTCAAGCACCATCGCAAGGATACTTCCCAACTTCATCAGCGCCTCAATCGTTTCTCTTGCCTCAAGCTGAGATCGAGAGGATTGTCATTAAAGATTCCAGTTCTTTGCCGGCAAGGCTGAGTCAGTATCAGCAGTATATCACTCAGCAGGACAATGGTCATTTGGAAGATGATTCAGATCAAGAAGATGACCTTGATTTGGACCCAGCTAGTTTCAAGCCTCTTCCACCACCAAATTTTAGGAAGCATATGACAGCTGATACAGAGGCTACCACAGTTATCCTGGGTGAGAGCGAAACACAGACACAAACGCAAGGACTGCAAACTCGCACCTCATTTCTCAATTACAAGTCGGCAACACAATCATCGCCCATTGTTTTGAATGCAACGACACGGTCGCAGCGAGACGCCAGGCTAGACGTCATTGCACTCGTATCCTCGTCATCCTCACCATTGCGCCCCGAACAACAAAGCAGGAAAGTTGCACAGCACAACGAGAACACGGACGCCTTAACACCGCGCGCATACAAGCGGAAACGCGACATATCTTCATCGCCTTCACACGAGAATAAAAAGAGTAGAACTACACCAGCCAAGACTGCTCAACCACTACAATCCAACCAACTCGCCACAGCACCAGCTCCAAGTCCAGCCAATCGACTTCTCTCTTCACCCACGTCGTCCTCCATAGCATCCTCACCCAGTCCACGACCACTCAAGAGACGGTACACCCCAATCCCTGGCTTCGACAACGAGACTCAATCTGATTTCACGCAAGGTGGACATGTGACGGCCGCGTATGTTCATCGAATGAGAGAGGATGGACTTTTGCCAGCTGGATTCGTGCCGAAGCCATATAAGGCCAAGAATTGGAGGGTCAGTAGTAGCAAGAAGGGTAAGAAAGGGAACTGATGGTGGAAAGCTATGAATGATTGGGGAATACAGTGCGTGAGTCTGATTGAATCCGGATCTGGTATGGATTTAGATTTTTATGTCCAAATGGTGGTGAGGCATCTTTAGTGTTACGCAGGCTACATAGCTTCGGACAAGAGACCATCGTTATCACGTATCACCTATTGATACAATCTGAGTGGGAAAGAGACTTGAACGTTTGATGAGAAAGTAGGCACAATAAGACTGTCACGGTTCAACTCATTTGTCTTAACCACTGCTGTGCTACTACATAACAAGCAGCTCGATGATGTACCATGGTAGATGCACTCAATTCTTGATCTCCGCACTCCAAGGTCTTGCCTTCCTCATGACAGCGCAGTACTCGTGTAGAGAAGTGACATCCAACCTGCAACATGAAGACGACATACGTAGTTAATATTAACCTGCCTGCACCAGATATCATGCTCTGAGCTCCATCAACGGCTCGTCCTTTGTGCGAGATCGTGGTTAAATCAGCTTAGATCAGCGGAGAATAGTGACGCCGTCTACTTGCGGCTGGACGTTGCGCCGAAATCTAGTACATCGGCGACTTTTTCAAGCTCGACGCTTTGGCGCTAGTCCAGGACTTCAGCATTGATTTCACTATCTGGAGTCCAAAGTTGAGCCGTACTAGGTAGACCTCAATAGATGGTGGCAGGACAGTATGTTGGTCAGAGTTCGATTACACAAGCATGCGGTTCAATCGAATGCCGGCTCATATAGCATCAAGTAAGCAGGAAAAGCAGATGAGGGCAAGCACAAGACTATAAGAGTCCTCGACATGACCGGCAATACCAACACCAGCACCAGCACCAACAACAGAAAGCACTAGCAACTCAAAGCAATACAACCCAAAATCTACTAACCAACACCACTAAACACCATGAGCATCAACAAAGTCGCCCTCGTCGGAGCAACCGGCAACATCGGCCCGGCCATCCTCAAAGCCCTCCTCGACAACGACTTCGAAGTAACAATCCTAACCCGCGAAGGCAGCACCTCAACCGACACGCTCCCCAGCCACCCACGCCAAAAGATCGCCAAAATCAACCTCTCCGACGTCAACAGCATCACCCCAGCCCTCCACGGAATCCAAGGCATCGTCTCCAACATGGCCAGCCACGCCCTCCTCTCGCAAAAAGTCCTCATCGACGCCGCTATCGCCGCAGGCGTGCAACGCTTTATTCCAAGCGATTTCGGCTCAGACCTTAGCGTCGCTGCTAACAAGACTGTGCCCTTTAATAAGCCTAAAGTCGAGATCCATGAGTACATCGAATCGCAAATCAAATCCCACCCAAGTTTCAGCTACACTTCCGTCATCACAGGGCCCTTTTTCGACTGGTCCCTCCGTGCCGGCCTCTTCGGCGATCTAAAATCCCACACCGCTACACTCTGGGACAACGGCACCACACCCGTTAGTACCACAACGCTAGCTAGTGTTGGCAAAGCCGTAGTCGGCGTCTTCCGCAACCTATCCACCACCAAGAACACAGCTATCCGCGTCGCTGACACCACGCTCACCCAAGCTCAAATCCTCGATATTGTCAAATCAGTTGATGGCAAGACCTGGACTACGACCCCCGGCAGCACGGAAGAAGCGTACCAGAAGGGCCTCGATGAGATGAAGAAGCCGAACCCGGATATGGCGGTCATGATTTATAATCAGTTGTATCGCATTTTGTTTAGTGAGGTGCATGAGCCGGGGTATGCGGATAGGTTGGATAATGAGAAGGTTGAGCTGCCGGTTATGACGGAGGAGCAGGTTCGGGAGGTTGTGAGGGGTTGTGTTGCTTGATGGAGAGCGGGAGTACTGGGGTAATTACCCTGTTAGTGCTGCTGCTGCTGCTGCGGGCTGCTGCTGCGGGCTGCGCGACGGTGCGATGAGGGATGTTGATGTTGACGTTGATGTTGATTTTGGTAGGTATGGATGGATGCATACATTCATACCCATACACGCTCTTTAAGGAAGTACTAGCAAGTACTTACATACGTATATACATAGGTTGAGACAGAGATGGAAACACACGTTCATTACGATATGTACGTACATAGCATAGCATAGCCGGAAAAAAGATTTTACATCATCGTTTACACTTTTTCTTCTCTCCTCGTTGGCATTAGTACTGCTAAGTACGTACACACATAGGTACGTACGTATTCATGGATGTGCCCGTATGAATGCAGTATAGTATGTGCATACATACGTAGGTCTAAAACCAAGTTTGATACTAGTACTTCCTTCGAAAGGCAGGGAAGAAGAGGGTTCAATGGCTGTCTTGTGCAGATGGTAGTTGTTGTTGTCTATAGAAATCGATTAGGTATGTAGGTAGGTAGATAGGTAGGTATTGTCTTCAGTATGTATAGTATACTTGCCTACATACCAACCGATTGCCAAGCAAATTCCAGAAGGAATGCAGGGAGTGAGTAAAGACACTACGAACCTACGTAGTTACGTGAGTTGAGTTAAGTTTAGAAGGCGGGGTTTTCAAACAAGAGGTACAGTACAGTACGTACGGATCAAATCACTTCTATACACGAGAACGTCATTCCACGACTGAAAAAACAAGACCGACAGAAACCAAGAGATGGAATTGGCTTGTTAGACTACGTTACCCACGTACATATACATTCCTCGCATGAACCCTCGCGAGCTTCCTTCCCCCTTAAATAAATCAAAGTAGGCTAAACCAGCGCATTCGGAGCATCAACCTTCATCCTCGGCACCATCCCCAACGTCTCCATATCACGATACATCTCAAACACGGACTCAAACGTATCAACAAACCCAGTCCATCCCATTCGACGAGATTTATTAGGGCAAAGCATCATGCTAATCCATGCAGCGTCAGCGAACGTGAAATTAGCCTCGATATCCTCAAACGGGTTGTGCGTTAATCTGCCGTCTGATGCCTTCATGATCTCCTGCCATGCTTTCTGGTTAGTCGGGTCCTGAGCCCATGCGGTGAATGTAGCTGCGAAGCGCATCTTCGTTGGTGGGCCGTAACCCATTGGCGTTTCCTTTCCTGGTTTCCCGGTGATTTCGTGGTATTTGGAATCGTCTTCGGTGGGGGGGACGACGCCTTGTTTGACGCCGAACCAGCGCGTTAGTTCGTTGTAGAATCTGTCCCAGCTGAAGGGGCTGGTGTCGATTGAGTTGAATCGTTGGTTTTTGCACTTTTCTTCTAGGATGGCCCATTCGCTGAGGTAGCCTGTTAATCTGGCGGTTGAGTGGTAGCTTAGGCCTTGCCAGGCGCTCCAGTCTCCGCCGAAGGTGATGGGTTCGTTTTTGTGAGCTTGCACTGCGGCGTAGATGGAGAAGGGGTGTAATGCGTTCATTTGAGCGTTGTTGACGGCGCCGATGATCTTGTGGAGAGAGAAGGGTTAGTGTTGCCCTCATATAGGTTTTGAGGATGGGGATATAAGGGGAAAGGGTTGACGGGTGCTTGATGTAGAGTTAGAACTCAATTACAGAACATTACTTACCCAAGCTGGCATTATCACGTTCCAGTTGACACCTGGATTCTCTTTGCAGTATTTGAAGAGTAGCTCCTCTTGCGGGTAATAAAAATTGAAATCCAGATGTTGAGGTTGAGGGTCGGATTCTACACATGGAGTCCTGGCTCTGCCGAGATGAACACCATAGTTCTTAGCTCCTGTTTGTAGTAAGAACCTTGTGGGTTTGATGCCAGCAAGTGGTAGGGCATTCAGAAAGTTCTCGAGGAGAGCACGGTTGACTTTGACGAGCTCCTCCGAGTTCGACCATGCGGCCGCTCCTGGTGGAGGCTTGGGTTGTAGGTACGAGTAGAAGAATATGTGAGTGGCGTCCACATTTGCTGACTTGAGTGCTTGAGCAATTTTATCACCAGACTCTAGAAAATCACAAGCGACATGTTGGACACAATTTCTCTGCTCCGGACTCAACAGGTTCATCATCTCTGTTGGTGGAGGACGCCTCGAAATGGCATAGATCTTCTTCCACCTCTGAGGAGCGTCCAGGAGGGCACGCATTGTGTTGAAGCCGGATATGCCATTGGCACCTGTGATAATAGCAGTCAAATCTTTGATGGACGAATCATAATCTGGGATGTTGTGATATATGCCAATATTCCGCAGGGGTAACTTCTCCGAGCCCATGTTGATGAGCGTTTGCGATCAAGCCTTGTGGAAGGTACGTAGGAAGAAGGATTGGAAAAGGAGTATAGCAATCGTGATGCTTACAAGGACTGGCTGTCTTGGCAACAAGCTGCACACATGAATAGAGGTCAACAAGTGCTTGTCCTTACCAAAAGACTTTGATGTTTCCTTACAAATCTGACCAGGAACTCCTCACACGATACTTGGCGACTACTCGGTAGTTGGGCTGATTCTTGTGAGGAGAAACAATAAGCTCAGGCCGAGCGTGGAGCTTCTGTGAAGAACGTCATGGCGACAGCGGGGCGGAGAAATGATAAACATAGTCCTCTACTCGCTTATACAAAAACGGTTCTACTCCTCCCTATGGGAAAAGATCAAGAAGAGCTGGCAAGTGGTGTGGATGTAACGCGTTGGCATTTCAGTCGGCGATGAGCTAGATTAGAAGTAGACTGGCGGATTTGACGCGAAGTTGAGCCGGTTTTTCGTGTGAACAAGGCAATGCTGAAGCAGCTAAAATGCTGTCGAGCAAGCAGTGAAAAGGAGGGGATACAGTCCACTATTCAGCTGACCAAAAACCAGTCTGAAGTCGTTTCATGTCACACCGGGCAATGTACACCGGCCACCAGGCTGATTAGCAAGGATTTGAGATGGATGTGCTTCGACATTTCACATTGTACATGTAATTGTTTTGGAACACAGGTTTGAGCAGTGTACAGGAATACACTTTGTGAAACAAATTAGCAACAACTGCCTATGCGCAAGTCATTTGGTAATCATCCAACAAATAACGGCCATTGCGAGGTGTGGTCGACCAGCTCAGTCAGCCAATCACTGCAAAAGACCTAGATGATTGATATTGGTGTCAACTTCAAGGCGTCATCCTGCCGCTTGTCGGGCGTTGTTATTCATAGAGACTGCCACAGGCATGATACCCAGGCATGAAGGTATATTGCACCCAAGCAGATGAGGTTACTATCGAGGTCAGTGGTGGAAGGACGTAGGAGTTGAGTGGCAACAGCCGAGGCTTCGAAACACCACCTAATGCCAAGCAAGCCAGTACAGTGCACATTGCCCAACCAAGAGAATGAATCCAAGCAAGCCAAGACACGCGACTTTTGATCCATGAATCAAGATATGCAAATGCTCGAATCTACGCAGATCTTGCCTACGCTTTGATCGGGAATAGCTCAGAGGTTTGATGCTGCAGCAATGATAGGTAGGCGACTGCACCCGCTAACACATGCCGACTGTTTGTCTCGAAAGGACATTTTGAAGATTTAACCCCTGCCTGCTTTCTGGAACGATAGCTTTTGACATGTTGCATCTCTCTGAATTGCCATCAACCCCATCAAAATGTCCACCACCAAAACCACGGCAGCGGCCCCGACGTCCGTCTGAAGGCCGTCTTCCAAGCATTGTCGCCCGGTCGGAGGGCAACGAGCATTGGTTAGGTGCAAGCCATATTCTTGGCGGAGGAGACAGAGAGTTATGCCAAGCTTCAATTTCGAATCTGGGCCTTGAATGAGCTCCCATTCTGGGCCACTATCCCGCTTCTCCAGGTCTTGGCACTCCGCTTGGCTTGACTGTAACTAGTCACGGCAATTTCACATGGCACCCTCACCGTGCAGGTGGCTTGATCGAAGATGTAACAGCACACTGGATGTCATGATCGTTATGCGCTATAAAGCCAGGTGCTGCACTTCCTCCCCTCAACCTTCCCCAAGCTGCTCCTCAGCTCTGCAACTTTTGAACTCGACACAAGAAGCACTACCAATATGGGGAACTCAGTCCAAAACTCGAGGAGTGGCTCGGTTATTCGTGACCATGAGATCCTTGGCGACAAAGCCGTCACTTCGCACGAAGAAGCTGTCCATCTAGGAGAGCTTACACCGGAAGAGAAGGTCTTAGAAAAGAAGCTGCGACGCAAAATCGACATGCTTATCATGCCTTGCGTGGTGCTTGTCTACCTAATGAACTACATCGATCGCAACAACTATGCCGCTGCTCGACTTCAGGATCTCGAGAAGGACCTCAAATTGACACCAGCTCAATACCAAACCGGTAAGGGCTGTTCTTACTTCGTTGCCATGTCCTGAGCTAATCATCTCTAAAGGTCTTTCAATCCTTTTCGTTGGTTACATTATCGGTCAAGTGCCTTCGAACCTCATTCTCAATCATCTGGGCAGACCTTCTCTGTACCTAGGCTTTTTCACCGTCCTTTGGGGGACTGTCAGCGCTTTGACTTCTCAAGTCCATACCTACAGCCAGATCACGGCTTGCCGTTTCGTACTGGGTCTTGTGGAAGCTCCGTTCTTCCCAGGTAAGCAATCAACACCTTGTTCTCGCTGTGGAGCAGGAGTCTGACAGTCTTAGGTGTTCTGTTTTACCTGTCAAAATGGTACACAAAATCGGAACTCAATCTCCGCATGTCAATCTTCTACTCTGGTTCTCTTATCTCCGGCGCCTTCGGCAACCTCATCGCTGCCGGTATTCTTAGCGGTCTAGGCCACAAGCATGGTCTAGCACCCTGGCAATGGCTGTACATCCTCGAAGGATGCATCACCGTTGCCGTCGGCATCATGGTCGCCATCATCCTCCCCGACTTCCCCGACACATGGCGAGCTCTATCACCCGAACTCAAAGCCGTGGCCAACAGACGTCTCGCCATCGAAGCGGCCGAAGCAGACGTCGACGAAGCAGGCGCCATGTCACAAATCAAAGGCTTCAAACTCGCCATGACCGATCCAAACACCTACATCCTAGCACTCGCATACCTCTGCACGACTGGAGCAGCAGGTTTCCAGAACTTCTTTCCCACACTCACAGCAACACTCGGATACAGCAGAACAGTTTCGCTCCTTCTATGTGCACCACCATACCTCTTCATCACCTTCTGGGCCCTTGCACATTCCCACATCTCCGACAAAATGGGCAATAGGTTCTGGTTCTTCATCTACCCAATCCCACTCGTCATCCTCGGCTTCATCATCTTCATGTGCACTCACGGCTTCGGTCCACGCTACTTCAGTCTATTCCTGATGTGTTTCATCTTCTCCATGAACGGCACAACCTACGCATGGATCGCAAGTGCTATCCCCCGCCCACCAGCGAAACGTGCAGCCGCTTTCGCTTTCATCAACGCCATTGGCAATTCATCTAGTATTTGGACACCATTTACCTACCGCGTTCAAGATAAACCTTACTATAGGCCAGCTCTCATCCTCAACATCGGCTTGCTCATTATCGCCGCCTGCTGTGGCGTGTTGCTGCGATTCATCCTGACGAGAAGAAATAAGAGACTTGAACGAATGGAGAACGAAGACGTCGAATTGAGCGAGAAGGACTTGGCTCGTTTGAGGAAAACGGCTGAGGTCGAGGGTATTGATCTCGCTACTGCGAGACGGCTGCAGAAGGGGTATAGATACATGATTTGATCTCGGTTGTTGTAGATACGTACATACGTACACATGAAGTAACGGGATGGTATATCGTATACGTTTTTGATCAAGAAGAGGCCTCACAGCATTTCCAAAATCTCAGGAATGCTTAGTTCCACATCTACACTATTTACATGTAGTATTTCATACAGCTCTCTAAAGCTACGTACAGTACATACACGTACCGTACTTGATGTGGTTCGAGATTTTAGGGGGTTAACACTTTGAGGGTCAAGTTCTTACAAGGTCAAATTCTGGTGTTAAAGATTCTTGGGTGTTGGAATTCTCAGAGTGTTAAATTCTTCGATGTCAAATTCTTCGATGTTAATTTCAGAGTGTTAAAATTCAGCGGGTGTTAGATAAATTCTCAGTGTCAACTTTGGGAGTGTCAAATCCTTTATCTCAGACTGGGCGCGAGATACTATAACACCGCATCTTGCAGCGTAGTTAATAAAAAAGCTGAGACACCCTGTCGAATCTCGGCACCACCGCTTCTAACTACAGTATCTTATGGGCGGCCTTCAGATTAAGTACCCAGGTACGAACGCGGAGCAGAAGCAGTGCTTATTGGCTGCGGTATTAGCTATCTTGTACTCAGCCTGAGGTTTTAAAATTCTCAGGTGTTATATTCTCAGGTGTTATATTCTCAGGTGTTATATTCTCAGGTGTTATATTCTCAGGTGTTAATTCTTAGGGTTGGGATGCAGTTAGGTGTTAGATAATACTGCAGCTCACGACAAATCTAAGAGGCCGTTTTGAATCTCAGAGTCACCTTTTGTACATAACATGACACAGTAGGTAGGTATAGGTTACGACTCAAGATCACTATAACGCGGGAAGACTAGTGCTTGTCTCTTGCGATGGTAGAGATCTCGCATCCAGCCTCAGGGGGTTAAATTCGTAGAGTGTTAAGCTCGTCGGGGTCAACTTCTTGGATGTTAAATCCTTGGGTGTTTGAATCGTGCGCAGTTCAAGGTACCTAGTCGAAGCTGTCAGAGACCATGCAACGTCAACAAACAGCCTACGATGTACCTTACCGTACCTTACCTTGCCTTGCCTTGCCTTACCTTGTATGCGGAGAGGTATGCACTGTACCTGTGTATGTATGCAGCACTGTACCGAGGTCAACGTATCGTAACCCACTCCCACTCCGCTCCGGTTTCGGACGGAGAACAGCCGTTCATTTTATCTCATTGTGGTACAGTACACCTAGTACCAGTACTTGTAAACGGCACGACAGCGATAACATGTGGTGTTGAGGCACGGAATGGTACCTACATAAGTAAGTGTTGGATGTCAAGGATGAGGTATTAGTGCGTCAGCTAGAGTACATATTTATTTATACTTCATATTAACAGCTTTGTCTAAGGACATCAACCCTCAAAGTACGACAAGTGAAGTACGTACATTACAGGTCAAAAGAGCTACTGCTGCTGGTGAAGTGAGGAGAGTCTGAGGAAGGAATTCAGAATGTCTGCCCTGGGAGGTCTGGGAGTACGAGGTATGAGTACCGGAGCTGGACTAACAGCCTCGAGGACGTGCGTGCGTTCGGTATGCAAAGAAAGCGGCACCACTACTATTCGCAGTAGGAGCTGTTTGCCAAGGACAGTAGCCCAGCTACCGAACAAGAGAAGTGCGTTCGCTTCCACTGGGTCAACCACAAGACGACCGGTCATGGCTACGCATACTATGCAAGCAACACGCTGGCGCGGGCGCGGATACTCAACCACAGCACCGGGACCCAATGCCTCCCCAGCAGCTACACCCGACCATTCATTCACATTCAACCACCCCTCCCACCGACCACTAGAAGGCGTACTAGTAGTCGCACTAGAACAAGTCATATCAGGTCCGTACTGCACACGCCAGCTCGCCGATCTCGGCGCCCGAGTCATCAAGATCGAGCGCCCAGGGACCGGCGATTTCGTGCGGTACCACGACAAGCGCGTGCTCGGCCAACTATGCTCTCATTTCGTATGGACGAACCGCAACAAGGAGTCGTTGAGCCTCGACATTAAAAAGGATGATGATCTGCGGATATTAAAGGAGTTGGTGAAGAAGGCGGATGTGTTTGTGCAGAATCTTGTTCCGGGAGCGGCGGAACGGCATGGGTTGGGGTATGAGGAGCTTAGAAAGACGAACGAGAGGTTGGTTATGTGCGAGATTAGTGGGTATGGGAGTGATGGGCCGTATAAGACGAAGAAGGCATATGATTTGCTTGTGCAGAGTGAGGCCGGAGTGTTGAGTATTACGGGCCCGCCGGATACACCGTCGAAGGTTGGGTGCTCGATTGCGGATATTGCGGCGGGGATGTATGCTTATTCAGGGATTATGGCGGGGCTGTTGCAGAGAGAGAAGACAGGAAAAGGGTGTAGGATTGATGTTAGTATGTTGGAGTCTATGGTTGAGTGGATGGGGTTTCCGATGTTGTATGCTTATGAGGACCAGCCGCCGCCGAAAAGAGCAGGTGCTAGTCATGCCAGTATTTATCCTTATGGTCCGTTTGAGGCAGGGGATGGGAAGGTAATGCTTGGCCTTCAAAATGAGAGGGAGTGGGTCATTCTGTGCGAGAAGGTGCTGGAAATGCCGGACCTGATCAAGGATGAGAGGTTTGTCAGTACGGCGCAGAGATCTGACAACCGAGACGAGCTGTACGAGATTATCTGCAAGAGATTCTCGACATGGTCTGTTGAGGAAGTCTTAGGAAAACTTGAGAAAGCAGGTATTGCAAACGCAAAATTGAATGGGATGAAGGATGTTTGGGAGCATCCGCAACTTGAGGCAAGGAAGAGGTTTGCGCAAGTTGAGACTGAGGCTGGAATGGTGAAGACCACGATACCGCCTGGAATGTCTGGGGATGTTGAACCTCGACTCGATCCTGTGCCCTCGATTGGTCAGCACGATGAGAAGATTCTTTCAGAGTTTGGCCTTGAACGAAGGTCTGTATGAATCAAGGTGTTAGGATACATAGCAAGCGCTTGCCCAAGGCCAGAAGCGAGAGGGTCGCGAGACTGGAGGACAACCAATGAGAAAGTCTTTGCCATGTGTGGTCTGCACAGCATTGCTTGGGTTGAAGAGAGAGGGTCAGTCTAACCGTGCAACAGGTCATCAACGATATGCTCAAACTGCAAGATGAGACACTCTTCTAAACGAACTCTCGAAAGGCACGCCGTTCAACAAGCTAGTGCCGCAAGAACTCTAGCTATGAACACATCGAACGGATACGAGGGATCAAGCTGCTAGACATGATCACACACGGAGGAATCCCGAGAAGACACCCATGGCTAGTCGTCTGGCACAATTTGTGCCAAAATGGGACAGCCAGATATGAGGCTCCAGGTTAGAAAGGATATGCCCTACCTGGTGCGGTTGGAAGTTGGATATCCGCTGACTCAAGTCGGAGCCTGTACAGTAACTTCAACTTTTAGCATCCTAGTGAAGGCAACGATACTGATAGTGGAGTGACTGGACGTGGTGTCCAGCTTCTGATTCTGGTATACCACTATTTTTATTCACCTAGAAGGCTCGAAGTCTATTGTGGTCGAATCCACATCCAACCCGGTGGCGTGCATCGATACCGCTAAAGTGGTTATACAGTAGCACCATCGTCTCCGCCATCAGCCCAGTAACATGGTCGTGAGCGACGTAGTATAAACGTCCGCCATATCCACACAAATGCTATTCCGTACCATACTCTCGGTCTGTCGGTAGAATTTTGTTTCCAAAGTGCCTAGGTACTTGTATTTGACTCGATAAGTTCAGTATTTGTATTTTCCAAAAAAAGGTTCGAGCAGAAAGCAATCAAACGTGAGCTTCTGAGTGTTCATTCTTTTTCATTGGTGCCCTCAAGGGTGGTTAAGGTCCACCAACGCGGGAGCGATGGGGGAATCCCTGCTTTCAATGGTGTCCTATTCCACTGTGTCGGTTTACGCTGTGCACAATACCATTTGAAGACTCGGTTTTGGTAACCTTCGTTTGTGTTCAGCAAAGTCTTGGGAGTCCGGATGAAACTCTGTTGGATTTCTTGTTTTGTGGAGTCCTCAACGGTAACGACAGGAAGGCATTGTTTTCTTCGAAAGTTGTGTACCTGCTGGGCTTGTCGTCTCACAGTCACTGTCGCGTGCTGCTCCACGACTCGGACTGTTGGCACAATCGTGAGGCAATCAATATTCGTCCTGTAGATTGATGCCAACGTGACTGAGTATTTGTAAACGTCTGATGAAACAAGCGCGATTGTCGTGCTACCAATATCAGAATGCTGGAGTCTCGGTAGGCATGCAAGTCATCATCAGCCACGCGTACCAGAAAGTTTTAGGTCATTCCACGGTGCCTAAGGTGATTGGCAATATGCCCGCTAGGCTTGAACAAGCAGAAAGTGGGCTACCTAACCCGCATAATAAGCGTGGCCAATGGCCCCCAAGCTGCAAGTGCGATGCATCTTTTGCCAGGCCTCGGGCGATCTTGTCCTCTTCTTCAACGCCCATGTCATGATCCACGCCTGTCCCACAATTACATCCAACAAAGTACAGTAAGGTCCAAGAGTAACGTATCTGTGAGGAGCGAGCCTTACAGGTACAACACCTGCCTTACTAACTCTGCTCCGTGGAAATCTCTTCGCAGCTGTAGCAGTGGCTAGAGTTTTCTCCTTCGGAACCAGCATTACTCTGGACGAATTCAGGTCAGCTCGTTCATACACTTCGCCTTTGGATCACACGAATTTGAGGCGACTCCTCGGACAGTTTCGCCATCATCAGCTATTAGAGATGTCGAAGAGAACATCATCTCTGTCTCCCACCCAAGTCCTGTTCCCCTCGTTCGTCCTCTAGCAGTCCAATTTGCAATGCCGAGAGCAAATTTCTTATTTGTGCCCTATCGCACGGGGCCTCAGAGCGCTGCAGACACCAAGCTAACCAACTCCGACGCTCGTTCCCATGCTGCAGCGGTTTCGAGGCAGCGTCGGGATACTAGAGTCCGACTGAAAATTGGCTGGCAGCAACCTTCAAAACCAACCAGCACAACGACAACAGTTTCACCACTGGTTCACAATCCCCCACGAATTGAAGATGTATCCGATGATGTATCTCCAACACAACAAGCGCCAGACAGCCCGACTGATTCAGGACCATTCCGAGTTCAGCGACGACAAAACATGAGGGCCATGCAATTCAATTGGCGAGCAGGCAGTATCTCTGCCGAACTATCCATGTCCTCCGGCCTTCGTGTTGACCCCTTCGGGTTTATGCACGGCGATGAGTACGGCCACGCTGTAGTGGATTATTTTACCAACGTCATTGCTCCCGTGAATCATCCCATGTACGCTATCTTCAATGTCACCAACGTTTTCACTTCTTACTGGTTCAACCTCATGTCCCGCGACGAATACACTCACGTGGGCATAGCTATGGTTGGTGCTATCATGGAGAAGTTGTCGAATCCGAGCATGAAGCAGTCCGAAACTAACAAGGCTAATCAAGCTAAAGCCATGACCCGGCTCCGCCAAACATACACCGACGCTCTCAATACTGGCCGCAACGCAGCAGAAGACACCACTATCATTGCAGTCCTGGCATTTGCGAACTTGGCCCGACTTCTGGGCGACACTCAGGCTTACAAAACTCATAGACGGAACATGAAAGAGATGGTACAATCCAGAGGAGGCTTAGATGAGCTTGGAGACGGTGGCATGGTGAAATGTGCACTCATGCAGTACGACACGTTCTGGATCTTTGAGCCCGAAGGAACAGCTTTGTTCCCGGCTGCTCGGCCGGAACATGTTCCTGTTTACCCAGCATTCCCACTGTCACAGGATTTGAGAGAAGTCTTTATGAAACTTCCAGTCGGCTTCCAGTCGCTTGTTCTAAAGGGCAAGATCTCTGTTGAGTTGGTTGAAGTTCTTGGACGAGCTGCCGAAGCTTCCGACAACGGCATTTCCGCAATCACCACAGGAGACGTTTTCAATGCGCCTGTACGCAAACACCACGATTTCCTCGAAGCTTGCCCAACCCTCCGTCTGCCAGATCGTGCCAGAAACAATATTGAAAAGAAGATATGCCTGGCACTGTTGATGTATTGTGCCAATACTTTCACGAAGGCCAGGTCTAGCACGTCTTTATATCTAGCATCCCGCATGGAACTGACCCGGCTACTCAACCAGGAAGCTGACCCAGCCTCTCACTCGCAAGAGGATGAATGCCTCTTTTGGATATGTGTTGTTTGTGTCGACTCCTGGCGAAAAGAAGGGCCCAAATCCGATCTACTATCTCAGGGTGTGAGTCTGTTGCCTGTGTTGGGGCGCACCAAGGTTGGGTTAAGACCTGATGTCGTCCTACAAAAGTTCTTTTACAACCAGGAATTATTGGATGGATGTGCAAGATACCTCGACATGATAGACTGAAAGACTACGAAAGTGGCAGAGCAGTCATATTGGTCCGCTTCCTTACCTTGACTACTGCATACTTGCAGCTAAATTGTTGCAATGGTCCACCGCTACACGAACGATCTAGTCGTTACGGCTTCGAGGAACAGTTCGCAGGATCTCACGATGTCGGAATGTACGGATATCTTGTCTTGAACAACGTATTCTGGTGCGAAAGCCTGCCAGATCTCCATGGAACACAGAGGCCCAGAATTTTGCGTTTCCCATAACCATATCATCGGATCAGAACTGCACAAGGTTTGACTTCAAGCTACCAGGCTGAAGACGTGACCACGACGATGCGACGTTGGGAACTTTCATCTCGAGACATGTCAGCCAAATCGACCTCGGCATTTCTCTCGAACAGGCATTTCTCTCGAACAGGCATTTCTGACATATTGACAGCACAAGCTCCATGTCAGATATGAGCCGTTGGTACCGGCAACCACAAGCTGATGCACACAGAGTTTTTGTGACAGCTGAAGAACATGACAATTGCAGAAGCAGTAACATATCCACCGCATAATTGTCGGAGGACGAGTCGTCCGCTCCACTTCGAACCATGCGATGTGCGGCCAGTCAAAAGTCGCCCATGTTCAACTTACATTATCTCCGATATGCCGAGGATACCCGGTGGGGTATCTGTCAACTCTTTCATTATATGGATCTGAATACAAACCATGCTGATAATTGTCATTGGAAAGATTCTCAAAAACCAGTGTGTCCCACTGCCGATAGATACTACTAGGGACTAGCTTCTATTGGCGGACCGATCACCTGGAGTTTCCAGCATGGTACATCATACCAAGTAGTTCGAAGACTTCAAAGGACGGTGCCACAATCAAGACTACTCCGACCAATTACGAACAAGGCTTTATTTCCCGTTTGCCAAGACATAGATGTTGATAAGGCACAATAATGTCTATTGTCTGGTATCTAGATAGGGCGACGTGGTTCTGAAGGACTGCCAGCAAGCTTATGCAACAGATCCTTTGGTCCTGAGCGCAACATAGAGAACGTTTGTCCACGGGCCGCCATTCTCTAGCATACCAAGCAAATCTGAAACTGCACAAAAACACAAATCAGAAAATGGCAGCGACAGTGGCCACCACGAAATTGGTGTCCGAGCCCAAAATAATATATCCACTAACCGCCAACAAGCTGGGAGCTCTTGCCGAGTATAGCCCAAATGCAAAAGCTCCCGACACATTGATATCTAAGGTGGCTCTTCCGGCTGGATCACTCTTCACCACAATCACGACTGCCACGGAGGTGCCGGAGAAGCGGTGGTCAACCATACAGGTGTCAGAGAACAAGTACCTGGAGCTCAATTCTGCTCTTCTTTATCTCAATCATTCTTGTATTCCATCGTTAGAAGTCGACACTACCAGTATGGAAGTTCGGGTTTCTAGGAGTAGGGATCTAAAAGTCGGTGATGAGTTAAACTTCTTCTACCCCAGCACCGAATGGAAAATGGACAAGCCATTCGCTTGTCTATGTGAGTCTGGTAAAGCGTGCCTGGGAACGCTCAATGGAGCCGCGTACATGGACAGCTCAACTTTGGGGATCGACAGATGGTTCATCAATGACCACATCCTACGATTGAAGGCTCAGCAACGGTGAGGGAGGACAAGAGTTCGCTCAGTCTAAGTAGTCGAAGTCTCGAGTAGATATGTTTCAACAGGTCAGGTGAGAAGCACAGTGAAGGTATGACGTCTTTCGGAGTTGTCCTCTTCCTCCAACCAATACTCAATTCATCATTGTCTGAGCATGCAGTCTCCTCCTTCAATTACAGTAATCGTACCTTGCCATAACATTTATGAACTGATTGTGTTGTTTGCTTTGAGCCACGAATATCACAAACCAGACCTCTATCACTGGCAATTGGCCCGTAATTATTCCGTGTGTATGATACAAGCGCTGCGACATAGCTTGCCACTGGTCTTTCCTTGCCCTTTCCTCCATCAAAATTGAATCAATCACACTATTCCATTCCCCGTAAGTTGGCGAGTGCAACCGAACAGCAATCAGGTTCAAGTTCATCATTGCGAGCATGTCTCACCAGTACCCAAAGACCACGAGGATAACAGACCTCAAGATCTACCCCATCAAATCATGCCGCGGCTTCTCCGTCAAGTCCTCGACACTGACGCGCAAAGGCCTCAAGTATGATCGTTGTTGCATGTTTGTCGACGCGAAGAAAGTCTTCATCACAATCAGGGACAAGCCGGAAATGACCCTTATCAAGACGAGGATTGACACCGATACCAATGACCTATCGGTATTGAAAGTTACATTTCCAGCCGTGGTTAAGGATGATGCAGGAGCTCCGAAGCCAGATTACGGTAATGCAACAACGATTTCAGTGCCACTGGAAAGTGATGAGGTGTGGTTGAATGAACACGCTATCCTAATTGATGCCGAGATTTGGAAGTATGAAACTGATGCATGGGCGTTCACGACCCCAGACATTGCAGATGTGGTTACGAAATACTTCGCTGGGTGGGACGCAGATTCGAAGGTGCAGCTGGTCATCAAAGGTCCGACACCGCGTCAATGTCGCGGGAACGGTGACCCAAGTGTGCTTGGTCGCAAGGAATTTGTTAACTTCCCTGACGTACTTCCGATTCAGGTGGCAAATGAGAGGTCTTTGGAAGAACTCAACGCCAGAATTGATGGTCAGGAAGGGTCATACGAGATTATGATTGAACGCTTCAGGCCAAACATCATCGTGAGTAGTGACAATCTCGAGCCATGGGAGGAAGATGAGTGGAAGACTTTGCGTGTCAACCCGCCCAAGTCCATGCTTGGCTCACTATCAACCCTGACAGGTTTAGGTAACCAGAGTGTCGACATTGATGTCGCTGCTCGGTGTGCTAGATGTCATGTGCCGAATGTCAATCCGGATACAGCTGTGCCAGGTAAAGAACCATGGAAGACACTATACACTTATCGCCGGGTCGATGAGGGTGTCAATTACAAGCCTTGCTTCGGGATGTTATGCTGTCCAAGAAACGAGGGGCCTATCGAGGTTGGTATGGAGCTGGAGATCAGAGAGGTGATGCAGGCTGCTGGTGGGAAGGGTGAACACCGTTACGTCAGGGGATTTTAGGGACGCTTTTTGTTGTCGAGGCCATGACTTGTGCCTCTCTGACTTTCAGACTTGCTACAAACGCTTTTTAGGTATCTATGCTCGACCTCCACTTCCCCACAGCTTTTCGGCAGCAAACTATTGGACGAGTTCTACTCTCAGATCCAGGTTGGTGCAAGGAACGCCTTCAAGGCGTGGATTGAATATTCATGTCAACCCAGGTTTTTCCGTACATCCATCACGTCACAATATACACATTTACCTGCTAGTAAGGTACACGATGTTTTCCATTCTTCTATACCATTCTACAATACTGTTTCACCCCCACATATACCCACCAGCAGTTGTTGTTAACCTTACCGCTCCACCTGCAGCTTCTCCCGTCTTCTCTTGATTTCCTCGCTTCAGCCACGACTGATGTGCGATTCATCGGACAAGTTGTACAGATCTCCAGATCCAGCACGAAACCCCCACGGTCTCGCGGTCGCATGCATTGTCCCCTGCTTGCTCGTGACACATACAACAAAAAAGCCATAGCAAAGCTGTTCGGGCTTGTCAACAAGAGAATGTCTGGACTCTGCAGACAAGAAGGTCGCATTGTGTACAGGAAGTTTCCAACTATTCCCTGATTAAGCTGGAGACTTCATCACGAAGCATGCATGCATACTGGTCGTATGAAAGATGTAAAGGTCAGAGCAAACAGGACTGATTGATACTGCACAAACATGGTCAGCTTGTTGGAGCATTGTTGTTCCCTGCCAATCTCATGTTAAAAATTCGTTTCCTTCCCAGCATAACATGAAGTTCGAAGTGCACCTGCCTCAAAATCAAGCTCGCATCATATCAAGATGGCGACTGCTGCTAGATCCAGCGCAGAAACAGTCGACCCAATTGTGATCGGAGACACACCTGCCCCTGAAGGTTCCCCTTCCACCTACGATCTCAATTCGTTACTACCCTTGTTCGGTCAGCCCACTGATGCACAGAAGGACACATTCTGGGGCCAGGGTCCAGACCGAGCGGGTCAGGGCACCTCCCTGAAATGTAAGCACAGCCCAGGTGGTCATATGTACATACAGCTAACTCATTTAGACTATACAAAACCTCTAGTAACAGTGCTTCTTGACGGGACCCGACCCGCTGAACGCAGAACTCTCGCCATACAAGAACACTTTCTCCAAAAAACGGACATCCTACATGGTAAGGTGGCCCCTCTAATCTCTCTCTCTCCCCCCCTCTCTCTCAGGTCCCGCATACGTCCATTTTAGCCATGCATTCGACCATCCTCATACGCAGACCTGACACATACAGCTGCAAGCCACTTCACCAACTTCGCGGCTCGCTCTCTTCAACGCGTCTTCTTCGACCAGGAGTACTGCGGCCCTGACGTCGCTTTCTCAAAACCACTTGCATATCTGAAAGAAATGGTTCAGTGGCACTGCGATGAAGTGATCCAGTTGACTCGTTACAATGCTCCTAGGAGGCCCGGCGACGATGAGGAAGAGGCGGTCCGCCCGTTTCCAGTGTTTGCGACCTGGCTTGAACGACGAAGTGAAATCGTGGTCTTGGAGAACGATATCATGTTGCTGTACGAGCTGTGGACAACGTTCAAGGTGGGGCATGATGAGGAACAGAGAGTGCGATGGGAACGAATGCGTGCAAAGGTTTGTGAAGCACGCCACTGTGAGTATGGATCACGTTTTTAACTGTGGCTAGGAAACCAATGTTGAACGTGAAGATGGACATGCCGACAGCATGCGGATCACGCCGATCACGATCTCTGACGATGAACAGCCTATTCTTCAGTCCATTGAGACTGGTCGGGAGGTCTCTATGAACGAACCGCAACAGCCATACGCGGGTCAAACTGAAAGCAGACGAAGGATTCGCAATCCGATGTTTTTCTCAGAGAATGACAGCGAAGTGAGCGAGGATGAGAGCGTAACAAGCGGCTAGGATGGGCATGTCGACCATACATACTGACACGCTTAACGAAGTGAACATGAACTGGAGTAAGAGATTTTGGAGGGGAGGTGGTCTGGCGGTGGTTGCTTGCTTTCGAGGCTCTAGCCAGGCGTGCCTGTTGTTGTATATGAGATTAGTGTGTTGTACAACAGGAGCTCGCATCATACGCTCAAGCTGTGCATATACAGGCCTATTAATGTTTTTATTTGGCTTCTTGAACTACTTACCGTTTTGTACTTGTCATGTTCACCCCGTCAGTTCTAAATCACCACGCTCGCAAACCAGTCACTACATATGTAATGATATTCAAGGACAGGGGCAAAAAAACGTCCTCCGATCATCTCATCTCACCACATCACATCACATCACTCCTTCGCAGCATCCAGAGCCTCCTGTTTGCTCTTCACTGTCGATTCACGAACATACGTCGTAACATATTCCGGAACATCCTTCACCTTATTCGAACTGCACGGAATTGGCTCGGCCAAAGTCTCATACACAGGCACGACTCCAGACCAAACCGAACTCGTCACATCCTCCCTATCCAAATCCTTCGCATCATCATGCGGCTCACCATGTCGAATCTTCCCACTACCAGTCTCGACACTAACCTTCAAGATCATGGTCGAAGTCATCTCAACATTATCCGGCGGCACCCTCGTATTAGCCCAACGATTAGGAACGACTTTATTTGTGATCAATTCCATGGCCCAGACCTTTTCGGCATCGGTCTCGACGGGTTTGGCGTATCCTTGCAGCACGGCGGAGCGGTAGTTATAGCTGTGGCTGTTGGGGGTGAGGCTGAGGACCAGGCCGTCGACTTTTGTGGCGGCGATGCAGACTGGTAGACCTTTTTCGAGGGAGCGGGCGAGACGCATGACGCGGCTGCTTACGTAGCCGTGGAGGTAGCAGTCTAGAGGTTCGTTGATGTCGGCGCTGGGGTACTCATAAGAGCCCATGACGCCTATCATGGGGAGGATGGCGGGGAAGGAGTCTTCGGGGGTGGGGGCGAAGGAGACGTGCAGGACTTTGGAGGTGTTGACTATTGTGTGGATGGGGCCGAGGGAGTATGTGCCTTTTTTGAACCTTGTCAGTGGATTGAGTTGATGAGGTTGTGGTCGTTATGTGTGCTTACCACGATCGTTGTATCGCTTCACTGTGTTTTGGGACTTCTTGGGGTATTCGAATTCCTTCACCATTTTGATCGATGTTGTGGTCGTTTCAACTGAGCTGGTCACGCAACGTTCAAACTGAATGATCAATACAATTGGGGCTGGTGTATCAGTCAACAACACCCTCCCACTCTTATACAGATCGTTACGTGACTCATTTGGAATCCAATCCCCTTCAATGGTTCATGTTAGCTCCTACGCTCACGGTAATGTCCGCATCTTTGCTATCCTATTAAACTTGCTGTTAATAAGAACACCCTTGTGGCCGCGTCAGACCTCTTGTATGGTAAGGCAGGATTTGTGTGCGGTCAGGCATGACACGTCGATCTGGTCAATCTGCTCTCAAGTACTTGTTTCTACTGGGTAGGGGGTGACGGGGAGTCCTGCGCCGAATCGCGCAGATGTCCGAGATACGCAAATGTTCGATGCCGTGCTCATCACACCAATGTTTTATACAACATTGCAGGTGTGTGTAGATAACCCACATCGATTCGCTCTTCGTCTAGCCGGTCCACAATAGCATGTCCTATGCTCGGCCGGCATGTATCGTTCTACGAGGATTATCTGTTCTCCG
Organism: Neophaeococcomyces aloes; assembly: GCA_022813445.1. Lineage (NCBI taxonomy): Eukaryota > Fungi > Ascomycota > Eurotiomycetes > Chaetothyriales > Neophaeococcomyces > Neophaeococcomyces aloes. The sequence goes on from JAKLMK010000016.1 coordinate 246,838, forward strand.
CGCGAGCTCGTATATATTGCGTGTGAGTGAACAAACGATACGCCAGTCACGATGGACAATTCCTCGCTGCAAAAGTTTCAGCTCGGTCCACGCCGGTGATCTGGCATTTGGCCAACCACTTTACGAAACCCATCCTCATCTTCTGAGTCCAGGAGAGCTTACTCCTGGCATCACAGCTCAGGAGTATGCCGACCGACGAACTCGATTAGCACAAAAGCTCCCAGCCGGCGCCGTCGCCATTGTCGCTGCGGCAGACGTTATACAGAGAACAGGGAGCTGCTTCTACGAGTTTCATCAAGATCCCGACTTCCTCTACTTTACCGGTTTCAACGAGCCTGAAGCTCTGGCTGTCATTGGCAAGGATACGTCCGGTCAAGACCATACATTTCACCTTTATGTAAGAGAGAAAGATCCGAAAGCAGAGTTATGGGAGGGAGCAAGATCTGGTACACAAGCTGCTGTCGATGTCTTCAACGCTGATGAAACTGGCGACATCGCCAATATCAAAAGAGCTCTACCCAGCGTGGTCAGTGGAGCTACACAAGTCTTCACAGATATTACGCAGCCAGACCAAGGAGCGTCAAGTCTCTGGCGGTTTCTGTACGGCAAGTCGAGGAAGAACACGGATTTTGCAGAATTGATAGATGCGAGAAAACTCAAGCAGCTTCGACCTGTAATCAACGAATTGCGCGCATACAAGAGCCAGGCTGAAATTGAGATAATGCTACAAGCAGGACGTGCCTCAGGCAAGGCACACACAGAAGCAATGAGAAGAGCTTTCACCCACGAACGAGAACTCGACGCGTTTCTACGATACAAATTTGTCACCAATGGCTGCGACACCATTGCCTACGAACCGGTCGTTGCAGGTGGAAAGAACGGTGCTGGTATTCATTACATCCGCAACGACGATGTTCTACACGATGATGAGATGGTGCTGGTGGACGCTGCTGGCAAGAAAGGAGGATACATATCAGATATTACCCGGACCTGGCCAGTCAGCGGCAAGTTCACCGCCGCTCAACGTGATCTATACCAAGCTGTTCTCAACGTCCAGCGCACAATGGTCTCGATGTGTCACAGCAGCGCCAGTGTCTCACTAGACAAACTCCACGCGCTCGCCGAAGGTTTCCTTACAGACCAACTGAAACATCTTGGTTTCGACATGTCCTCCAAAGCAGTAGAAACACTATTTCCACACCATATAAGCCACTACATCGGCATGGATGTGCACGATACAGTTGGATATTCGAGGAAGACATTGATCAGAGAAGGACATTGTATCACCATCGAACCTGGAATATATGTGCCAGATGATGATAGATGGCCAAAGCATTTCAGGAACATGGCTGTGCGAATTGAAGATAGTGTTAGTGTTGGCGAGAACGAACCGTTGGTCTTGACTACGGAGGCTGTCAAGGAAGTGCATGAGATAGAAGCACTAAGAGATTGAGAAGTTAGTACGTACTACTTTTAATTTTTGTAGAACAAACAAACAATCTCGATTTGTTAGATCAACCAAAAAAAACACCATTGATGGATGTGAACCTCCTCACACACATAATATGTACATATATACACATACAGCACTCCATCCCATCCCCTATCCCACCCAACATAACACAACACAACACCGTCCCAATCCAACCCAACTCACCGCACCTCACCGCATTGCGACCGACCCTTTGCCCTGTCTGTCAATCTATCCACCTGTTTTCCATCACCTCAACTCAATCAACCCAATCAAGCACCATTCAACCCAATCAACTCCATAAATCAACGCACCTCAGTACTACCCCGTCGACTCAACCTCCGATGCAAAACATGCTCCCTCATCCCCAACCCGCACACCACCGCCAAAACCGCAAACCCCAACCCAACCAAAAAAGCACCCCTCAATCCATCCATATATATCCCCCTCACAACTTCTCTATCCCATCCCCTCGGTAAATTGTCTCTTCCTGGTTTCAATGTATCTAAATTGTTCCTGATCTTCTTAATCTCGTCCTCTGCACCTGGTAAACTACCGTACGTTTTTTGCAGGCCGGAAGTAAGAATGCCCTGAAAAACGGCGCTGGCGACTGTGATGCCGATCGTTGAGCCTGTACTGCGGAATGCGTACGAGGCCGCTGTGATGACGGCTTGATTCTCGTGCTCGGCGGCGCTGATCATAGCGACGAGTGTTATCGTGAGCATGCCGCCGTAGCCCCATCCCAAAGGCGCCGTGTACAGGAATGTGGCGTAGCCGGGTGTGGTGGGGGTGAAGGTCGTTAGGAGGGCTGCGCCGAGCAGGTAGATTGCCATTGTGGCGCATGTGAGGATGTAGTACCGGCCTGTGCGGCGCATGATGTAGCCTGACACCAGGCTGCCGAGGGATGTTGCGGCGGCGAAGGGGATGATGCGGAGACCTGAAGCGGAGGCTGTGTAGGACAGGATTGCTTGGAGGTATAAGGGGATGAAGTAGAGGGATAGGAAAGAGGACATGGTTGCGAACCAGTTTGTTAGACAGGCTGTTAGGATTGTGCGCGTGTGGATGATGAGCGAGACGGGGATTATTGGTTCGGGGATGTAGCGTGGTGTGGATTCGAGGTAGATGAATAGTGTTAGGGTTAGGGGGCTGAGGATTAGAGCTATTAGGACTAAGGGATGGGTCCAGGGTAGTTGGTTGCCGCCTGTGTTCAGGCCTAGGAGGAGTGTTGTTATGCTTATTACTAGGAGGGCTGCGCCGAGGAAGTCGATTCGCGACAGGGCGGTGCGGAGTGATTTGTGGGGATTGCGGACGGGGATGTCGACGAGGTAGAAGACTAGGATGGCGCTGATGATTATGAAGGGGATTTGAAGGAGGAAAGCCCAGCGCCAGCCTTCGACTAACTTGCCAGAGACGTGGATGTGTAGGTGGTCTGCGCAGGCGCCGCCGAAGATTCCGCCTGTGCCCATGCCTAGTCCGAAGACGAGGTTGCCGTAGCCTTGCCAGACACCGCGTTTGCGGAGCGGGATAAGGTCCGAGGTTACGAAGGTGGCTATGCAGCTTAGGCCGCCGCCGCCTATGCCGGCGATTACTCGGCCTAGGATTAGGACTTCGGCTGAGGGGGCGAGGCCACAGATGGCGGTGCCGAGAGCGAAGAAGATGTTGCTGAAGAGGAGGCCGTACCGTCGGGAGAAGATGTCGGTTAGTTTGCCGGAGAGAGGTTGACAGGCGGCGTTGGCGATCAAGTAGCCGGTTGCAAGGTAGGAGAGGAGGGAGAGAGAAGATAGTGAGCTGGAGATGGGAGTTATGAGAGTTGCGACCACGGTTGTATCTATCAGGTGTTAGTTGTGGTGGTAAGTTGAGCTGGAAGGTGGTGGGGGTAAGAGTCGGTAAGAACATACCGAGTGCGGCGAAGAATACGCCCACCCATAGGGAGCACATGATTGCGAGCTTTTTGGCTGTGCTTGGTTCCTCCACGAGTGGTTCATTGCCAGCAGCTGGTTCGTCTTCTTCTGCATTTTGCTCTTGATCGTCGTGTCGTGTGGTATTGCCATTTGTGTGTTCATGGTCTTGAAGCAACGGGCTTCGTTCGTTGTGCTCATCCTCATAGCGTGCCATGTTTTCCACTGGACAAGCTATCACAATTAGAAAGAATTAGGTGAGACGAGACAAGGTAGGTGAAGGGTTCACTTTTTTCCAAACAAATTGCCGAACGATGTTGGAGTTAAGCTTTGCAACTTCGGAGATATCATTGGTGGTTCCACTTACTGGTTCGGGGATATTTTTGATGCCTGAAGTTCGTCTGTTATGCCTAACAGAATATAGTGTCGGATGTGTACAAAGGCATGCAAAGGATAAGAGGAAATCGACGGGAATCAATGATGAAATGCAAGTGCACTTTGCAAAACTCGTTTATCGTAAATGCGATGACTAGTCCTTCATGCTACAAAATGTCTACGGGAAAAACTTATTGAGGCTCATGAAGCACTAGGCTTTGATAAATAGCTGGATTAGTGTATGGGCCAACCATGTAGGGGTTATGGCTTCATGGGACCAAGCTCTTTCGTTTCCTCACCAGCCGGCGATCTACACGCCTTCAGGTATTGATACGTTGTAGCCTGCTCATCATCAAGAGACTGTCCGTCATTAGGATCTTGAACTTAGCCACCCGACCTTTTATGGTTTATTTACAGGGCTGATCAGAACGAGCTGAAGTAGCAACAGAGTCTAACTAGTTCACATACCTTGAGGTTAGAGTCACCGGCTGAAAGACGCTCCTGTTGTAGAGGAGTGCGTCAATGCACATTGCAGAGGACAGGATAGATGATTCAGTGTAATTGACTTACGAGAAGCAACTCAAATTCTGGTTGAAATGGGACTGAGCAGCATTGCAGCTCGAGCATAGGCGAGTCGAGGACGAGAAGGGTGCACTGCTAAGCAAGACATAATGAATCCTATGCACTATGCTGAAGGTAGTTAGCCCTGTGGGGATGATAAGTGGTGGCATCGACGTATTGCAACGTTTCCCCTTCTGACACGAGAATGAGATGGACGGTGGGCTTTGTCATACGAGCTGGGAATCAGATCCGAGGCATGAGGAGCGTCCCCAGCAACGTGAAGCACAATTCTAGGCAAGCAGCGGTCATGTCGCTGTCCGTGGTTTGTCAAGACTTAAGTCTTTGGACATCAACTTCGTCAAACTTTGCACAGCACTGGCATACTGCCTAGGCAGCTTTCTGTGGGCACTTACCTTTCACTGAAACCGGCATGTCTGTTTCAGAATTGTCACAGCTCTATCCCCATGATGGCTCTGTGCAGCATGGTGGAATATCTGGTAGATAGATTAGAACTGGTGCAAGGGTGAGGTCTGTGTGTGCTAGATGTTGAGAAAAGAGCAATTTTTGTTGGCGTTTCCAATGTCAAGCAAAGGTAGTTCTGCAGGTAGGCAGAGAGCAGTGCAGCAATAATTTGAGATATGACACGTGTATATTCGATCTTGTCTCGGGCGGCTCTTGCAGCCGTATGTTCCCTCTAGTCGCTGCTCGAGGACTAGCAGCATGGGATACCAGACGTTCCAGACAGGTGCTCAACGTGATGATATCTTGAGTATTGTTGTCTGCGACAGTGTTGAATGGTGTATTGGTTGATGGGTAGTGGCCCTCTTGCGACGCAGGCCCACAAATCACCTGAACGGAAGGTGTTGCTTGTGGTCTCTTTCGTTGCTTTGTGAGTCTCGACCAGTGTTGTCTCATGCCTGGATCCTAAATTGACTTTTTCTCCTCTTCTGGACCATTAGGAGATCCACGTCTGCACCGCGCCTGGTCAGCGATGTTTTCACGTGATCTCTGTGTGACTGCTTAGTGTTAAGGTGGTACACCACCGAAGGAGTTACTATCATCGAAGTAGATTCAGTACGGTCCTTATCGGACTATGACCGCTTCGTGTAACACAGAGAGAACGGCTGTCGCTGTTATGCGGCATCAGTTCCGACCTCAACTCACCTGCGTCGTTCTCGTTACAGTATGCGAAAAGGATGTTTCACAACATCAAGTCATCAACATCTGCTTCTGAGGTTTGCTAGCGTCGACATTTGGAGACCAGAAAGGTTGGGCATTCCGACAGAGTGCTATTTGCTAAGTAAGCAAACTTAATATCGTACTATCTCGTGCTTGGCATAAAGTGTTGGATGCGTTGTCAACAGTTTCGATAGTGAAGTAGAAGGCAAGGATCCTTGGTTAGCTCATATGACAGAACTAATGACTACTACCTCGAACATGGCGTGCGTATAGGTATGCGATGATCCGGGGCTTGATGGACGTCCGAAATAGAAGGCGTGAGGAGAAGCTAAACAGCAGAACGAATTCTCAGGCTGATGTCGAAATAGATTGACAAATTGATCATAGGAGGGTACCCTCGAAACCAGTCTGTACCGATGGTCCAAGCAGACAAACAGTTGTAGCATGGCTTCCTTTGGTTGTATCCCACTGCTCACCCGCCAAGTATAGAATATTCGGCCGTACCAGACGCACAGCTGAGACAACTGGAGCAAACGCAGAGCTAATGTTTTGATGCCTGGAGTGATGCGAGCTTCAATTCACTCATGGGTGGTCTCTGGCCATAAGTTGACCCTGGTTGTTACCTCATACACCACGGGAATATGCACCTACCTCATGCCCCGAGATTTATGCATGCAGTCGTGTCCTTGCAGGTGGACAGCGATCACTGCCGTCCACGTAAGAAGCACTTCAGCGCAATGCGAGACCCTGGTATGGTTCATGCAATGTTCAATCTCGACGAGCATAGCCTACAACATTACGATCCGAACCGACTCAACTCACGTCACAGTGATTGACCTTTGTCATCGCAACATTCAACGATTTTGAAACAGAGCTGAAATGATGTGTCCGGCTGAAAATAGGACTATGGTTTCGCGATACTGCGGCCAAGAACGTTCCGGTACCCTTGCCTGTCAGGCAAGGGACACCGATTCCAGCCATGAACAAGATTGCTAGACGAGCCAGAGCGCCGATTCCATTCATACTCCGTTCTTAGAAGCTTAAAAACTGGAACCGTGAGTTGTCGACGCGATTTAGATGAAAAGATTTGACCTCCCCATGCCTTCGAGAGCTCCGGCTCGATTCAATGTTCGTCAAAATGGAGGTTTTCCGACCAATACGTTGTGAACACGCCAGTAGGCAAGCTCCACAGAGAACCTAGCTCTTACTTTATCGGTTACTGAGATGCCGTTAGGGTCAAAGCCCGGTTGGAATTAATATGCCCATATGTGGGGAGACCACCAAGACGCTTTCGTATCCTAACACCTTTGTGGTATGATCACGAAGGAGAACAACTAGAAGTTCCAGCCGACACCAAGAGAGTTGGCGCACAAGAGCCCAGACATAGATAACAATGCGATGTAGCTGTTGCCCCACAGATCAACAGATCATTCGACCACGTCGCTAGTATTGAAAAAGGCCCTGCCATGCCGCAGGAGAGCATTTTGGGGTCGTGTCGCTGGTGGAGACTCGAAGATGCGTCATTGGAAGTCCTTCTTGACTGAGTTCAAAGTTGTTCCGGGAGGCTGGTCCGGGTGGTAACCTCAGAAGGACTCAGCAGTCTTAGAAAGACTTGATGCAAGCATGGATAGACGGGAACAGGCCATGTCAGACCCGTTAGGCTGTGCATTTGCTGGCCTTGAAACGACCATGACTCGCCATGCGTTTCCGAATGTCAGTAATGCAGGCACTAGTAAATGTGAGTGTTTGGAGCGTTTTCGATACCGTGATCAGCCACCTCATGTATTAGTGCCCAAGTGAGGCTGTCCAACATGGGAACGGAGCTACATGTCGCTACGAGTCTGCGGACGAAGAGCACCACTTTTTGGACAAGCTCAACCTAGAGTAATCAGTTGCTGCTGTTAGCATCGACGTCGTGATTCTCGCTTCATGCAAGCTTCGAATTGGCATCCTAGGCTTGCCAACCCATTGGTGCCACGAACAACTCTTGCCACAACACACGGAATCGAATGCAAGCTTCCGGGTTGACTGTGCGCAGATCGTGGTCGACGGTTGCGATATGGAGACTAATTTTTCGGTACCCGAGGGAAACTAGTGAATGCCTGGCCCGACCCTTCCGCCGTCAGGATGTCAAACTTTGTAACATGGCCGAGGAAGCAGTTTTCGCAACAAAAACCGGTCTTGCCACGACACCAGTTCCACTAGTAGGTGAACATTCTCAACCGATTGGCGAAAGCGCACCCAAATGGACGAGCTGCCAGCCATGAAATCCTTTTGCTAGGTCAAAAAATAACGATTGGCGGACGTCAACCAAATTTGCTAAAAGCACCATGCTGCTTGTATATGACCTGACGGCCAAAGAGGATGTCCGGTCTTGTCCAAGGTCTTTTGGATAAATAGGGAGGACAAAAGACTCTTCTTGCAGGGTTCCTCAGCAACCTTTTCCAGCGTGGCTATCCGTTTGGAGCTTCCTCAATTCCAAATATCCACACTCTGAGAGACATAAGTTTTGGCTTTTTGTTTGCTCACTCGCCATCCCAGCTGGTGGTCCCTAAGTTGTGGCCTCGGGCTTACTACAACAAAGGGCTCTCATCCACTGCCTTTGTTGTTTCCTCCTGGTCAGTAAACAGACATAGGACACCACAAGGTCAAAAAGTCCCGACTGGCCTAACTCTAACGGTCTGATCGAGACAGTACCAGCCGCAGAGTTGCTCCGTCAACAACAATCGTGTGAACTCAAACCAGTGAATCTCCCAGGTCACAACATCCAGCCACCATGTGTTATTTCGCACAGACGATATACTCGTGTGGTGATTGGAGATGGGGAAACATGGTTGAAAGGTGTCAACGCCAGCACAGGATAGGTGAAACATGTGGGGCTAAACTGGTGGCTCATGAGAAGGTCGACACAAGACAAGAGGCTTGCAGGATCTGTCAGGAGCTCATAGTCAAACGCCGACGTTTGCAGAAGATGGACGAGAACATTGGTCGTTGGGAGTCTGAAGGAGATAGGTTTGCTGCAACCCTCGACAAAGCATTACGTGAGCGTCAAGAGCTCAGAGAGAAGATGAGAGAACTTGAGTCACGCCGCATGGTGAATCTCCACAAAGACAGTAAAGACGGACGCGGAGTGAACCTTCCCGGAGATGTTCTCGACAGTTCATCTTCATACACTTGGAGTTCCTCAGCGTCTCCAGGGTACACTCAATTAGCACCGATTAACAGCGGTTACGGTGCTGATGCAATCTCGGCCCAGTCACAGACCCGACTGCCTCCCATTGGGACCAACTTGGCCCACAGGAACCGCCGTGCTTGACTATCATCAACAAGAGCAATGCTAGGTGTTCCTTGTTGAGTGTTTTGTTATCTTGAAAGGATGCTGGGCTGTTCAACAGGAGTCCTGTTCCAGAGGGGTAGGAGAAGCGGTGATCTCGGCAGAAACAGACTGATAATAATGAGGCAGGCGCTGATGTGCATGTTGTGGAGCTGAAGTTTAGGAAAGATAGGTTAAGTGTGCCTCCTTTGTCATAGCTTCGTCACCAAGTATATTTTCGTCCCTTGATGGCTTGAAGGTTATGCAGGATGGTAGATGGACTGTTTGATGGAAGCGCCGAAGCTCGATCTGGCTGCATATCGAGGCTTTCGAAGTTATTGGGTTTTCATTTGTACAATAATGATAGGACAGATTGGCTTCAATTAGTGCTGTATTTCTTGTCGTAGAGACAGGTACTCGGACCAAAAGACGATCCATTGTAACTGTCCATATCATTCTGTCCTTCATCTGGTATACGAGCCTCGAAGCAAACATGTATCTTGAACAGGCAAGACAGGGTTGATGTCCAGGGTTGTGCCAAGAAACTAGAAGCGCGAAGCTAAAAGTTTCTTGAGCGGCTACGGATCGGATTATCTACAGAGCGAAGCTAGTCACGATCGGGCTTAAGTCTCTATTTCAACTTGAACTACCACGAGAGCCGAGGCCTGATGTTTCAATGAAGCATTGTTCTCCGCACTCAATATGCAAAGATGGGGTCGAGTACTGGTGAAGGTATTCCTCACAACATAAATCAAACTCACGAAAGGCCAAGACCTGTGTATCTTGACAACCAGGTATTCTCGTTTCCATAAGAAAGGTAGATTTCAAGAACAACGACTGCCTACAGATTCTCAAGCTTCACTACACAATACACTTGCCCAGCATGTCAACAACTCCCACCTTCGAGAACCTCTCCCTAACCACGGCCCCCAACAACCCAAATGTCCACATTATAACAATGCACAAACCGCCCGAGAACAGACTCAACTCAGCCTACGCCCAAACCATCATCCGTGCCCTCCGACACGTCGAAACCCTGCTCGCCGACACAGCCAACGACCATGACGGCGGCGCTGTCATCCTCAACTCCTTCAGCGACAAATTCTGGTGCACCGGCCTTGAGCTCGATGAAGGCGATTCAAACCCATACGCCAACAGTGATGGATTCTACCCACTTCTTGCGACACTAGTGGATTATCCGTATCCGACTGTTGCGTGTGTGACAGGTCACACTTTCGGTGGTGCGTGTCCATTTGCATTGTCATGTGACTATCGAGTCATGAATGTGAAGCGTGGGTTTTTCAGTATGCCACCAGTGAATTTGGGGTTGCATTTTGATGGGATTGGGGCGCTGCCGAGGTTGAAGTTAGGCCCCAAGATTGCGAGGAAGATGTTGTTGGAGGCGCACAGATGGACTGGTAAGGAGGCGTTTGCGGATGGAGTCGTCGATGGAATTGCCGAACCAGACAAGTTGTTGGATGTTGCGATTGAATTGGCAGCTGCACAGGCACCGAGGGCTAAGATGGGGGTGTATGGCCTGTTGAGGTCCGAGTTGTGGGGTGAAGCGTTGGAGAAATTCAGAAGGATCAGTTACACACACAGGAGGAGAGAAGGAACAAGACCCAAGGCTAAGATCTGAGAGAATCCGCGCAAGGAGAGCATTAAGTCAAGATACCGCTATATCTGAGTTTGACGGGGATGGGTCAAGGGGTGTGGAAGTGATTGGAATGAAGGAACGTAGATATGTAGATAAGATACGAACACAGACCGGATAAATGAATAAATCATCACGCACTCCTTCTAATCTCCTGCTACTTATATACCTAGATCACATGATCCAACCACGTCTATCTACCCGAGGTATCCAGTAAGCATCGATCAACCTACAACTTCGCAGGCAACTTATCCCCCCTCTGTTCATGCCCCTCGACGCCCGCCGCCAATCTCTCAATTCTCTTTCTCGCAGCCTCCTCGCCTTCGCCCATAACAATCTCCTCACTCTTCCAATCCGGATTGAAAGTCTGCAAATTAAGCGGATTCTCTAAATGCGCCTTCTGCCACAACGCATTGTATACATCTCCATCATAGCGGCCTAGAGCACTCTGTAACAAGTAATCAGGAACGGACCATGCGTCGACCAGTCTGACGGCGTGGGGACGGATATCGGCCATGAGAGATTGGATGGCTGGGGTGAGGTTCTTGAGTTGGTCTGGTGCGAGGGCGCCTGACAAGACGAATTCGCTGGCTTGGAAGTCGATTGTGTAGAGGGCGAAGAGGCGGAAGAGGGATTGCATGATATTGAGGGTGGCGGTGTCAAGGGGTGGGTTGGGTGCGTTCTCGAAGACGGCGCGGTGGAAGTTGGATATTAGGAGGGATTCAGAGAAGGCGCGGGACAGGCGGTGGAGGCTGATCATCATGCTTGTCCAGGGTTGGTTTTGTTCGATGCGGGCTGCGTAAGCTTGGTACGAGAGGTAGGAGACGCGGTGCTGGAAGGCGGATACAATGTCTGTGGTGGAGTTGTAGATGTCGTAGGTTTTGCTTTCACCGCGGTTCTGGAGGTAGAGGCGGAATTGACTGTCGATGGACTCGGTGTTGCTTGGGTATTGGTCTTTGGATGCTGTTTGCATCTTTTTGATGAGGTAGCTTGCGGTCTGCTGTGTAATCATCCAGTTGTCGCCTTCGACTGTCGGCTTGGAGAGGTAGTCGTTGTTTAGTGGGATCATACCACTTCCACCACCAAAGCCGTGGCCACCCATGGCGCGTCGACATGTCTCGATACCGTCAGCTGCAAGGATGGTGCAAAGGGATTTCAATCCGGACGACGCAGCGTGCATTTCTGCCAGGCGGGAATCGTCACCTTTTTTCTCAATAGAGTCACGAGTTTGCCAGTAAAGGTTGAACATGGCTTCGCCAGTGTAGTGCAGTGCATAAGTCGTGGCGAGTAGAGGTAGGAGACGAATCTGCACAGTTGGGTAGTTGAGGACTGCTTGTTCTGGAGCGTCGCCTTTGGCGTCCCGATCCGAGAATTGTCGTCGAACAGCAGTATAGCGTAGTGAGATGGTGCAGGCACGGGCTAGCACAAGGCGGGCGTGCTGGCAGATTTGAGCGCGAACGAAGGTGAGGGAGCCATACACAAGGGCTTGGTTCTTGGGCTTGATGAACGTTCCTGCTTCAGAATCGATCCCAGAGTAGCGGGAAAGGAGAGCGGCGTGAGGCACTCGGTAGTTCTTGAAAAGCATATAGCCGTTGTCCATAGCTGTGTAACCGTATTTTGGTCCAATATCACCAATGACAATACCCTCTAGAGGCTTGTTGGTCTTCATGTCTCGAATTTGTACGATGAATTGATGAGGCCCATAGGATTTGTACTTTCCGCTTTCCTTGTCTGGGATCATGAGTTGAGCCACCACGATGGCATGGTTTGCTGTTCGACCAAGCGCACCGTTCCACCATTTGGAAGCTGTCAACGTTGGACTGTGGATTATAAAGTCCTTGGTCTGATGGTTCCATCTCGCTTCACATTCAATGCCTCTTACGTTGCTACCATGGCCAAGCTCTGTTTGACCATAACAGCCAATAACCTCGAACTTCTCTACCTTGGGCAGCCAGTAAGCCCGCTGTTCATCGTTGCACTGCTCACGAATTGAAGTCGCGAACATGGTGTTGGTTAAGGCATACGGAGCCATCTCATCGGTGAGATAGTCTGCCATCTTGTAGTCTTCAGCGCCCCAGCCATGTTGGAGGGCGAGTCGGCGTAGCTCCTTTGCTCTTGCCAAGCCGAGATGGTACCTGTCGGGTCTAGCAAGGTTGAGCTGGTTCTTCTTGATGAAATAAGGTCGGTTCTCGAGAACATCCAAAACCTTCTTCTGTCTCTCAAGAAAATCACCTCGGTGTAGCAAGTGCTGTGCTAGCTGGTTAATATTAACATTCGAGCCAGCTCTTTCCTTAGCAAGGAGGCTCGGTCCCTGAGGATCTGCAGGCTTGAGCTCTGAAGAGAAGTCCGACATGATGGCGACTGTACGACTGCTACGATATGAAGATTATCACGGTGTGAAAGAGGAGGAGATGAGCAGAATGAAGTACATCTTAATGTCGAGGCTTTGGTCGGTTGATCGGCCGTTGCCCGTTGGAGGCAAACAAACCTCTCTCCTCATATACCCTTGTCATTGTGCCGAGGCTCACGAGGTCCGGTAACGGTGAAGTTCACCCGGTTACCAATTATCTCATATTCATCTCGCACCTGATATTTTGACAAGGTCACGCCAGTATACAAAATCAAGGCAAGACCATCCACACGTTCCAGCTTAACAAAAGGGGGAAAGCATTTTGCGCTATGGCGGAGGATAAATGGGACAGACGAACATTCACTCCTTATCACGAAATTCGGAACAACGTAATTCCGTGTGATCCTCTTTTCATTCGTTTATTGACTTGGGCAAAAAGTCCAACACAACGACCAGCAATACGCGATTTGAATGCAGGAATAGAAAAGACTTATGCCGAATTACTCAGCGATGCAATCAATTTCAGAGAAGTGCTGCGGTCCAAGCTAACATCAGAGACATTGGAAGCTTTGAAGAATAAAGAAGAAGTATTCATCAGCCTGGTCGCTCCTGGAGGCTACGAGTTCGCTGTTGGCGTTCTAGGCATTCTAGGACTTGGTGCAGGTGCCAGTGCGTTTAGTCCTCATCAGCCGGTGCACGAGGCCAGCTACTATGTGAATAAGGCCCGTACCGTGGCCGTTGTAGCTTCCGATTCAGCGTCCACAATCGGCCAGGAACTGGCTGCAGAGATACAGCGCACCACTAATCCAAACTTTGTCTATGTGCCTGTTTCGGCCGGACTTGGTCAACCTCATCGACCAGCCTCTTCATTTGTAGTCTCGTCGGATGGGTGGCGTGATCTCAACAGTCCTGGAGTTATCATCTTCACTTCTGGCACAACCGGACCACCAAAAGGAGCTGTGCTATCGCTTGGTGCTATCACAGATGGCGCTTTATCGGTTGCAGAGCAGCTCAAGATGTGCGAGACTGATACTGTTCAGCATTTGCTGCCTGTCCATCATGCGACTGGTATCTGGGTGGCATTCTTCCCGTTTCTGCTAAAGGGAGCCTGCATAGAATTCAAGTCTGGCAGTTTCAGTCCTGAGTGGACTTGGAACAGATGGAAGCAAGGGGGTATAACGCATTTCTGTGGTGTACCAACCATCTACATGAGGATGATGAGGTACTGGCAGGAGAAGCTTAACAAATTACCGGCAGCTGAGCGTGAAGCGTATCGCCAAGCACCAGGCCAGATGAGAGCCGCTCTGTGCGGAACTTCCGCCCTACCAAAACCAATTGATGATTTCTGGACAGAGATGTTGGACGGTAAGCGAATCATCCAGAGGTATGGCTCGAGTGAGCAGGGTGTAATATTCAACATGCCGTTCGACATCGACCCCAAACTGCCAGACGGCTCAGCTGGGAAAGCAACACTGGCTGTTGACGTTCGATTGTCGGAGGGTGACGAGGGTGAGGTTCGATCTCGATCATATTATATGTTCTCAAAGTACGTCAATGATCCGGAAGCCACAAAGGCCGCGTTCGATGACGACGGATATTTTAAATCGGGCGATATGGCTGAGAAAAAAGGTGAGTACTATTTCATTACTGGTCGGGCATCAGTGGACATCCTGAAGTCAGGAGGATACAAGATCTCTGCTCTAGACATTGAGCGTGAAATCCTATCACTTCCCTATGTAAATGAAGTGATGGTGGTTGGTGTTGCAGACGACGAGTTTGGACAAAGAGTGGCTGCTGTGCTATCCTTGTCAGATAGCGAAGTGGCTCAAGACTATTATCGAAAGCACAACAGACAGTTAGGACAGCTGAGACTGGATGACTTGAGGAGCGATGTGAGAGACAGACTTGCTGGATACAAGTTGCCAACGTTGTTGCGTGTCATTGAAGGTGAGCTACCAAAGAGTCCCACAAACAAGGTAGTAAAGAAGGTACTTGGTCCGATGTATTTTCCTGAGAACTATTCCACTTTACCTGAGGTTCAGAAATGGGAGGGCAAGACAAGCAGCAAGCAGGCGAAGCTCTAGCTTGGAACATATTTCAACGCTATTGGGTTTGCAGCCTTGAACATAGACTTCTGACTGAGATAGAGTGGAATAGATGCGTTAGAAGCCATGCCGAATTTTGGAGTACCAACCCTTCGTGTCCAAAAATGAACTGCTGTAAACAGAAAGAAGTGATGCTTACAAGCGGCTAATCCCCGGCACATCAAAGGCAATTACTTGCACTTCCCAGTCGCAACTTGACGTAGCCGATGCAACACCACTCCTCAGTCTAGTAATCCTTTACAAGCACCGACAGCTATGCTTGACAAGTCGACGGACAAAGTCCAACAATAACAGAGTGCCAAAAAGACCAAAATAATCTCGCTTGCGATCACCAGCAATTCAGATGATACCAATTCACCATGGGTATCTGCTCCTCCTGCCTCGGAGGCAGAGATGATTCCGATGATGTACATCTCACCCTCCCAACAAATTCCATCCATCTGCCAAAGTAACTAACACAATCCCAGGCCGAAAACACGCGCCTCCTCTCGTCAGACCCATACTCCAGCTCCAATCAACAAGCAGCAAGCTACGGCGCATGGTCAGCACAACCACCAATCCTCCCCCCCAGCGCACTCAGCCCAGAAGCTACCAAGCGCGAACAAGAAGCAATGCACAACATCATGCGCTGGGCCAGCGACCAAATCGTCGAGATATTCCCCGTAGTAACAGCGCAACGAAGCCTGCAACAGCAGCAACAGACACAAAAACTAAATACTAGCTCGACCACTGCGTCTTCTCCCTCGACTGTTGATGGGGATGGAATGTCATCTGATGAGGCGACGACGCAGCAGCAGCGACAACAGCAGCATCAGGATATATTGATGAATATGATTCCGGGGGATAAGAGTAAGAGAAGTATTAGGATATATCCAGCGAGTCGGCCTGTGAGTCAGGATGCTGATTCGGTGAGGAGTAAGGCGGATCAGATGAGGTTGAATGGCAGTATGAGGGGTCAGAAGGGGAAGGAGAGTGGCGTTTTTGTTAAGCTGAATGTTGATATTCCTGAATAGGGTAGGGTACAGATCATGCATGGTTGATTGCGGGGTGGCCTGGGAAAAGGGATGTCGGGTGGCAAGCTATCAAGTGATCTCACCAGAAGAATCGTGAAATTTTGCGGAGTTCAGCTCATCGGGGTGGAATGGCCGTCAAGAGCTATTAGTTGTGGGCGTGATACCATGAGGGGACTTTCTTTGTATAGGAGGTTATATTCTTCGAATTGCAGGGCGTTGAGGTTAATTGGTTAGCAGAAGCGCGGCATTACTTGTACATATAAGAGGGGTTAGCATCGTCACGGAGGACACAGGGTCACGGCGGTGGTTCACTGGGACTAGGTGGCTCTCGGCACAGCCGAGATTTACATACATAATGTTTAGTGCGTAAATACATGACATGCATTCTTGATCAAGGCATTTTCACTGTTTATGGTTTCGTTGGTGCAGAGAGTTAACAGCGCAGAGGATCCAATTCCTATAATAAAGTGCTATGATAATCGGCCTCCACCTCACGTCTGCACCTCCCGACTGGAGCTGATATGGATGTCGAAGCCAGCGCTAAAGCCAAACGCAATATAATTGGGTATATCGTACTCGAATGGTAACACAGGTGATCAGGTAGACATTTCAGGAAGCTTGCTAGATTGGCCCTGTCAAGCTTTGTGCAGTCTCATCTTTGGTAGTCATGCGGGCGGCAAGGCTATGATAGGAGCCAGGGGGATTCTGTATGGCAAGGGATGGGAGAGTTCTCAATTTCTCGAAATCCTATTTCGCTTGACTGTGGTCTCCGCTTCCGTATGCGTGGGATGGGAAGCTAGTTGGACTGGCGCCGGGTTCTGGCATGGCTGGGGTGTCGGTGCTTGGTTTGGTGATGACTGGTGCTGTGCCTGGTGGGGATGTTAGACACGCTCTTGGTTGGGATGAGGGCAACGTGACTTACGAGTGGGAGCTACAGGCTCGCTTGTAGTGGCGGTAGGAGCAGTAGTTGTCTGAGTAGGTTCTGAAGCTTGAATTGGTGTGCCGGCTTGCTCGGGTATCTTTGTCGTCGTGTCTGCAGGTGTGGAAGTGTCAGGCTCTTCCTGCGTGGAAGGCCTGCGGCGGAAGATAGCCTAGTATACTATGAGTTTATGGTATCCCAATTTCGAGATTATGCTCACCTTGACCTTGTCCATTACGTCGAGTGCTGAAGTGCTAGTGGTTAGTAGCTGCTCTTGCGGGGATTTTGAGGTGTGACTTGTCGTTGCAACGGGACAGAGGTAACTGGAGATCAAAACATACGAACTCCAGGCATGTTGGCAGGGCTGGCAGTTGCCAAACTCACAGTGTGCAAACAATAGCTAGCACAGGTGAGACGTGGTCAGATCGGCTGGGTGATTCGGACAGGTGAACGTGGTGTTTGATTTCGTCTTAATAACGTGTCACGCACAACTTCGAGGATATACAAGCTTTTGAAAGGGGACAGAAGAGTGCTAATACAAGCGGGAGTGGTTTGCGTTACAGAATGAAGCAGTATCGCTGAGCGGAAAGCAGATATTGATTTGTTTGATTGTATGTGAAGAGTAGTTGAATGACCAAGCTTGCTATCTTGCCTATGCCAACTGTTGAAGAAGGCATAGATTGGGTTGTGACACACCTACCCTGATTTGAGTCGCGAGCATGAAACGTCTTGGCCTTCGGCACCAATCCCAAACGGGTATGGTCTGTCACGCCTGTCAACGAACGCTTTGCGATATGTGCTGAAGCATGGAGAGCCTCTGCCTCGTCTGCGATTCGTACCCATAATGACCAGCAATGATCTCGTCCTAGGTCATGTATCTGATATGACTGAACCGAGCAGGATGATTTCTCCGGATCTGATCACGTACCTATTGAAAAGCAATGGTGAAGCGAGCCGCTCTCAATCCCGTGTATCGAGGGCTGCTTGTTATTAACCGACTCGCGAAACCCCTATCACCAAGGAAAGTCTACCACGATGCTAAAACAAAATCAAACCTTTGCCATGGAAGAAAATACATACGGAAGTCCTCCGATAAGGTCGAGCACCGAAATGAGCCGATACTCTCATAGAAGGACTTCGTGTTGGAGGTTCAAAGTACCTCGTTCTACACCTCCCCGCACTTGCTGAATCGTACTCCAAGCTTCCAGATATCGTAGGTACGTAACCGTAAAACCAACTCATTCCCAGATAGTATCTCGATGAACCACAGCAGACTGTACAGCATAGCAACTCGAATCAGACAACCAACCCCAGTCCTCAGTCCCAAAAACCACATCTCACCATCAAAGCAACGCCCCTTCCACCAGACACAAGCCCTCAAAATGCGTCTCGACTACGTAGATAACCCACCCAAAAACCTCTCGAAGGAAGACGAACCAATCCTCGAAAGAGTAAAAGCCCGTCGAGGCGAGCGAGGCCTCCTCCCCCTCGATCTAGCACTCCTGCACGCCCCCAAGGTCGCTGACGGTAAGTCCACCCTACTTACCACGTACCTCATGCATCACACCCACTAACCAAGAACCAAAATCATAGGTTGGAACGCCCTCCTCGGCGCAATCCGCACCCGCACATCCCTAGCAGACAACATCCGCGAAATAGCAATCTGTCGCCCCGCCCTCATCAACAAAGCCTGGTTCGAATGGAAGCACCACGTCCCACTTCTCACAGAATCCGACTCGTTCAAAGCCAAACCCAACAAGATCCAGACCGTCCAGGAACTCCATCCAACATCTGCCGGCGACCTCGATGCCAAAGAGTGGGCAGTACTCCGCTATGCTGATGCTATGACCAGGACTGTCGAAGTGCCGCAAGCTTTGTTCGATGAAGTGAAGAAGTTGTTTAGCGAGCAGGAGGTTGTTGAGCTTACGGCTACTGTTGCTAGCTACAATTTAGTTAGTCGGTTTTTGGTAGCTTTGGACATTGGTGAGCAGAATAGCATGACTCCGGAGTTTGTGAGTAAGGTGGTTAACCCGACGGAAACGGACTCCCGGATTCAATCGTAGAGAACATGTGTGGACGATGCAGCATAAGCAAACTATTCCTATAGAACACGATCTTTATCGTTACCATTTGCATTCGTCATTCGAAGTTGAGAAGACTGATGCCCTCCTGACTACCTTGTGTCACGTCCATTGACACGACCCAACCACGTGGAAACAAGGTCCTGACCTGCTTATTGGCTTAGCAACGATTTTATACTGCCTCCGTGCTGCGTCGTCGGCTTCTTGAAACATGTCTGATACCATACCCGTATTTCATACTGCTCCCCGAATACCATCAGCTGTCTACCATGCCTCGAACAAAGCTCCTCTTTTCTTCGTTTCCGCCTCGCTCTTCTGTCGTGGTGGGTTGGTTGGTGGAATGAATGAAGCTTTCGCGTGCCTCGCTTGCTTAGATGACTTGTATGCTCGTCGCTTGCTGCCGACGTTGTCATAGTCTTCTAATTCTCGACCATACCCTCCCAAAGGATCATCGATCTCCTGCTTGGGTCTAGCTGGAGTGAAAGTTTCGCTTCTTTTGTACTGTCGTATCTCTGCCTGTGGGCTTCCTTTCATGGATCTACCTCCATACCTTGGGGTGTTCTGCATCAATTTGTTGTTCAGTGACATTGTCGAAGACCTACATCCTCGTCTCGCAGTATCCCTCACTGGTGAAGGTGTCTCTTGTGTGTTTGTCCCCATCAGTTCATCCCAGAACCGCGTTGTCTCAAGGTCTCGCTGTTTCAATCGTTTTTCGAGCTCTTCTGAGAACTCCGAGAATTCTGATGGCTCTTTTGACTCTCGTAGTAGGTGCCTTGGATCGTGAGTTAGCCTCAAATCGTTGTGAACCGATCGATGCTCATTGCGCAATGGTGTAGATGGAGTTCCTTGCTTCTTGCCGGGCTTTTGGCTGGTTAAACGATCAATCAAGATCACGTCTGAGGTGTTTCGAACGGGTGAGATCTGCGCAGAACCCATCTCATTGTCATCGAACTTGATGAGATCAGAATCTGTATTGGTCAATGGAGCCACTGAAACAGCATCAATATCAGTGGAAGAGATTGTGGCTAGTTCGTGCTCTTTCGAGGCTGCCACAATAGAAAAATTGATGCCGAAAGCATCAAGAAGGATGGTGATATTGCTTAGAGGCATTGTGGTATCCATGATGGCGACAATCACTTCAACTTTAGAAGATCTAATCATGTAAAGGGAAACACAGGATGGTGTAACAGAAGAATGGGTATTTATGCGTCAGAAGGACCAGCGAAAGTGACGCCCTGTTTCGTTGAAAGTGACGGCTTCCTCTAGTTGAAGGTGACGATTTCCCTGATTGAAACGCAAAGACGAAGAGAGAGGATGTTCATGGGGTGAGACTCTGGTCAGATTGAGAACAGAAAGGTGTAAATAGTATATAAAGAAGGAAGCGACGACACACACACTGACCCCTGTGACTGCCGAACTCCGGGACTGTAGAAATCCGAGAACACCTGTTTGTCCTGAACCGGTTGACCTGCGTCTGCATCGATGGCTAACGTAACTGTCAAACTCTTGTTAGAGAACCTACTGCCAATCTTGTTTGAGCGATATTGGTTGAAACAATGTAGGGGCAGGACTTACCACCTCGACAGTCCTTAACACTGTGAGGAAGAAACAGAGGAACAAGTACCGCATAGACTGAGCTTGGTCTGACAAAAGGTGTTCTCATTCCACATCTCAAAGCCGACAGACTCATTACTGCCAGGCACTCAACCATTTTGACGACCAGAATGCACCACAGATCTCTATGGTTGGCTCGCTCAACTTCCTGCTACTCGCACTGAACTTGCTGTTGTGGAAGGTACAGTTTCTTTCACAAAAACCTCAACAGATAACATCCGCTTCACGAGTAAGTACACATCTGGAGATGGAGGGCGATCAGCCTCCATAACTGCTTGTCCTGGAACGATCATTTTTTGGCAAGTCGACATGTCGTCAATTTCCCAGTACTTCGTCGGTGTCTGAAATTGTTCACAGACTGGAGAAGTCCAAGACACAGATTCCGAAGAGCTCGAGGTGTTTCAATATGGACCATGTGAGTATGTGCGGAGCTGAGGCAATAGAGATTGATATGCAGAGCCCCGCCCTGACGTCTTCAGGCCTAGTAGTCGAATTCGCTTTGTCAGGAGAGTGGTTAGTGGATGCTGGCACACGAACATCTGTTGTTAAACGATCAGACATTGTCAACATCCTTGACATTGGTCAGCGAACGATCAATGAACGGAACTGCATCCCGACTTGAATGGTCGACCTTCTCCTCGATCGGTTGCTTTTGGAAACAGCGAAGCATTGTTTCAAGCTGTCTGGATGTGGCGGTATTCTTGCTGATATACAATCAGCATGGACCAGAAAGGTCGATCCCTGGTCCACATACGGCTATTGCTAGGTCATGATACGCACTCTTTTGTGACCACATCTGTCATTAGTCGAACATGTACATGACTTGCCACCATATGGATCATACGTTACTAGACACCACAAAATCGTGAAATAGATATGAACAAGGAGAAACATGTACCTCGTCTGATCAATCATAGGAAATGCAGGTCTTGGCGCAGGCTTCCTGTCTGCACACCTGATGAGCCAGCACTCTGCTTATTATCATTTCCTACCACAAAGTCTTTGTACATAAATAATCAGAACCCAAACTTATCAGTCGGTCTGAAGTTCTGCTGTTTAATGGAGAAGCTAGATCACTGGAACCCTCTGGCCAGTGCTTAAAACATCGGAATCTCACGATGACCGCACTTGCTATTCCTCCTCCAAATGCTTGGCAAAGATTGCGTCCCGCGAGCGGTTTCCTAGCAAAGATGTGTCAGAATATGTTCACATGTTTCATGTTTTACTGTACCTTGACTCGTGTATTGTGTCTGTGTTGTTCACAGTATCAATACACCGACATCACCTTCATTCTGCCAACACATAGCGTTTGCGACCCTTTTGCCAATCTCAACCAGGCTCGGTCTCCAATGCGCCATGGCGGATCCACCACAGCCACTGACTGCGCGACGTAGATCGTCTGTCGCGTACGACCCAGCCCGCGATACCTTCACCGAAATTCCAAACACCATCCAGGAAGATGCTATAGCCAACGCCATCACTAGTGAAACGGGTTCACCTTTAGAACTTTCGGCAAGACCGGTCTATCTCTCAAAGAGACCACCGCCTAATTTTCCAACAAGGGCTCATGCCATGTCAACCTCCGAACCTCTTCGAAAACGATCTCGGTCCCCGACTTTGGTGAAGGACGGGCTTCCTGTGACGTCCAATAATGAAGCTGAGCCTCCGCATAAGAAACAACGATCACTAGGAAGAGACTCGCAATCTGATGGTTTGTCCAACGGGCAATCATCGAATACTCATCCCATGGTACCACGAATAGCCAAAACTACACGAGAAGAAGGCGAAGTGAGAAAGCCAGCGTGGAAATCCGCTCCATCTGACAACCGGAGGCTCGATAACACTCAAGACGGTCGACGTGCCCGAGATGATGAGCGTCCACGAGACTATGATCGTGTCAGAGAAAGGCCCAAGAGAAGGTCTCGCTCCCCTGAAGCTCGTGTTCCCTCCGCCTACCGACGACGATCTCCTCCAAGGCACACAAGACGTGATCCAAGCAGATCTCCATCCCCTATCCGAGATTCACCGCCGAGAGGTTTACCAAGACCTGGCGGCGGACGAGGCAGGGGCAGGAATGTGTTGGCTGAACAAGAAAGATTAAGAGCAGAAAGAGAGAGACACCAAGGGTCTGCTGTCAGCAGGGGTGTACAAGCCTCTGTTACTCAACACTATAATTCTGTCCCGGAATATGTGAAAGAAAGAGGTCGTGATTGGCGTAGGAACGAATCACAAATCAAGGGGTTGAGGAGCTTTAACAACTGGGTCAAGAGTTGTATTATACAAAAGTTTAGTCCACAAGCGAAGCAAACGATACAAGAGGAAGAGCTCGGCTGGGGTGAGGCTGCCAAAGAACCGGAGGAGATCAAACCTCTACTAGTTCTGGACATTGGCTGCGGTAAAGGTGGTGATCTACGTAAATGGGAAAAAGCACCACAGGCGGTTGGCCTCTATGTTGGCCTTGATCCAGCTGATCAATCAGTCGAACAAGCCCACGACCGCTACAAAACCATGTGGCGAGGTCGACGACCACGCTTTGACGCCCGTTTCGCTGTCAAGGACTGTTTTGGTGAATGGATCGGTGATGTCCCCATAGTTCGTGAAGTTGGCATCGATCCCACACCTAACACCATGAATAGATGGGGCAAAGGTGGTGGCTTTGATATTGTTACTATGATGTTCACAATGCACTACTCTTTCGAATCGCAAGAGAAAGTCGAAATGATGCTACGAAACGTCGCTGGCTCATTAAAGAAGGGCGGTCGTCTGATTGGTGTCTGTCCCAACAGTGATGTTCTATCCGAACGAGTTAAAGACTGGTTTCAGAAAAACGATGGCAAATACCAACCTGCCAATGGATCAACTACACCAAAAGCAGAGGATGCTCCCCCCAGCAACGGCACGCCCGGCGAACCCACGGCCCCATCCTGGAGCAACAACATCTACTCCGTCCGCTTCCCTCCTCCCAGCGCCGAACTCCCATCATTGGCCCCCGACGGCTCCTTCCGGCCTCCCTTCGGCCACAAATACACCTACTACATCGCTGAAGCCGTAGATGTCCCCGAATTTGTGGTCCCATGGGAGGCTTTCCGTGCCATCGCCGAAAACTACGGTCTGGAACAACGGTATCGAAAAGGCTTCCTCGATATCTGGCACTGCGAGACTGATCCGAACAGAGCGACAAATACAGGTGCAGCAGCAGCAACTGCAAACACGGGTGGCTGGGGACAGGAGCAGGTAGACGATGGAAAAGATGCGACGGCCGCTGTGGCGAAAGAATTAGAGCAGCTTGGTATACACATGGGTGTGATCAGGCATCCGGGTGGAGAATTGTGTATGACGGATGAGGAGAAGGAGGCTGTGAGTTTTTATCATGGGTTCTGCTTTGTGAAGACCTGAGTTGCCATGAATTGTGGCTCTTTGGAACACGAAATGCGTCGTGAAACCAAGAATGGTTCAAAAAGAGCAACACTAACGGCTATGACATGATATGATATGATGGGATATCATATGACATGTCCAGCAAGTTAGAATCCCGTGTCTGAGCTTCTTTGACACAATACCTAGGTAATATTGTCTGCTGAGGTAGCTTGCAAGGCATATAATGTAACATCGTCTTACATGACCTCAATCAATTCTTCTCCTCGCATGTCAGTATAGCTTCCTGGCAGCTACCAATGTACTACTAGTAGCATATTACACTCTACATGTATCTAAGTGGTGTCTTTCCGCCACTACCTATAGAGGCAGTAGGTTATATTAACACTACGAATAAAAATCACGGTAAGGTGGCGATCCGATATGATTATAAATAGACTCGACATTATACGTGTATTTGAACGAAGTGAGAAAGGTTCATCAATTTTTATTCCCTTGTCTATCTTTGAACAAGTTGCACCGGCTAGGAAATAAATGCTGTTTAAAAACTGTACGCCTACGCCATACACCGTAAATGCTATGCTATACAACACTGTGCACGAAATTTCCATCTAAAACCCCAAGTCCCTTCTCCTCCCACTCCTAAACATCCCCCTAACCTCCTTACTCCGCTCCTTCTTCTTCTCAAACCTCCTCCTCTTATCCACGGCCGCCCTCGCCGGCTCCGCAACAGCCTCAAAAGCCCTTTTATTCCTCCTTTCCTGCCTCCGCTCTCTAGCGATCTTCGTCGCGGCCGTGACGTTCCTCATATAGTTTTTATCGCCTAGTTTATTTTGAAGTGCGGCGAGGACGTTTTGCGCCTGTTCGATTAGGTTGGTGTATGTTTCTGTGAAGGATTGGTCGGTGGAGCGGGGGGTCGATGTGCCGGGGTTTGTGAGGTGGAGGAGCGGGATCAGGAGGGATGTTAGGGTGGGGGTGAGGTGGGTGAGGGTTGGGATGGGTAGGGTTGGAATGTAGGTTTGGAGGAAGAGGGAGGTTGTGAGTTTTGATTGGAGGGCGCCGGAGGTGTATTTTTGTGGCTCGCGACGGAGGATGTAGGTGGATTGGTCTAGGAGGTATTGGGTTGCTGAGATTGATTTTGTGGGTAGTGTGGTGATACCGTTGGTGGGAGGGTCTGCTGTGTGGGATTCGTCTTCGTGGAGGTCGTTGATGTCTTCCTGTTCCTCCTCTCCATCTAGTGCTTGGCCTTTGAGGACTATCTGTGCGTTGCTAGCCTCAACTAGGCGGCCGACATGAAGCAGATTGTACAGTGTAATTCTTGCTAACTCGTTTGTAGTCGTTTGATGTTTTATGACCTTGATGTTCTGCTTCAAGATTTGCGTGATTTGCTCTTCACTCATGCTTAGCCCGTGCGAATTGGTGGCGTGTATACTTGCGTCGTCAGCGTTGATGCAGTCTTGGAAGAAGATTCCAAGCAAGGTTCCAGCGGCTGTTTGCAACCATGGCTGAGAACTGCCTAAAGCCGAGATGACATTTGTCCATAGCTGTTTCTGTTGTTCACCAAGCATATCGTTAGGAAAGTTTCGCACCAGGATGATCATCAACTCCAGCGCATGATACTTGATTTCCCAGTTCTCGTCATCAATGCTGTCGTTGGAAAGGATATCGAGTATCTGCGAACGAACCATTGGCAGTTCGACTTCGGCACCTGCTTCACCAGCTTTGAAGTAAATCGACCAAGCTTGCAAGCTCACCTTACGAAGCATGAGATTGTCGTCCTGCTCGAGCCAGGCACGTAGAGGATCTAACATGCTTGATAGGCCGGTAGCTGGAGTCTTCTTGAACAACTGTAACAACAGGGCACCCGCCATTTCTCGGCACGGGACGTTTTCATCGTTGGTCATTCGAAGCACGATTGGGATGAACATCACACCAGCCAATTCTTGTACAGTGCTCTTGTCGACCTTGGCGAGTAGAGTGCTGGTAGCCTCCATGACGCTTTGCCGACCTTCCGGATACTGGTATTCAAGGTTTTTGACCAGAAATTTGATTTGCTTCGACCAACGAGTCTTGCCTTGCGGATAATCAAGGAGGAAGTGGACATACACTCCTCTTGCAGCATCCCGTGAATTTCGACTCTGGCTAGTGATCATCATCAGGCCAAGTTGGTCAACAAGCTCATACACTTCTGGTAGTTGCACTTGACGTGCCATAACAGCCTTGACGAAGTTGAATGTCACACCTTGACGATCCGGCTCTTCTAGATCAGGCATTGTTCGCTTCAGAAGGTATGCAATATCTGAGTCTCGCACTTCAACGTCGTGCTTCTCCCTGAGGATTACAGCAACGAGTTTTAGAGCAGCTTGAGAGCTTTCTTCATTCGTGCTAACAGCTCCCTTTACCACTTTGACTGCTTCCATGACATATAACTTGGCATTCTCTTCGAAATCTGGAATCTTCAATTTGATAATGGTCGAGAGCAACCTCAAGGCAGAGATCTTGACATCCTCTTGAGCTTCCACGAGAGCATCACCAATGATTGGTATGAAGCCATGCACGTTCTCTGGCTTCATCAGCTCTGCTTGCCGCGAGAACGTCGATCTCGCTATATCGATGGCGAATTTGGCAAGCTTGTACAGCAATGACGAAGAATTAACCTTCCTGACCTTCTGTGCGTTGTCCATTTGTACCAGGTATCGTTCGCGATTTTTCTCATCATTCGTTTGATGTCGAGGGGGTTTGGCGGGTTTGGCTCGATAGAAGGATTCAATCAGCTGGAAAGTAAAGACCAATAGGTCTTGGCTACTTGCAGCTGGACTATGAGATATGCCAACACCTATTCTGCGGAAGAGCTCGTCGATGTGTCTGATTTGCTTCGATGTGAGTGAGCCGGCGAGAAGTGCTTCAAATGGTAGCACAAGTCTGGCGAGATGTTGAACATTGGTGCACTTGGCCAGTATCTCCATGGAATCGAAGCTTTTACTGCTCTTGACTTCTTTCATGCTGCTGATGTAGTCTTGATTGTCCTTTTCTTGGCCAACGGCGCCAAATATATCATCTAAAATCACCTTGACAAGATCATCGATACAATAATCAAGGTCACCTACAGCTCGTGTTTCAGCTGTACTAAGTAGGATCGTATGCATTGTGTATGACAAGACGTGAAGTTGATAGCCTCTGGTCAGGGCAGTGCTTAGTTCCTTGAGGACGAATTGCATGCTTGAAGAGCCCAGAAGCAACACTACCTCGGCGAGCTTATTTCGAGCCAGATCTCTTGTCTCTTGTGTTTTGCTACGAAGAACTTGCGCAACATCAAGCACAATTGGTGCAGCAAGGAGGGATGTCTCACTCTCCGGCAAAAGCTTGATGAGCTTAATTGCTACCACAGCAGCTGGAATACGTTGGCTAATCTCTCCCTCATCCTTGTAGTGACTTAGTTCCGCCAGCTTCGGTATGAAATTACCCTTCAACTCAGTGTGAATGACTTCTTGAGCTGGTAGGGATTTGGACAGATGAGGTAGGGGTGACACGAGCTCTGCTCCTTCTCGTGCCTTACCTATGGCAGCGGTCAGTGCATCGGCTGCGTGGTTGAGCAAGCGTACATCTACTTTGTCATCCTCATTATTCTGATTGAGTGACTGTCGATAGTGCCTGAAGACTTGACGAAATGACTTCCAGTCCAACCATTGAAGAAGGGTAGCTAAAGAAGCGATACTTTGGCCTTTAGCAGACTGGGCTGACGCATCACCACTATCATCATCCGCGAACTTTTGCAACAGTGGCAAAAAGAACTGTGAAATGTTGTTGGCTGAGATTAGACCATGTTCCACTTCAGTAATCAATCTCCGGATCGCGCGAGTACGACGATGTTGTTGGATGTGCAGGATATTGGTGAAGAAAGAAGCCTCTTCATCATCCCCCACAAGCAAGACCTTCAGCTCCCGAAGATTCGGGATGTTCGACCAGTTGCTGACCGCAGCGCCTAATAACTCCACGAAATCGGCTCGAACAAGTTCCGAGTCATCTCGTACATGTTTTCTAACAGCGTCCAGGATGACCTGCTGAAGCTCGGAAGCTTCGTTCTGTTGTGTGGAAAGACGCGTAACGAGATGCTTCAGGCAGCTCAATGCGTTCCCTCTAGTTGCAGTCTCATCACTTGTGCGTACACAGTAGATGAGATTGTGCAATACGGGCAGCAGTGTTCTGGGATTGAAAGTGCTCTGTAAGATGTTATGTATTCGGGAGAACGCTTGAGCCTGCCGGTCATAGTCAATCGCATCCAGACTGCTTGTAGACTGTGAATTAAGATCCTCGCAGATGCCTGCAACTTCCTGCAGCTCATCATCGCCTTGAGCCGTGAATCGCAACAAGTTGACACAGACTTGCCTGCTTGGCACGTCACGGAAGAAATTGAAATAGCTTGAGAGCAAGTCGAAGAATGCGGCTGCGAATGCTTGACAGTTCGCTTGGTCAAGATTCTGAGCAGCGTTGTAAAGTGCTCTCAACATTTGCCCTTTAATGTGTGGTGGAAGCCGTTGATTCGGCTCGCGAAGAATGACAACAAACAGATCCACTACTTTTCGATTCACACCCATGGCTTCGGCATGCGTGGCTAGTTGCTCAACACTCTTCGCAGCAGTGAGCAGCAAGCTTTTAGTCGGAAATTGCTGTAGCAACGAAGCAATGCTATCAAGTATGGTAGAAGCCTCTGCCTTAAGGATCTCAAGAGACGACTGCGCGAGCGTTGATTCAATTTTAGCCAAGTCGAGAATAGGACCGACGATAGCTTCCAAAACGAACATCTTGACTTCCGGCTTAGCATTTTCGGAGGCAAGCAGGTTCCATAATTCCTGGAAGGTATTTCTCCCTCCATATTGTAGGTATTGACAAGAAAGCTCCGATCCTGTCCACACCGAGACCATCTTGAGCAAACCGGATACGCTTTGAGCATTTTCAGCAACAAACTTCTGCAGACGTGGGTTGATGATCTCTGTGTAAATGAGAGGCAGATACTGAGTCAGATCGAGCTGTCGGCAGTAGTCGAAGATGAGGTTTAGACATTGTATACCAGTTCGTCGCGTGTTCCGTAGCATTGCTGGTGCTCCTTCACTTTCGTCAAGAACGTTGGTTTGCCGAGCTGCTCTTGTCGTACAATACAGAACTGCATCGATGACCTTCAAGCCGTAAGGCTCGAATTGTGTTTGTAGAATCTCGAGCATAGAAAGCATCATACGTAAGAAACCATACTGCTGATCAGCACTCATCAAGTCCTGAGAAAGGAGATTATCCTGAGCATCCACATCGGTGATCGTCGCGAGATCTCGAAGCCTTCCCAGCACAATGTCAAGGAAACTGGATACCTCCTGCTCTTTCATGCGAAAAAGCAAACGCAACAATGCCTTTCGTTTAGCTTCTTGAGCGCCATGAACTCCAACCCGGCCAATCAACTGACCGAAGAGGAGTCGTAGCAGAATAGGCAGGACCTCGGACTTGTCTGTGTCTTTGATAATGCTCGATTCTTGCTCGCTGCTTAGCATTAAAGCAATTTCGGAAGTCGTCGATTTCTCCTCGGCGATCCGTAGTAAATGATCCTGGTGTGCTAGCAATGCTCGGCTCTTCCACTTGAGCAAAGCTTGGAGCGCCAGCTTACGTGTTTCATTATCGCCGTTTGACAAGAGCTCTAAAAGAATGGTGTAGACGTCCTCTCCTCGATACAACATTCGTGGATTTTGGTATTGGCTAAGGAGCTGCAGAAAGGCTCTGCGTTCTCTCAAGCTCCATCCTCCAACTTCAATCTCCGGGCTCAGTGTATGTTCGGAATTCGACTCTCCTACGTGTAACATGTCATGCCCAGCTCTCCTTCGTTGAGCACTCAAGAATGCTGGGACGATTATTTTTGACCTCCTCTCTGCAATCTGTGGTATGTCTTGAAGAATTTGAAGTGCTATTGATCTACTTCCCACTGGTGTTCGTTGTACGGAGATAGCGTGTGAAGCTTCAATTCGACTTTTGATTTCTTGTTGAAAGTCCGTGAAATGTCTGATAGAGTCAGAAGCGGCAGCATCTACTTCAGACAGTTTCGTACATTCGAAGGGTGAGACTTTCTCCGGGCGCTCAAGATCATTTCCGGCACCGACTTGCATTGTTATAGTTGGAGTTTGCAACCATTCTTTGACTATCTCAAGCACTGCATCTTCGACTTGTGAGTTGGTCATCATTTGACTGAGAGCTTGAGAGACCTCTCTCCTCAGCTGATCGTGGTACTCCGGCAAGAGTCCCAGACAGAAAAAAGGCAATAGCATCATCAAGGGATTGCTTTGGGGCGCATTTTTCTGTGACTGTGGGAGCCTCCGAATCATCATAGAGAGCTGGCGGGCATTGGCAATACTGTAGGCTGTATTCAGTATTTCCAGCAATAACTCGATTGTTGATGCTATCCATTCTGAAGAGTGCTCCCCGTGACAAGCCCGAAGCAATTGCAACGATGCTGTACGCAAGCTAGTTGAGCTGTTAAGCATATTCTTAACCAGTTTAGACGTTGCAATGGTACTCAACAGCATACCAGTAGCCTTAGTGGTTGACAGGTTGCCATAATCTGCACAAGCTTGTACAAATGGAAGGAGGTCAAAGCGGTCCTCTGGCTGAGCTAGAATCTTAACCCACGTGTCCGCAGCGATGGATGGAGTACCCTCCGAGGTCGCCATAAGAGCTTGCAGTCCCCAGCCCAAAGCAGTCCGTGTATGCAGCTCTAGAGGATGTTGAACGTCATCCAATGCTTCATCGAGAGCTTTTTGCAAGACTTTCCGCCATGCCTGAGTTGCCTTCTGACTCTTTGGGAAATTTATGGCACGTGCTAGGACCAAATCTTGATACTGTTGCTCGGTGTTCGGCCGGCTATATTTGGATGCTTCCCATGACTTGTATTTAGATGTTTCCCAGCTATCGTTTATCGCTACATATCCAGCCTTTCCTGGAGTTTGATGCACACAATCTAGCTGGAAGATATCATGCAGTAGGACTGTAAGACCAGATTCGTTGTGGTTCCAGTGCGATACGATGTATTTTTGAAGATGAGGTAAAAGCAGGTCCTGAAACCTTGTCTTGCCCAACCGAGCAACTGTTTCGCAGAAAGCGAAGAAATGATGTGGCTCGTGGTCCGTTAAGGTGGCGCTGACGAGTTCCGTAACAGCAGGTAATACCTGATTGAGCGGCGCGTATTGCAGGAGTACTGCCGTCGTCTTGTTGAGTGTTTTCTTGACCTGCTTCCAATCTCCGTCCACATTATTCAAATTCTGCAGTCGATGCTGAATAAGGGAAATGATGTCAGACCAATCAGTGATTCTAGATCCCCCTCGAGTCGCACAAGCAATGAGAACGAGCCTGGTTGCTATGGCAGCTTCGTGAGGTTGCTCGCTGTTCAGCCTCGCTTGCTCTAAGACCACATCTAGAAGTGGTTTAAACCCGGCAGCGTCAGTTCTATGTACCAAGTTGGTTGTCCAGCCTTCTAGTATTCGAGTTGCCAGGTCCGTATACTTTGACAAGATGAGGGTCTGGCGGTAAATGCAGAGAAAGAGGCTGGCCGCACTGGAATGAAGTCCGGCATCTACACCAATGGCGCTTTCAGCGAGCAGGATCATACTGGCTTCTGTAAAGAACGATTCATCCTTGACACCATCTGATGTTTCTCCAAGAATTCGGTTCACTGCCAAAGTTAAAGGCATTTCATTCTTCGAGTACAGAACTGCAGCTTTTCGAATCAGGAAGGCAAGAGACTCGGCTGTAAATCGTCGTATGTATTCTTTGCGAGCGGAGAAGTACGGCAGCAAGATATCCAACAGACGAGCAAGATCTTGAACCAATAGTCTCGACAGATACTTGTACATCCATGCTAAGCAGGTGAAGCACGACTCTATAACAGCAGGATCATCCTGTGTGGTCGACGTCTTTGCCACCAGCTCGACAGTTCTCCAGAAATATTTCATAAATGTCTTCCCCAAGTCATGTGCAAGATGCGCCACCAGGCTCAACAATGTTTCCAGCGCCAAGGGGTCTTGCTTTGCGATATGATCGAGAAGGCAATCAACAATGGCATCGGCATGATGAAGCAGTTGTGGCAGACTCTCGCATAAAGCATTGACCTTGTTGAAAAAGGACGTGAATGTGGTAGACAAATTCAACTCGGACCACTCGTCCAGTGCTGATCGAAAGTAACTTTGCGATAGATCATCGACAGAGTCGTTCAAGCGCGATCTCTGTACTTTATGGACAGGATCAATCTTCAACTTAGCAATTCGTTTCGTGAACGGTTCGTAACGGTGCGACTTCTCGGTTTGCGTCTGCTTTCTCGCCTTTCGAGGCGGACCAGAATGCCGTCCAGGCGATATTGCTTCCATATTCAACTTGTCACCGAGTGGCATTCATAGTGTGTGATGTTGTAGAGCATCGGTTGCGGCAAGAAAAGTGAAGGTGAATGCGACCAAAGCGCAGGAAACTTTTTGGAGATGATCTGTTATCGATAAGAGATGAACTGAAACGCACCGCCTCATGCCTTCGAACTGTGGCTGTCAAAGAACTATTTGTGGCGCAATCTTCACTTTTCGATCTCGAGAACTACACATTTCGGTTCAGCTTCATGTACTACGTTTTGAGGATGATGCAAGCACGTCAAGATATTGAACAACAACCTCAAGTGAGAGATTTCTGATCGAAGCAACACGTTCAATGCTGCCCAGAGAAGCTCTATCAATTACTTAAGGAGCGACTACCCGTCTTTCTACACCTCCATCTCAACTTCCTCCCGGAGATTTTGCTTCATCAACATGGCGACCAAGATCCTAGTTATTGGTCCCGTCCATGGCCAGTTGGAGAAATCCATCCAAAAGATTACCAAGCTTCACTCAAAGACAGACTTCGCATTTGCACTGGTGGTTGGCGATCTCTTTGACGAATCAAAAACCAACGAGGAGCTTCAATCGTTACTATCAGGCAAACTTGTAGTCCCCCTACCAACTTACTTTACAGTTGGCGACCATGCTCTCCCTCCCTCAGTCCAACAGAAGCTCGAGGCAGATACGACTGGTGAGGTTTGTTCAAATCTCTTCTATCTCGGGCGCAAAGGCACTCATACTGTGGATGGCATCAAAATCGTGTTCATTGGTGGTCGTCAAGTCCAATCTGAGGAATCTCTTACACAGTCAATTGGCAAATATGATCCTCTCTTCCTCGAAAATGAAGCGCGAGCTCTACAAGGCAATCATTCCGCTCACATCCTCCTCACGAATCAGTGGCCTTCCAACATCCAGAATGGATCCAAAAACTCGTTACCAGAAGAGATGAATCTTACTACCTCCATATCAAGTATAGCAAACCTCTGCGCCACCCTCAAACCACGTTATCATTTCGCCTCATCACCACCAACATGTTGGAAACGTGAACCATTCCTCTGGCCAATGGACTATTCCTCCGACAGTCCTGACCCACTAGTAACTCGATTTGAGTCTCTCGGCAACATAGCTCTAAAGTCCTCACAATGGATCTCAGCTTTCACTCTTGACCCAACCAAACCCTCTTCAACTCAAGATGCTCAACGCTCAGCACCTTTCACAGTGACCACACCAACCACAAAACGGAAGCGCGACGCCCTCAACCCTGATCCATATCCTGGTCGTTTCAACCTCAACAACGGCCACAACGACTCTCATCGCCCGCGTCGCGGTAACAAACGTTCCAAATTTCAAAATTCAGACGATTGCTTCATGTGTCTCGGCAAACCAACCTTCGACGCCAGCATGGTCATATCCATTTCCGACGAATGTTTCCTCACATCCCTTCGCGGCCCACTACCCACACTCCAGACTTTCCCACAACTCAAATCAACCGGCAGCCTCATGATAATCCCCATGTATCACGCCGCAGATGACGCCGCCAACAATTCACGAACCCCCGAAGCAATTCAACTAGAATACGCCAACATGCAACGCTACCGCTACGCCCTCCAACACATGCTCCTATCCAAAGGCACCAACAACCTCGGCTGCGTAACCTGGGAAGTAAACCGCACCGGCATCCGCCATTTCCACTGGCAACTCCTCGCCTGCCCACAAGACCTAATAACCAGCGACCTCGTCCCCGCCGCCTTCAAAATCGCAGCCGAGAAGAACGAATACCAGCCTTTCCAACCCTGTCCTCCAAACACCACAATCCCAGGTCGAAGCAGCGACTACTTCCGCGTCTGGATCTGGTCAGCCGCACCATCCACCCCCTCCACCACCAACAACAACAATAACAGCGACCCCTCCCCCATCGCCGTCGCAGACGCCCTCGTCGCCGGCACCAACAACGAATCCGACCAAACCTTCACCACACCACCGCCCAACACAACAGAATCATCAATGTACTTCGACCTCCCGCCCGACCAACGCGGTTTCAACATCCAATTCGGCCGCACCGTCATGTCAGGACTTCTGAAACTCGAGCACAGAGCTGATTGGCGTGCTGTACCGGCTGAGGAAGGTGATGAGGCGCGTGATGCGGAGGCTTGGAAGGAGGATTTTGGGGAGTGGGATTTCGCTATGCATTAACCGATTGGTTGATTGGGTTGGTGTAGGGTATGTGGTGTAGTCGGTGAAGATGGGAGGGCATGACTTCTCTGCAGAGATGCGTTCGTGGTTACGTGGACACGTGCCGCGTCTACCTAGATATGCACCCGCAATCACAGATAAGCATATCTAAACCAACAGCGTACGATATCCTCTCTTCGAGGCATTTTAATCAGCTGCGTACGTAACCAAGCATTAATCCTGGCTATTGTCCGTATCCTATCCAATTCCTTCCTATGCTCCCAACCCAGACTCTTCTGAAAAGCAGACCATATGCCTCCTACCTCCCAACATATAATCTATGATCTACAATCCCCATCCCAAATGCACTATCTCCAGCTTCACACTCTGCCAACACAAGCTCACAGTTCACATACAGTACCGTTATCACTACACCCTTTACCAGCCCAGCCCAGCTCAGTTCAGCTCAGCTCAACCCTAGGCACGTACATATCTGCACAACAGAATCAAAACCACGATTCTTCCACCGTTATGTGTCGTTGACGAAAGAAGTCTTACTTCTGTTCTCGTATCTGTGTGAAACAAAGCATGTATTGGAATGTTAGGACGATGTATACGTACCTTATGCACATGTACGAACGCGTCTCACGTGCAATCAGCAAATACCTCATTGACAGAATAGATTTCACGGGTGATCGCAATGGGTGGTGGGCACAAGGGACGCATAGATACAGTACGTAGATTGAGAGACAGAAAAATACCTATACAGCGTGTTGCTTTTACAGTAGGAAGATGAGTGGCAAGAACGAAAGTGCGCCTGTTTCGCATGCAGTTCGTTCGCGATACGAGGCTCGGTACAAGTTGGTCCGGTGGGTCGTGGTATATACCTTATTTGTGTACAGTATCTATGTACTGCGATGTCGAGGGACTGTCTTGCTTGACTGAGTCACGTCACGTTCTACTGCGGGTGATCAAGGTAGGTACCTAATTATTGTGGTAGGTACTTTGGAAGGAAGGGAAACAACGTATGGGATGTGATGTCATCAGATTCTAGAATCGATACCAGAACCAATGATGACTCATCAATATATATACATTCACTTATCATGCTCGTCTCGAATAATCTCAAACCCATAAGCTCTCAATATCTTCTGCGACGCTTCGAACGATTCCTCACCAACATCCATCTCAGCCGTGGCAAAGACTTTCCTTAACGGATGACCCTGCAGTGGAAAAGGATGAAAGCCCAGTCCTGGCGCCGAGGGACCGCGCAGTGCATGACGACCAGCGCCTCCTTGGTGGTGACGGCCGAGTTCATCGTCCGGTCGGAAGAACGTCTGTCCCTCAGGGAAGCTTAGTTCGGATTTCTCGTCTCCGTCGGTGTTTTCCTTGCCGTGTTCGTTGGTTGCATCGGACAAGTTGAGGTCTTGGATCGCCCAGCGCTCCTTGAAGAAGTTGCACAGAGATGTTGCTCGTCGGGCGAAGAGATGTGGTGTTGCGAGATCTTTGAGGTAATCCATGCTTTCGTGGGAATCGATGTCCTGGCTTCGATTCTCCTTGGCGGGTAACCACCTTTCCTCCATCATCCTTACTATCTCTGCGGTCAAGATCAGATAGGGAACGAACATTGGAATGCGTCGAAGTGTGTAGAGATCTCGGTAGACCTTGATTAAGGATAGGATGTTTTTTGCTGCTTCACTACAGATGGATCGTGGAGAGACGGGAGAATGAATAAGTCTTAGATCGGCGAAATGTCGAAAAAGCATCAGGACGGCGGAATGGAAGTACATGCTGTTTCTTGTTAGCTTTCCTGCAGAAGCCTTGGCTTGATGACTTACTGCGTGAAGAGCACAATCGGTGTGGAATTTCCGCCAAGTCGTAGCTGATCAGGCAAGTTGTCGTACCACTGAAGGTACTGAGTGTAGATCTCCAGCAATTTATGGCTGTTCAGTATTGGTTTATCCGAATAGAGGAGGAATGTAGCGTCATGGACAATTTCACCAAGTTCTGAAAAGCATTTGAACACTAAACGTACGTTGCTTTCCTGTCGGGTAACACTGTTCAAAGCCAGACCTTCATCTGTGTAAGGAACCCATTCCTCCCACTCAATTTCGTCGACTATCAAGGGTTTCTGGACTGTAATTTCTGTGAGATCCATTTGTGGTACTCTTCCGATACATAGCGCCCATGCCCTAGAAAAGTCAACACGATGAGGAAAAATTTACCTGTCAATTATGCTTACTGTTCCAATGCAAAACACCCCCAAAACGTCGCTACGCGGACCTGACGGTCCATGCGGGAACTTGGGGTATCGTCTGCTTGCTCCTGATTTGGATCGTCATTGGGTAGACCGAGATCTATGGCAATCCGCATTGCATATCGTGTGTAATGCCAGCTACTCATATCCTTCCCCGAACCAGCTTGCCGGATGGACATCAAGTTGAGAGCTTGAATCGTCGTCACGGTAGGGACCTCTTCGAGGCCCAATAGTCTCTGGGCTTCACGAAAGAACTGATCACCAGCCGAGGCAGGATCGTCTGAATTGTCTTTTACCTCTGGAAAATCACTAAACCGAGCACCAATAGCGAGGATTGCATTCACAAGTAAGGATGAACAAAACCTCCGCCTGCCGGAGTTGAAGTCCACCAGGAAATGCTCTTTCGACAAAGTTGCAAAAGTCGGGTACTCCCAGCAGAAATAGAGGGCTAGTAAATGCTGCACCATGATGCCGTTTGTCGTGGCACTAGTCCATGCTGCAGGCGGATATTGGGGGCCAGTCAGATCTTCACCCGCCAGCAATCGCTTCTGAGTTGCACGGTAAAAACGGGAAGGACCAGACATGTTAGGTGGCACTCGAACGGCACTCCACGAAAGTCGCCGGGGAGGGCTTTGATGTCGAATTTCAGGATAAGTAGTGTCTGTCATCTCCTGGTCCTCCATTTGCTGGTCCCATTCCTCATTATTCGGGGTGGAAGCTTGACTGGACTGTGTTTGAGTTTGTACCTTGCTAGTCGTAGAATCTACAGCCTCGTCTGCATCCTGCACCTAACAAGTCAGCCACTTCCGTACTCCAACATTCGGGCGCATTGCAGTGGAGTGCAGTGCTGACCTTTGAGCATACGTCTTCCACCTCAGATCGCCAGTCCGGAGGAAGATTCGTACTCGAAAGCAAACGTTGCATCACACTTATTAGACGCTGGTTCTGTTCTTCCAGTGAGCGTACACGATCTAGACCTTCAGCTAGCTTTCTGGTATCTTGTCAGGCTCCGCATTGAACTTGCTGCACATTGTCTGAATACTTTTTGTTGGTCTCTCGTTTCCGGTCGCCATATACACATACAGCATTGTCCTTCTCACATTTCGCACATCTGTCTCCTCCCGAGCACTTCGTTCGTAGCGAGCGACACCTGTCACATGCATGGCTTGTGTGGCGCCTGGAACCCATCTTTCCACACCGATTATCGCGATATCACAGGAGGTTGAAAGCGCAACAGCATTGTTGCTAGCGCGAGGTAGATCTACAACAGAGGCGGCCTTTTGCAGTACTTTGGGCCAAGCGTGTAGATGGCAATTCCTTCGAGCCGTAGAAGAAGAGTTCTTGCTTGGCATCGTTAGATAAACGAATAACCGCTAGTGATGGCGGGGGTGACTAAGCAGCCGTTGCTGTGCCAACCTCTACACTAGCATCCAGACTGCGACCGACGACGGCGGGTATAGAGGCCACACGTATTCGACGAGAGTACACCTTCATACGCCTGCGAAAACATCAACTTTCCAATGCTTTCATGCTAGCTGTACATGCCACAGAAACCACGCCGCCCGTCAGCGGCCAACGCTGATTCGAGACCTTCATTTGCACGACCGCCCGGTGTCCGAGGTGTACCATCACAACCGCCAGCAACAGCAAATGCATCACCCTCGCCAACACGTCCAAGAGTCCGGGAACGCGATCCCGATGAATGGAGCGACGAGGAGAGTGAATACAACGAACAGCGGAAGAGGTCACAAAGGCCAGCTACTTCAAAGAGGCCTAGGCAGGAAGCCAGGAATTCATCAAATACATCACCCGTGAAGAAACCATCGCAAGTGTATGGTCGAGATCGCGAGCGCGAAAAACACAAACGCAAGACTTCTGAGCCACCTGCGAGTTATGATAGATCCGCGGATAGGGAACGTCATCGTGCCAAGTACAGTTCTGGCACTTCAACGAACAGCGGTACACAGCTTCTGAGCACAAGTGCGCTGTCGAAGCTCAACACCGAGAATGATCTGGCAGACTTTGCGGAGAAGAGGAAAGCGCGCAAGAAGAGAGAGAAGCAATACAAAGAACTAGCAGCAGCCGGAGGTGGTGAGAATGCGCAAAGAAAAAAGCGGCGGAAAAACCGAGATGTCAGCGGTGCCATACTCGAAGAAGGGAGGAGCGGTGGAAAGCGAAAACGAAAGGATGAAGGTGGTGGAAGTGGAGGGTATGGGTACTACGATGAGTTTGATGAGAAACGAGAAGTACGACAATCACGGAAACAACGACAGCCTATGTCGAAGAAGAAGAAGAAATGGTTGATTATTGGAGGAATTGCAATGATCTTACTGATCATCATCATTGTTGCAAGTGTGGTCGCAAGCAAGAATAAATCAAAAGGCCGGAGTAGTGGTTCCAGCAGCAGCAGCTCAAGCAATTCTGCAACTCCTAGCAATACATGCAGCACAAAGGATGTGCCTACGTCGGCAAAAGGCACATATTACGACATATCAACATGGTTGGATACATCAGACTTCAATTGCACATATACGGCAGAAACAGTAGGTGGACTGCCAATCATGGGGCTGAATTCAGCATGGGACGATTCAGCACAAGCAAATAGCAATGTGCCAGCTCTTAACAAAAAGTGGCAATACGGAACGATGCCTGTAAGAGGGACCAACATTGGAGGATGGCTCAACCTGGAACCATTCATCACCCCTTCCATGTTTAATTTCGCCGCATCCGCCAACGTGGTAGACGAGTGGACACTATGTCAGAATCTCGGATCAAACTGTGCAAGCACGATGGAGCAGCACTACGCGACGTTCATCACCAAGTCTGACTTCGCAGCCATTCAAGCCGCAGGCCTAGACCACGTCCGTATACCATACGGCTACTGGGCGGTCACAACCTACGACGGCGACCCATACGTCAAACAAATATCATGGAGATACCTCCTCCGCGCCATCGAATGGGCCCGCGAATACGGCCTCCGAGTCAACCTCGACCTCCACGGCGTCCCCGGCTCCCAAAACGGCTGGGCCCACAGCGGCCACCAAGGCAGCATAAACTGGCTCAACGGCGCCAACGGCGACCTCAACGGCCAACGCTCCCTCGACATCCACAACCAACTGTCGCAATTCTTCGCACAACCCCGGTACAAAAACGTCGTAACATTCTACGGCCTCGTCAACGAGCCCAAAATGATAAGCATGGACACACCCTCCAAAGTAATAACCTGGAACGAACAAGCCATCAGCCTAGTCCGCGCCAACGGCATAACCCAACAAATCGTCTTCGGCGACGGATTCCTCGCCCTAACGGCCTGGAACTCCACCATGAAATCCACCGGCGATTCCGCCCTTATGCTCGACACGCACCAGTACCAAATCTTCGACGTCGGCCAGCTCAAACTCACGCACGCCAACCGCATCAACCTCGCCTGCAGCGGCTGGACCGGCATAATGACCGTCTCCAACAGCAACGTTACCGGCTGGGGTCCAACCATCAACGGCGAATGGTCCCAAGCAGACACCGACTGCACGCCCAACCTCAACAACCTAGGCGCTGGCTCGCGCTGGGCCGGCACCCTCAATACACCCACCGTCAACGTTACAACACCCAGCTGTGCCAGTCCTCCGTGCTCCTGTGCCCCTGCGAACGCCGATCCAAGTACCTACACGGCCTCGTATAAGACGTTTTTGAAAATGTATGCCGAAGCCCAAATGCATAGTTTTGAACAGGCGCAGGGGTGGTTTTATTGGACTTGGAAGACCGAGAGTGCGACGCAGTGGAGCTGGAAACTTGGGATGGCGGCGGGGATTTTGCCGGTCAAGGCTTATCAGCCGAGTTTTAGGTGTGATTCTACGGTGCCGGATTTTGGTGATTTGTCTGAGAGCTATTGATGTTATATGTAGTGAGGTAGAGTAAGTACTGTGTGTGTAGCGCTTCCTGGTTTAGATCGTGTGGATGGATAGGTAGGGTACGTAGGTATATA
Source organism: Neophaeococcomyces aloes (assembly GCA_022813445.1). Classification (NCBI taxonomy): domain Eukaryota; kingdom Fungi; phylum Ascomycota; class Eurotiomycetes; order Chaetothyriales; genus Neophaeococcomyces; species Neophaeococcomyces aloes. Next base: position 287,544 of record JAKLMK010000016.1, read on the forward strand.
CAGTCGATTGGTAGGTTCATAGAAGTACTGTATGTAAGTATGGTTTTAAGGTAAATATGTCCATGCCTCTGCTTGGGGAAGGCGCGAGACATCACGTCCCAAAACAAGGCAGCCAAACATCCAGTGCCTTCCCAAACAAATCCAGCCCTATATCCTGCGGCGTGCGTCCATCGCTATCAAGCCCTACACCGTTAACTCCACCGACCCAAGCGACTTTCCTTAGATCCCAGACATGCGCAGCACCAGGGTACAGTGCGCCGTAAACCGTCCCGTCAGGCGGTAACTTCCCACAGGCCGGAACAACAGTAGTTGTCTTTTTATTCGGCGCACCGAGTTCAGTTTCCTGACTGAACACAGTTCCTGAGCGCCAGGGATCGGCGTCGCCATCTGTAAACATCGTGTTTGAGGGGTTTATAAACCAGCCGCCGTATTTGTTGAAGGCTGTAGTGTTGGGCGTTGGGGGAAGGGAGGCGATGGTAGCGTTGGAGAACACTGAGAGACGGCCGGCACGTTGAGCGGAGGTGATGTTGTAGAATGTGCTTACTATGGTGTTGCCGGGGGTTGAAATGTTGGAGTCGTGGGCTTGGATCCAGCCGAATTGCGTGTTTACTTGGTAGAGCCAGGATGCTGCGTCGGCGAGGACGTTTGGTGGGATGGAATCGTTGTCGTCGTCGATTTCGATTTCGACTAGGGCGCCGGCGGGGCCGGAGGCGAAGACTATGTCGCTGTAGATGTGGCGGTAGTTGGCGGCGTAGGCGTAGAAGTAGGCATATAAACCGATTGTGAGGTTGTTGTTGTGGGTTGCTAGGAGGCCTTGTGGGGTTGGTGGAGCGTTGCCGGGATTGGAGAGGACGGAGAGGATGGTGGTGTTTGTTATGTTGCCTGGGAGGGCTGGGTTGAAGGATTCGAGGTAGTTGCAGAATGTGTGGGTGACGAGGGATGGGCCGTAGGATTGGTAGTATGTTACGAGGGTGTTCCGCATTACTTGAGCGATGGTGAAGGGGTCGTATTCCTGTGCGTAGGTTAAGTTGAAGGTTCTGCCGAAGCCGTTGGGGATGCTTGCTAATTGAGCGGCATAGGTGAGATTCTGGAGTTCTCTGTATTCCTGGGCAGTCGATGGGCCGGCTAGAATCTGATCAACATGCTTGATGATTGCTTGAACGTCAGTGGAGCAGTTTTGTGGTAGTGACCGTGCAATTGGCGAGAGGTAGCTTGCGCCGGAGTACATGGCTTGTGTGGGCGGAGATGACGCCCATACAGCGTATATCACTTCGGGGTTGCCTGTTCTTTTTGTCAGCGCTAAGCAGTAGGAGTCTATTGAATAAGTACTGACGGGTTCGCAGAAGAGTACCCCTTATGCCAGGGTATGAACCTCCGACCCACACCCATGGAGTTTTCGAAGGATGCAGCAGGTCCAAGTCGTTGGCCTGGTAGCCTCCCTCCTTTAGGTTGTTTGCAAAGTATACCACATCTTGGAGCGCTTGCTCAACAGTCAAGTATTGGAATGAAGCAGGCGCACCAATAGGTTCGTATACACCTAAACTGGTTCTGGCGGTGGTGTTGAGTGGAAATGGCAAGCTACCACCGTAGTACCGATGCTCCCACAAGATGGCTAAACCACTGTACTTCCTTGCCAGAGCTATGACTGAGGAAGAGTCATTGGCAAGATAGAGGTTTACCGTTTGAGCTGTCACGCCAGCCTCACCAGCATCAAAAAAAAAGATAGGCCCTCCCGGTTCATACCAAGTATCATTCACCCAATACTGGTTGTTGTATGTGCGGGTATCACTGTTATTGAAGTGGTCAATGGGTATGGAAATGTTGAAGCTGGGAGTCGGTGGGTTACTGGTTGCCGATGATTGTCTTTTCGCAAGAGACCGGTCGAGGACTGAAAGTTGATCAATCTGTGAGCAGACGACTGCAGCAACCAAGCTGAGCAGCAGTGTTAGTGCTAACATGGCTGATATACGTCCTTGGTGGTGGTGGGAGTGTGGTGAACAGGAAAGCCAGGCGTACTGAAGACTTGTTCGTCGGATTTAAATACAAGCTACAGCTGTTTGATCTGCATACTGATGAAGCTGTACGATCCCAGCCGAACAAACCAGGCACTGCCAGGCACTGAAGACTGGATCCTTGCATCCTTGCATCGTCGTCACAAGTTCAACGTTGGCAAGGGGCCTAAAATAGAATGAGCTCATCAGACTTCTAGAAGATCAACAACAAGGTTGAGCTTGATATTCATTGGTGAAGTGGCCAGCTAGTTGTCATCCGACGAGCGATCAACGCAGACCAACCAATGGAGAATGGATCGACTGAGCATAGCCACCACGTACTTGGTACAGTAGATGGCTATTGAGTTAGGCTGAATTTGCCTAGGAGATCTTGGCAAACATCTTGGCGCGTATCCCGCGGCGCTCTAAGGAATGCTCAGGCTATCATCTCAGTATGTCGCATCTACGACAGATAGCAGTCGACCAGCTCGCTGTGAGATGTGTACCTAGGTATGCGTAAGTCGTTCGCACTGGCAGTACAATTGAGCGTGCCCTGACGCCAAATAATTGTCCGGTGTAACATCGGTAATTACGTGTAGGTACCTTAAGGTAGTGTTACCTTGATCTCTGAACAAGCCTTGAAGCGATTACATCAGCCGGTGAATTGGTCATGCAATTTCAAGGGTTGTCTTAAACCACCAACAGAATTGGACAGCTGCAACTCAAGATTATGAAGCCGATGTACTTTTGACTGCCCTGACCCGTTCGATTCATAATCGGTCTCACTCTTATCACTAGTATCTCTTGGCCGGCCCGGGCACCATGGCAGGTAAAGAGCGAATTGCCATTGCAGTGTTGCGAAGCACGATGTACAACTAGATGACAAATGGTAGGATTGGATGGCCCACAGAGAGATGCCGGGCATGTCCTCCGTCCACAACAAGGTGGCTGGTGCCAATCGCACTTAGTCTGCCTACCTACCTAGGCGTTTGGTAGGCGTAACGATATATCTTGTCACTGTTATGCAGTTACTCTTTGTGTGTTCGGATAGCTCTAATACCGGCCTCTCAAACACTACTACACCGAGGTACAGTATAGTCGATACCTAAGAAAATAAATTCCTGTTGGTGATCAGGCATTATCAATCATTTTGCCAGTGGTAAGATCAGCAGCTTGGAGCTGTTCGATCAACCATCCAAGGAAATAATCAGCGCCCAGCCAAGGACAAATGGAGAGAGGCTGGACGGATCGGTTCTGGTAAACGGCACGATGCTTCCGGTTGAACAGCTGTTTTGGGACAAAGTTGGTGCAGCCGACCACGTGGCCTTTCTCGCCAAGCTGACACGTGAATGTCGACCACGACCCAGACGCTCCTTCCCCCGCACAACCTGAAGTGTAAATCATGCTTGTCATGCATCACTGACTTACCATTCTCCTCATTTGGAGGATAATGCAACGAATCATTTTCACCTCGGGAGAAGAACATTCCTGATGGAGGAGTCGTCAGGATCCGAGACCATCAGATGAACCACATCCGGCATTTCTACCTACCCAAGCTGAGGGCTGGAATGCATTCAGCTCCACTATCATGCCAACATTTGTGTCTAGCGAGGCTTTGCGAGATCTCTAAATGCTGACTATACCACATCGAACGACTTCACTCGTATCGAACACTTCCTCTGCATGCGTTGCAGCTGACTGACAACACACCCACCTGGTATAGTCTATGCAACTCGTGTTCAGCTTGTATCACTGGTTCAAACTCACCTCCCACTTTGGGTAGCTTTACTCGTTCACCGCCACAGAAGCTTTGTTCTGCATGTACATTACTTTCACTAAGACATTCCGGACTTTGATGTGTCCTATCAGCTCAGCTTCGGCACAGAGCATCTGCTGTATAAGTGACTGTGCGGACAAGTTGGGAAGTACGGCTCGAAGCTTCGGCTGCTATCCTCGCTAAGCACAAACACGAGATCTTAAATGGCTAGCTGAATGGTGCAGTGACAGCAACACAAGATGTTCCACAGTCGGGGGTGCGGAGGCTGCTTCTAAGCCAACAGGTAAGGATTCGTGCAAGATTTGGAAAAAGATAAGTATCTCGGCGTTTCCCATCATTATTCACTTATCCATTAGCACTTCTGTTCTCGTGACCAGGATTGGGCAATAGCAAACTCCTTCTATCGATCTCTTTCTCAACTACCTATCCGCAGCATCCTCGCATACTGACAACCGTAATGGCTACGTTCGCAGATACAGGCAGTTCTCAGGTTCCAGCCACCCCATCAAAAGGTGACACCGATGGTCGAGCTCAGGAAGTTGCTCCTGAATACTCTCCCGGTGCTGTTCCTGCATATGATTCCAACCACGAATCTGCCAATGTTTTCGGTGGTTCGGGATCTGGTAAAGCATATGATGGCAGTGTTCCCATCAACATCAACAGCATCAATCGCCCATACGTAGGCCATCATCCTATCTATCCCAAAGGAGATCACTTGAGAGACGTCCAAACCCATTTGCAATGTGAGCACATTTTTGGAAACAACATTCGAGAGTTCATCAGTCAGTTCAAAGAAATGGCACAGCATCTTGAAGAAAGTCGTAAAGAAGTCCGTAAGACCAAAGGAGAGTTGTGGCTCGAACGGAATGAGAAAGAAAAGTTGTACGCAGAATGTTCAGACCTTAGGGAGCTGTTGAGAGACATCGAAACTGAACTAGACCAGTCCAGGACTGACCTAAAGTTGTCGGAAAGGAGACTTACACAAGCAATTGAAGAGCTCCGACGCACAGTCGGGAAACTAGAGCAGGCCAGAAAAGAGTTGAAGCAGGTGATCCGCCAGCGGGATGACTGGAAGAGGATAGCCGAAAAACATGAACAAGATGCCCTGTACCACGAGAAGCGCGCGGTGCAACTACAACTTGCGCTTGATGCGGCCAACAGGCGGGAGAAGGCCGCGCTTGAGCGGGAAAATCGATTGATGGAGACGCTCTACCAAATTGGGCAGGAAAAGGCCCGGAGCGAAGAACTCAGACGTGACTGGGAGTCACGAGCTCGCATCGCCGAGGACGAAGCTGGACGGGTCAGAAAAGATGTGCGTGATCTCAACACTGAAATCGGAAGATTGAGGGGCAAAATCCGAGAATTGGAAGGCACGCGTGTCACCAGATCATACGAGCCCGTCCATTTCCCTGTGTTTAAGCGGGGACATGGATTTCTTACTTCGGTCGGTATGACTGCAATGGACGACGAAGACAGACACCTAGAAAGGGAAGAGGATCACGAATCATCACAGCAAGTACGCACCATGGAAGGGGATAACGACAGAGCCGCTCTGAACAGCGAGCTACCTGCTCCTGAAGCCGCAACGACTGACATAAAGACCGACACTACCGACGAAGCAACCGCACAGTCTGGAGAAACAACAGCACAAGCTGAAGAAGCAACCTCATCCTAAGCAACTTCCCGATATCCGTATCTAATGGCGAACCACGGAAATGGCACAGCAAAGGCAAGCAGGCAAGCAGGCAATTCTGGAAGATAGCTATCAACAGTTCTTGTTGATTTCCCGTTCATGCACGTTACTGCTTCGAACTACTCATCATCCTTTCCTTTGCCCATAATATTGACAGTTAGCTATCACACAAACATGAGTTACAACATACAGTAGTACATACCTATAGGACAGAAGATCAGCATAGCAAATTCAACTTCAAGTTCAAGTTCATTCAGCAACACCACTAACATTACATTACATTTCGTTCTCCCTCACACTTACGTACATGACCTTAGCACTATCTACTGTACTTGTTTATATCAGAAGCCAAAGAAAAGGAACATGCCGCGTCCATCATAATTGCTTACAAGCCGAATTCGACACATACTGTACTTCGACTCAAGCCTTCTGTACACCGTGTACCTATGTAGGCAGTGGCTGCATGATTTCGCAACCTTCGCATCTTATACCGCCAACGAATTTACTACTTTCTCGATGAGCTGCTACGGCTCTATCTACATGTACTGTGCGCCAGTACCATGTGAACTCCACCGGTTTGTTATTTACTGTATAGTAGGTGCGTACATCTCATCGAAAGTCATGCAGCAAAACAGAGTACTAAACGTCCACGTCTAAGAAGAAGTATACGTACCCACATAATAACACTATGCTTAAGTTCCCTAAGATACAGCACGTGTCAAAAGTCCTGACCGTCAAAAAAAGTCATTTTTGACGAAGATCCAATTATAGATAAGGTAAGGTAAGGTAGTCAGACATATTGAATCATAGAATCATCGACTCTGGGAGCGGTGCGGTGATGAATCAAATTAGCTAGCTACTGTACGTGCAGGGGGGATTCTTTTTTCAAACATCCGCTTACCGCTTTAAGAAGGTTTGACATGTAGGTACTTTTGAGGGAACGAAGGTTTGTCAAATGTCAGTGTCAGTGTCAGTGTCAGTTATTGTGGATAGTCGTACATGTACTCGACAGGTAATGAACACCAGGATTGTGATCTTCTTTTTCTTCTTAAGATACCTATTAACCTCACACTGCAGTGAAGGTACGTATTGAATCTGTACAAGCTTGTGGCTTCTAGTCTATGTATGTGTACTGTACATACTATATTAAAAACAAAATAAAAACGATACGCTACCTCCCAGTACTCCTCCCAAGATTAAGTATTTATTCGTTAATATATACAGCCGTTTTTTCTGGTGTCGGACGAGTACTTTGGTGATGGGTACTGTGATCCCCATGTGTATGTGCTGATATCTCTTTCCTGTATGTTGCGTCCCTTCTTGTTGTTGTTGTACATTAAATATTGTTCATCAAGCGGATTCATGATCTCCCTTCGCACCCGTAATCTCCCATGCATAATTTGAGTCCTGTTTCTTTCTGTCCTGCAGCGACATTGATCCGAGTCCCTCGTAGCTTCGTTGTACCGAACGGCTCACGTGGATGCCCATGGACGTGCGACTCTTCACATTCGCGCTGCTGTTGTAAGTGCCCAGAAGTCGTGGGGCGACAATGTTGATCATAGGTTTTAGTGTGGGTAGACAGGCGCAGATGATGCCGGTGTTGAGCTCAACGGCTGACCAGGTTGCTGCGCCGACGTTGTCCCACGTGACATCTTTGGATATGGCGATCACGTAAAGGGAGTGAAGACGTAAGATGGAGGTGATACAGCCACTATAATAGAGCTTGGTCAGCATATTTCTCCATTGCATGGGCAGGGTTGGTTTTTGTGGATAGTTTACTTACAATCCTCCTAGTGCGAAGACGAGCAATAGACCATATTTTTGCCGTCTAGGCAACTGCAGACTCCGTAAGACAGAAATCGGGATGACGAGCACAATGATATCAGTGATGATGTTAAATGCTGCGTTCGAGTACCAGAATGCGAGGAGGTTAATGCAGTGGCCTCCCGGAACGGTTCTATCCCAGAAGTAGGGCACCGGAAGACAAGCCATGGCGGAAACGAGGCTCGCAATCATGCCATATACGCAGATGAGGACCAACAGGAACCAGCAAAGGAGACGTATTCGACTCTGGACGATGAAGCGTAGAAGCTGGACAATCACTGAGGCCTTGACGGTGGTGAGACCAAGGTAATACATAGGAACGCTGACCCAAAAGAACTTGTATTACCTGTCAGCATAGGTTATATCCTCGATTGCAGTGGCAGGACCGACCTTGGACATCTGTGCATATTCTCCATCTCGAAGCGTGTTGAAATGTTCACCCAATCCATGCTGTTGTTCTATGTTTCAATTAGCAAGAACTCTAGCAGGAACTGGAAATGACACACGAAGACCAATGCACACGGTCAATACCACAGAGAATACGAGCGCTGCTGTAGCAAGATAATCGTCGGCGCCTGACTGTTTCACCAGGACAAATCTGCAATATATTCGCAATATGATGACACAACATGCGATGATTGACCACACGGAGGATACCGCAACAGCTCGAAGACCACGGCTCATGGTCTCTGCTGTTGATCAATCCGATCTGTTATTGTAGATGTGGTGGACGTTGGCGGAATGAATGTCTGTCGTGCTCGGAAAATCGATCAAAGACAATGTTGTCCTCGCAGCCGCTCGGGTCTATTATGAACAGGACATCTCACATGCTCCGCAGCGCGGCAGAGTAGTACAACTGAGCCTTTTGACTCAGATGCTTCCGTGAATAGTCGTGGGGACTGAAGGAATTGGCTGGGGAGGCTACGACCCAAAAGAGTAAAAACCATCATGTACTTCAGATAGTCTACCGCCTGGCTAACCTCAGGGGTGCATCGAACCGGCGAAAAGGTGCTTGAGGCGCTCGAGCTATTGGTATGGGGATAATATTAGCGTACCCGTGGTCCGAAGCCCAAACCTTTTACGATACCAACGTCGGCCACGGGCCATCCGCGGCGACGTCGCCGTCACGCAGTAACATGGAGCACGTCTCCAATCAGAGGGACAAAGTGAGTCTTTAGCAGAAAACACTTGATGTGGCAAATGTTCTGAATGATTATCCCACAGTGCGGTACTGTGCAGTACCGTAGTAGAGGACCGTACAAGCAGAGATTGTGGTGGATGTCAAGCCATCCATAAGAGCTGGTTGTACATAGGGAAATAAATATATCAATCCCATCACTGCGGTGGTGTTACTATGTACACATATGATGTACCTGGTAGGCAGTTGCGATGTAGCATATGCTTCGTTTTCTTCACCGTCTACAACTAGAAAGGTGCGAGTACCACCACAGCGTAAGCGAAGTCGCCGGCGCGAAGTAGAAGAAGCAGCAATTATCAAGTCTGGTTAGACCACCGACGGGGAGTTTTGACTATCCACTGGACGCCGCCACCCTCAATTTTCGGTTTGTGGTCCCGTAAGTATCTTCACACTATCATTGGTCGTATTACATGATCTTTCGACAATAGAGTTTCGCGTGTTAGCAGTATTTCCCGATTTTTGGGATAGGATTGCGCTCATCGACGAGCTCTTCATCGAAGCTATCAATTTTAGTTTCTGGGGATGATCGCGACTAGCAGAAAAGGAAACCATCTTTATCTTAAACGTCGTCATCTCTAGCCGATCGATCGTTGTGAGGATTCCTCCCAGAAGCGGGATAAACAATACTGTAGTACAAGAGTACTATGGTCATGATTACAGAACCACAAAATTCAAGGCTAGTCCATCTACAAGGCTCGCTTACAATCATGGCAAACCCAAATTACCAGATGAGCTTGACCTGGTAGCGTGGAATCCCAATTCGGGTTCGTCATGATTGTGGGCAAGACCTTGTAGGTATCTTAGGTGCTATACTACGGATGGAGCAAGCAGACAGGTCTGTATTTGACAGTTTTCTTCGTTCATTGAATTGAGTCTATGAACATGTCTCATTGCAATCAGACCGATGGCTAGGCTGTTGAGAAAGCGCAACTCGGCTGCTCTCATGCTCCATTAACAACGCCTGTGACCAGAGTTTAAAGACGACGCCAGGAAATAACAATTCATCATTTGTACGGTGTTCATAACTTCAGTGACTCGTCCGACCCGTCACTCATAGAACACAAGTATGTGCAACACCTCCATCCCCGTCATCAAAAACCAAGACTGCTTTGTTGCCTAATCAGGCTCTGCAACTCCTTGTCCATATTCATCCACATCGAATCTGCGCCGAAAGCAAAGATCATCATTTTTGTGTGCTAGGTGAATCAACCCCACATGCTTTTTGTCTTTCTATGTCGCTCTTCACGTCCAACTCGTGGCTTCACAGGGCTATTGGCTTGACTTCGACTAGCGTCAGCATGATAGCTCTCTGTCCTCGAATGTCCATGCGGTCTCGGAATGAAGGACTCGCGAGGTGACGACACTGGGAGAGCGCCTGATGCCATGTGAGATGCTTGGTACAATTGTCGAGCTTCAACTGCCGGTCGGTCTGGGAGCTCTTTGCTGGTCCTTCGAGGCGTCGCTTTGGCTTTCGTGCTCTTTTCACGCTTCAGTACCATCTCGGTCCAACCCTTAGTTGAGCCGGGTGGCGCGGTCACCTGCTTGCCTACCACTTGACTCAGCGTTGCCATCCATTCGTCCTTCGCCGCTGCCGAGTCAGCATAGAAGTCAATGACTTCTCCATTTGCGAAGCGAATTCTGAATCCTTCTTCGACGAACATGTAGCCTTCCTCGTCATCAGCGAACCCAGACTTTCGACGACCACCGCCCTTTGTCGATACTTCCTTCTTAGCCAGGTTTGCTTTGTCATCAATCAGATTAGCAGCTTTGGCAAGGTTGATGGTAGCTCTTGGTTGATGAGTCGTCTCGTGATAGGCCGTGAGCTTAGTGCCAACCAGTCGAAAGAATCGTCGACGCCAGTACTACGGAATATTAGTAACCAATAACACAAGTGCTTCACAAGGACTTACTGGACAATCACCACCTTGCTGGCTCAGATAACCTTCAAACTCTTTGACCTCAGCTTGCTGCTTGAGACGTTCTTCTGCCTCTCTCATGGCACGGATGGCGCCATTCATGCTCTTGGGCATATCGTCATCTTTAGCGCCCTTTGGCTTTGGCACATAGAGTAATTGCAATTCCAGCTTGCCAATCTCGTAAGGAGGTCGACGACGCAATTGAACAACACCTTTCTTGCTTCGAGAACTGCCCACAGACACTTCCTCCATGGCCCATTCGTTGAAGCACTTGACATCGACTATAGCTGGTCGACCGTAAGTTTGCTTCTCGAACTCTGTATGAGACACATATGCTCTGGCAAAAGAGCCATCTTTGGCAACAAGACCCTGAACGAGCTCGTATGCGGATGGGGGTGTAACTGGTCGTTTCACAGCCTGAGTCTCCTGTTGTGCCACCACCGCCTCAGCCTCCTTCTTCTTCTTTGGTGAGCCGAAAAAGCGACCGAATGCACTCTGCTTCTTAGGTGATGCTGGCGCTTTTACTGGGGACTCGGGTCGTGGTTGCGGCTTAGGCTCTTCCAGCTTCATCTGTAGAGTCAATTGAAACTCTAGCTCGTTGAGTACAACGAGCTCAAATTCCTGACCGATGGGAGCGTCACGAGCAAGGTCAAGCCAAGCTGTTGTGACACAGTGAAGGCCGTTATCGAGAGTCAAAGCAAATTGTGTTCGCTCATCTTCAGACTGGTCAGCAGGAATTTGACCCAATTGGCGGGGACGCTTACGCTGCGGGAATGGCAATTGCAAGTCTTTGACACCCACAACCTTGACGAAGAGACGACCTCGTTCAGCACCATCTTCGAGCTCGTCGGCTTCTTCTTCAGCAAGCTCGTCTTCGGCGACAGCGCTGAGACCATCCTGTACGTTGCTGACTTGGCCAGGTAACGGAGGAACAGAACCTTCAAGTGGTTTTCGTTTGATCGGGCTCGGCTCACCGTTGACTCGGATACTTCTTCGCCTGGATTTGGAATTCCATGGTTCCGCAGTCCATGTTGGCTGACTGACCTTGCGAGGAGATGTGATAACCTCGTTTGGCTCCGCTTGGGACATAGTGTGGTCAGTGGAGTTCTCTGCGTGAGTGGGCAAGTGTGGCTCGTCTATAGATGTGCGCTCGGTTGCGATCACAATCTTGGTGTTGTGACGCATGAGATAACCTCTCTGTCCATTGGGAGTACTGTTAGCAAATTGACCACGATCAGAAGAATTAACGGCTCGGGCGCCTGTGTGCTTGGGAAGGAGAGGGACATATGACAAATTGTAAGGTCTACTTGGTTCCTTCGAGTCAGGAATTTCGGCAGAGGGGAAGCGGCCATGGAAGGGTTGGTATAGGTTTCGAAGGGAGGATTCAAACGCTACCTTTTGAGCTTCAAGGACACGGTCAAATTCCTTGTCAAGTCCAAGTCCGAGGCTGTCGTTGCTATCATCGCGAGGGAAATCGAGCTTGACTAGACTGCTGATGCGGGTGCCAATATACTTCTTCTCTGGTTCGAGGTTCTCCGATGGTTGTCGGGCTTCTTCTTCATCGTCATTCATGGCACTGACAACATCCTGCGGTTGTTCTTGGCTTTCATCTGCGATGGAAATGGAAGGTATCGACTCCGGATTGGATGTCTCCGAAGAAGTTTTTGAGAGAGCAATATGATCTTCTTGTTCTGAGCTTGGCGATTTCGAAACAGGATGTCTGATTACGCTGGAAGGAGTTCCTGGCTCGTCAGAATCTTCTTCAGCAAAAGGGAGCTTGGGTGGCTCTAGTTGCAGTTCGGGCGTGAAGGGCCGGGTGATCTCATCTCGGAGCGCCGCTAGATCTGGTAGGCCTGCTGACATTGGTTGAAAGTCTTTTACCTGAACGGCTTGATCTGCTGTTTCGCTCTCCTGACGTGCAGAAATGTATTGACCCATGCCAAAATCAAAGCTTTTTTCTCGACCGAAATCCATGAACTCGGGTAGCGACATACTCTCTGACGAGGTAGACTCTTCAAGCTGACGTGCTGGGCTGGCCGCTCGAGGAGTCTCGATACCACCCGTCTCGGCACCGAGAACAGAAGCTTGGATGGAAAATTGTGAGTACTGGCTACGCTCCTCATCCTCGGCATCCATCTGAGAGCTCGTCTTGCGGTAGAGATCCGGGATCGAGTACAACTCATTGTCGTCAACAGGCTCGTCTTTGACGATGATGCTGTCATCCTCGTACGACTCGTCGAAGCTTTGTGTCGGGTCTTCTCGCGAAGGTATTGGAATATCTGGGTCGAAGTCGGGATGACTTGCCTGCGAGTATTGACTGTTTGACCGCGAAATGTCATCATGACCGTCACGCAGTTGTTGGAGGATAGAATCACGTGAAATATGAGTATCTACCGATTCTGCTTCTGTGACTGGTTGTGGCGTAGGTTCTTGGCTATCTTCATCCGCCTTGAATTGATCACGAACGGGACTCGATTCTTTGGAGCACGCCCGCCGCATGCGTCTTTCTCGTTGAGCGTCAGCTTCAGACTGTTGAGAAGTGTCCTCTATGATCATAGTCAAGCGTAGCCGGTCCTCCAGTGAAAACGAGCCATTACTCATACGCCTAATATCGGCCTTGGTTATGGTCGCAGCTGGTGGAGGTGATGGCAGGGCACGGTGGGACCCACTCAGTCGCTCGATAGTGCTGGAGAGGCTGTCTCGGCGCGGCTGTTGTTCAGCGTTGACTGGAGGCAGAGGGGGCAATGGACGAGCTTGGCCATTAGAATCAACAGAATTGATACTTGTTTGGTGTTGCCGTGCTACAGACAATCCTGGGTGTGCCTCGGGCTTTGGAGATCCAACGTCGTCTTCGAAGACGTCTTCCTCGTGTCGCGCGAGATCTGTGTTCGCAGTCTCTGGACTCATGAATCGCCAGTCTTCTGGTAGTACCACAGGTGTCTTTTGTGTGTCTTCGAGTGACGCATCAAAGCTATCATCATGCGGGTCAAATGAGGATCCACGCTCAAAACTGTAATCTTCGTCATACTCCTCGAAAGACTCGTAACTGCCTTCTCGAGAGCCAGAGGCAATCGAAGAAGGAACTGGCGTGGTCATCTCATACTCATTGATCTGGGGTGGAGCCTGGTCGAAAGTGACACTTTTTGCATGTCGGTGAAGGGTCTTGCCCTCTGGCAATTTCTTTTCTTCGTCATCATCATTGTCTTCCCATATGCCTGTTACTGGATCAAATCCGGAGGATCCGTGCTGCGTGCCGGTCTTCTTCGAAAGCGACGACTTGGTAGGCGATGCGTTGAGCTTGCTTGGAGAGAGGGGTGCTAGCCGAGGGGAGAAGTCAAGAATTTCAGGAGGTGTAATGCTGTTGCGCTTCGACGAGTCATCCTCAATTAACTCCTCAATCTTCACAGGGCTCGAGGGTGCGCTTGTGGTGCTGCTATAAAAAAGACATTTTCCGCCGAGAGCGTTGCCTTGTACCGAAGTACTCAAGGGTTGACCATCAAGTAATTTCGGTCTCGAGGGATCATAGTTGTTGTTCTGCTCTCGTGCAAACATACTGCTGTTCTTGACACGAGATGCTTTCTTTAAGTTTTCGATTGAAGATCGTTTCGAAGGAGAGACATTCTCTTTCGCATTTCTATTTTCGCAAGATGGAGAATTCGGATCACGGCCCTGCCAGAATACACGAGGCGAGCTAGTGCTATTATTGAAAGGAGAAGATGTTGTGGGCGAGGCCTCGTGCTTTGACAAACTGTTCTACACGTTGTGAGTAATAATCCGCAATTACTGAATGCGATCAAGCATACCCTAGGGAACGATGGACTGTTTCTGCGCAGAGCCATAGGTGACAGCTCGGCTAGTGGTCCGCCTTGGGTGAATGATAATCGATCCTTCTGGGGCGACGACGAGCCCTTTGTCGCCTTCTGGATCTGCAGTGGTGGAATCTAGGTCAAAGCGTCAGTGACTTTGGCCGTGTGTGCTATGTATATCTTGACTTACCGACTGCGCAGCCATTTTTGGTTGGATGATCAGGCAGTAGCAGCGTATTGGCACCAAGCTTAGACCATGTAGACGATGATATGATACCTTGAGGAATGCAACGAGAACCTATGCTCCTATGAAGCAGTCCTGCTGCAAATGTACGATATTCAAGCAAGAGAAGAAACGATTGACGGAAAAGTATGGAGTGAGAATCTGCGGCCGAGATTACGACCCGTTGTGAAGATGGAGTGAGAAACAATGAGTAGTATATACCATCAGTGAAGGTGGACTGCAGCTGTCGATAACAAACAGTTTTCCGGCAGTCACGGCTGTCGCAGTTGCCAGAGCAACCGGAGACGATCACGAGTTAGAGAGTACTCCTTCTCCAATTTTCTGACCTTGGCGATCATCCACTGGGATCCACTTGGCTTGTAGATCTCAAGATTTCGAAAAGTCGCAGCCTCACGAAAGGATCGCAGACGCAGCCTTTTCCTCTTCGCTTTTACTCATTCGCTATCTACTCGCGTCTCGCATCTAATGTCGAAAACAGCCCTTTGCTTGAGCTGTGAACTCCGCACCTTTGTCCGCGCGCTTCAACACACTCCACAACCATGGCGAGGTCAGCGGCGAATGGCTTCGGCCATGAAACAGCGCAAGAAGCCTACACGCATGATGCTTGCTGACGATGTATCGAGATCATCCCGATCGAAGAAAGGTGATGCGCAAAGTCCATTTGGAGGAATGAATAGAGTCGACCCTGGACCACGACTGCGCGATCCGAACAGAATACCTAAAACCATTACCTCCCATACAGGATCTGAGAGGACGTCTTCAGCTACACCGAAGAACAAAGACGATCGGCCTCTTTTCCACGCCCTGAAAATGCAGACCGCTCTCTCTTCATTATCATATTCAGCCCGCATGAATTTGAAGGACAAATTGGACAAGATCGACAACTTTGAGAGTTTTGGAATGCGTCCAGACGTCCTCGAGGCTCTTCGCAATCAAGCCCTAGGATATCTCGAAACCCTCACCCCAAGCCCTGTGCAGAGGTTAGCAATACCCGCGCTGCTGAGCAAGAAGGGTCAATTCGAAAAGAGCAAAAAGGCTGGATCGGACGCCTACGATAAGTTCCTGATCGCGGCCGAGACGGGTTCAGGGAAAACGCTCGCATATCTGCTGCCAATTATAGATGGCATTAAGAAGAATGAGGACATTGAAAAGGCAGAAGCAGCTATTGAATCAGAGAAGGATCAGAAGAAACACGCTGAAAACGTTTTCGAGGTGATTTCCCCTGAACTCGCGGATGCACAAAATCCAGACTCTGCGAGTGGCCGTCCGAGGGCGATAATCCTCCTTCCATCCTCAGAACTTGTTGACCAGGTCGGGAAAGTCGTCAAAACCATGTCGCATACTGTCAAGTATCGCTCAGCGCCAATCTCATCCTCCAATAGTGCTACCGTTATCAAGAGCAGGCTATTCAATCCAAGCGGAATTGATATTATCGTCTCAACGCCACATTTGATATCGAGTATAGCTCAGAAGGAGCCAAAGATACTTAGCAAAGTCAACTATCTGGTTGTAGACGAGGCTGATTCTCTATTCGATCGCTCCTTTCGGGATATCACTCTCGAGATAGTCGACAGAACTGCACCTTCGCTGAAACAGCTCATACTTTGCTCAGCCACTATTCCGAAAAGTCTGGATACCTTCATTGACAAGCGCTTCCCAATGATGAAACGACTTGTCACACCCAAGATACACTCCATTCCTCGAAGAGTACAGCTCGGTGTGCTCGATATTGATAAGGAGCCATACCGGGGTAACCGTGCAATGGCTTGCGCAGACGCTATCTGGCAGTTAGGCAAGGCAGAACATGATGATACTGGCGCGCATCATGCAGTCAAACACATCATTGTTTTTGTTAATGAGAGGGAGATGGCCGAGGAAGTGACAACGTTCCTGTCATCCAAAGGTATTGATGCTACAGCATTAACACGAGACACCACCGAAGTAAGACGAGGAGCCATTCTCGACAGTTTTACCTCGCCATCGAGAGTTGAGGGTGAAATGAAGGAAAATAAGAACACCAAGGGCCCGATCCCATTTGAGATCAAAGAACAATCAGAGAAGCCTTCTTCAAGAAAACTAATAAACACAAAAGTCCTTGTAACAACAGATTTGGGTTCACGTGGCATCGACACTCTGGCAGTGCGACATGCCATATTGTATGATGTACCACATACCACCATTGATTTCGTCCATAGACTGGGACGACTTGGCAGGATGAACAGAAGAGGAAGAGGTATTGTACTTGTAGGAAAGAAGGACCGAAAGGACATAGTCCGTGAGGTCAGGGATGCTATGTTCAAAGGCCAGGCACTAATATAGTGACAACCACGAATGTACGAATGAATAT
This sequence comes from Neophaeococcomyces aloes, assembly GCA_022813445.1. Classification (NCBI taxonomy): domain Eukaryota; kingdom Fungi; phylum Ascomycota; class Eurotiomycetes; order Chaetothyriales; genus Neophaeococcomyces; species Neophaeococcomyces aloes. The sequence continues at coordinate 304,340 of JAKLMK010000016.1, forward strand.
CACTGTCGCATCTCTAGAGACTCGTAACTCACAAAATGTTATGAATATAGTACCATGATTCAGAACTTCCTCCGTTGACGTTGGTGCCTCGACACTCCAGGTCACGTGACGTTTTTCCATCTTAAAGCCCATGTACTCAACGTCGTCGCTGGAAATCTTCACAATGGATCGCCCTTCTTATAGCAGTGCTATCGCGGTTTGAAATGACCAGTCCATTCATTACTGAGCCCAGAGATGAACGAACGGCGGCAACAGGCTTTTCTGAAGGTTTGCGACCGACCACTGCCAGCCATCGAACGAATCACTAATTCAAGTTAAGCTCAAGCCACCATGTGTCAATCTTAGCTCAATAGCATTGAAATTCAAGACCAAAGAAGCACCAGCCAAGGATGTTCTGCAAGCGTTGGAGGGTCTCAAATATGTGCTTCAGGAGCTGGGCAATGCTGGACAACTCGATTCCAAACTAGCTGAATACGCATTTTTCCCTCTTGCTCAGCAGGTCTTTAACGAGACCGCGCGATTGTCATCACGATGCTTGGAAATAGCAGCCGAGTGCGTGACGCTTCTTGTGATCCACGGCTACCAGCAGTTACTGCTACCGGAACTGGGCAAACAGTTGCTGATCTTGATGTCTATGCTGGCAGGGGCTGGACCCAAGAACCAGGCTGACCCAGCAACAGACGAATTGAGAGTCGCTGCCTTCGACTGCATGTCTGCTGTTATCAAAGCTTTGAAGACCTCGAAGAATGGCCTTACGATCTTCGAAGATCAGGGCACGAAGAATGTGGTTGACCAACTGATATACCTCCTGCTTGCAGCCATCACTGACAGTCCATCAGATCTAGTGCAGTCATCGGCCTCAGATGTGCTCTCGCTACTTATCACTACAATCAGAAGTCGTGTGTTCCTTGCCAGCCTACTACCAAGAACAGTTTCTTCTCTCACTAGGGCTCTTAAGCCTAGCACTAAAGCACGTCGGACACAAAAAGTGCTGACATCCAACTTGAAAGCTCTTCGACTAATCTTGAACCGCACACTTTCCGATGTTATTGCTGTAAATTCAACCAACGACGAGGAGAAGGAGATCTTGAGTGAATCTTGGCTGAAAGCCACTGCTGGACAAGTCAAGAATGCCCTGCTGCAAATAGTCAAATTGCGAGCACATGACGGTGCTTTGGTTCACGCAGAGCTAGAAGAGCTTTGTGTCATGGTCATAGAGGAGTGTCGGGCTACTCTTGCTGATTCTGTTCCTGTTGCACTTGAGACATTGATCGTGCTCTCTACTCAAGCTAATGGCAAGCGTGTTCAGTCGACCACGAAGCATCTGGTCATTGCATATCCGGAAGCAGCAGAAATACTTCGTTCGAACTTTGCCAGCTTGTATCAATCTTTGCCTCGGCTGATGCAAGGCCACGATGAACAGAATAAGCAGCGAGCCCTGCAGAAATTGACAGCCATGCTGCAGATACTGCCGGAGGTAGAGTTGAACATGAGAGTTGCTGAAAGCGATTTTCTATCGATGTTGGTCAGCAGTATCGGTAACATCATGCAAGAATCTACCCCTAATGCCGTTGAGGTGCAGGACACTTCTTCCAACTCAATCGATGCGATGATTAGCTTCAGGTCAAAGGAGAACAACCATTTCACACCCTTTCTGCTGAGCCATGAGAGCCAGAGGGAAACCGTTCTGCACCTACAGTCCTTGTTTACCTGCATGAGACAGCTTCCTGAGCGATCCAGCATTTCACGCTATCTTGTCGACCTTGTCGCGGACTCCGATGCAACTTCAAGAGTCGTTCCTTTATGGCTGGCACTGAACCTGCTCCGTGAAGATGAATCAGATCTGTTAGAACTGGACAGGCTGCTTGTATCGACAGATTCTGAGAATAAGCAGTTGAGTCGATCGACACTGTTAGCAGACTTACACGCTACTACACTACCCTTGTTGGCGGCTGCTTTCGATGAGCGTTCTGGAAGGCAGTATCAATGGCAGTCACAAGCATTGGCACTGGAATGCTTGATCATGTACGCTCAAACGTTTGAAGGAGACTCATATCGCCCAGAATTGATGGATACCTTGTATCCTGTATTATCCTTTCTTGGCTCAACGAATACTATCCTGCAATCCCACGCGATGACTGCACTCAACTGCCTAGCAACGACTTGTCAATACTCATCAACCACAGATCTTCTCATAGACAACGTCGACTACCTTGTCAATTCTATTGCGTGGAAACTAAACACTTATAGTCTCTCTCCTGAAGCACCTCAAATTCTTCGGATGATGGTACATTTATGTGGTGCACAACTCCTTCCGTATCTCGACGATCTCATCCAGTCAATTTTCGCAGCACTTGACAGCTATCACGGCTATCCGGAATGGGTCGAAGCGATGTTTTCAACACTTAAGGCCATTGTCGACGAGAGTGTCAGACGACCTCAACTTACCACAACGCAAGAAAGTAACCCTATCAATCACAAGAAAGGAGAAACCCCAATCTCCAATCCAAGCGATATCCTCGATGATCTGAAGTCACGCAAGAGACGTAAACTCGACTTTAACAGACCAGCAGAAGAAGCACCGACCAAAACACCGCATAGACCCTGGACAAACGAACTCGACGGACCATCTTTTCCCAAACCCCCTAACACTGACGACGACCCAGAACTCACTCAAACTAACGACAGTGACCACCTCGCCCCAACAAAACAACCAGAAGACGCCGAGAAAAAACTCTCCAAACCCCACACCCTCCTCCTCTCAATAGCAACCTCAACAATCCCCCATCTCTCCTCCCCATCCCCCCAAGTCCGGCACCTCCTCCTCGGCCTCCTAAAAGACATCTCCCCCCTCCTCAGCCAAGACGAAAACTCATTCCTGCCGCTAATCAACGCGATCTGGCCAGTCCTAGTACCCCGCCTCTTCGCATCACAAACCACAGACCAAGACCTAACCACCAACACCGAAACAGCATACAACATCTGCGCCGCAGCCGATACTATAGCTATCCTATGTGAAACAGCAGGTGATTTCCTAGCCAGCCGCATCGAAGACATTGCCCAACAACTATTCCGCTTGTTCAAGAAGGTGGGCAGCGGTCGAGGAAGATATAAATCCGGCATATACACACAACACCTCGGTCTCGGAGACGGTGGCAGTACAACAGGCAGCGGCAGCGACATCAAAGGCCCCGTAACTCTTACCCTCACCACCACAAACCCCCCTCAACATCATCATCAACAACCACCCTCCCACGTCCTCCGAACATCCCAATCCCAGCTCCAGAAATCCCTGCTAAACCTCCTCCTCACAATAACGAGTCACGTAACTTTACAACAAGACACAAGCGACGAGATAATGAATCTTCTGCTCCCGTTTCTGTCGGATCCGAAAGAGGGTGGGAGAGTGAGGGAGGTGGTTGGGGTTTATAATGCTGATGCTTTGTGGCTTTATGAGGTGGGACATGGGGTTGGTAAGGTAGGGTTGGGAGGGGGAAGTGGGATTGTGGATTTTGATGCTGAGGTTGGCAATGGGGATGGGGATGGAGGTGAAGAGGATGTGCCGGTGTTGAGGAATGGGTTGAAGGATAGAGGATTTAGGTTGGTCGGGTTGTCGGCGTGAGGGTATACTACTACGTAAGCAAGTGCATCGGTGAGTGTGCATGGTCTAGGTTATGGGTTCTTTGATGGCTCACAGTGGCTTGGTGGTATGTGGGTTGCGTTTACGAACGGTTATGTACATATATATGAGGGATGTACCACTGGGACATTAACGCATTGTACGTAGATGCGCGTGTACATACTGTAAGTACGAATGTACATACGTAGGTTCGTTCTTCAAATCGGAGGTTTAACGCTGCAGCTTTCTGCTGGCGCTCGACCTGAATCCCGCTCGGCTTTACAGTTCATCCTTCTCTTTCGCAGGAGTAACGATTTTCTGTGCCTGGTCTTGTACCTCGCTAACAACATCCTTCAGCTTATCCTTCAATCCGCCCAATCCAAGTTTCTCAGTTCCAGGTCTCGTATGCTCACTCTGAACCCACAAGCCACGTTTCACCAAACCTCTCTTGACAATACTTGTGATCATCTCATACGCAACCTGCGCACCAGCCAGTGCGGTTCCCTCTCCTCGATCATCATACCCAGGACTTACCTCTACAATATCCGCTCCAACGATATTCAGGCCCTCGACACCACGGAGAATTCTGATCAGTTCACGCATTGTCCAACCACCTGGTTCTGGCGTGCCGGTTCCAGGCGCGATACCAGGATCCAAAACGTCAATGTCGACAGAAAGGTATACGGGTGTCTCAGTGCCGATGGTGCTCAGGATTAGATCGATGATACCCTGCGTGCCTAGTGTGTCGATGTCGTCGGTCTCGATACGCAGGAAACCTTGACGGGTATCGTCTTCATAATCGGCGAAGTCGTCACCAGCAAGCCGTGTACGCAGTCCAGCGTGCACACTCGTGTCATTGAGTATCAAACCCTCTTGACTCGCGATCCAAAACATGCTACCGTGCGTAAGGTCAGATTGAGCACCGGGACTCTCGAACCAAGCACTCGGGTACTTGCCCGGATGCCATGTGTCTAAATGCGCATCGAAGTGCAACACCGCTACAGCCCCGCCATACACCTTGTTCAACGCCCTTAGTGCTGGCAGAGCGATAGAGTGGTCGCCGCCTAGCACTACGATCCTTGGATGAATCCATCCACTCACCTCATCGTAACTTAGAGGTCGTCTGTTGAGCAGTTCTAGGTACGCCTCGGACATCTGACGCAGGGCAAGAGCATTGTCGAAAGGTGTGACAGGAATATCGCCGCAGTCAAGAATGGAAGGCCAAGAAGTGTAGGGATTGAGTCCGGCACGGTGATTGAAGCCTCGGAAGGTGGTTTGACGAGCTGATGCACTCCTGATAGCACGGGGTCCGAAACGTGCGCCAGGACGGAAGGAGACGGAGGTGTCGAATGGAATGCCGAGGATGGCTATGTCGTAGGAGGTCGCGGGATGGGTTAAGCAGCGAACGTAAGGAAGATGGGCGTATGTAGCGATGCCAGAGAAACCGAACTAGGTAGCGCTGTCAGAAAGTACATTATGCTGAGAACATGCATTGATGTCAATGATCGTTGGTCGTGATAACTGCAGTTTTGTGTTCTCGAGGAAAAAGGTATGTATAGATGAATAAAATCCAATCATTCTCGCAGCTCCGTCTGGTAGCAGTTCCTTGCCCATGTCTGTAACCGCTACTGCTTGGATCACATATGTAGGAATGAACAAGAGAACTCACATCAGTTCCCCATTTCCTTTCCAATTCCTCAACAGGAGTACCCCCTTCGACTGGTAGTTCTAATGGCGGGTTATCATAGAAACTAGCCCTGCTGAGGCGGAGAAGTGCGAAGAGGAAGATCAAGCTCAAGATGAAGAACTGCATTTCGAGGACAACTATACAACACGACACAAGCAAGCAGCACCAGGCATATGTTTTGGTAGACTAATGTCAACACATGTACGTTTTCATCAAGATATACGTTCTGTGTATGGTGTTGTAAAGGATGCCAAACATCGTCACTTCCGTCATCGCCAGCGGACACATCCGGCAGGAAGCACGCCGCGATAAGAAAGCACCTTCCGTAACAGAAAAGGTTCATGTTCCCTTTTTGTTAGGTACACTCCACCGACCACAGCTGCATCTACGTATTATTCGTCCAAAAGACCATCGATCCAACAGCGGTTCATTGCTTACATTACCACCGAAACAGAAGTCCATCAATAGTATAAGCGCAAGAGACAAATCCCAACATGAGATGAAATGAGATGCGCAGAGTCGTGGTGACTGGCCTAGGAGCCGTTACCCCTTTGGGAGTTGGTATTTTGTGCCCAGCAACCTCCGTTCTCTCCCCAGACCAGGGAGCTAACGACTTAATCAGGAGTCAAACGAACATGGCAACGACTCATCAATGGTGATTGTGGTATTACATCGACACGACATCTAGGATCTGAATTTGCCGCCTTACCTAGCCAGGTAGCTGGGACAGTGCCCCAGGGATCGAAATCAGTGGGTAGATGGACAGCAAGCGAGTGGTGTAGTCCAACAGTGAGTGTGGAGTTGTCGTGGTGGTAGTAACGGAGGGATTTTGACGTGGTATTGTTGTAGGAAATCAAACAGGCTGCTAAATTCGCCCAGTATGGACTTGCAGCGGCGGCCGAAGCGCTCGAGGATGCCGGGATTGAAACCGAAACAGGACGAGAATTGGACGAGGAGATGACAGTAGGTACGCTGGCAATGACTGCAGACGTGGAAGCTTACGAGAGGGTAGGGAGTGTGTCTTGGCTCTGGAATAGGGAGTTTACAGGAACTCTACGAGACATCCATTGCATACAACGAGCAGGTGACCAGAAACAACCAACTATGTCGGGAGTACACACGTTGACAAGCCTTGCAGAAGAACTACCGGAAAATCCATCCTTTATTCGTCCCTCGCATTTTAATCAATCTGGGTGCTGGACACATCTCAATGAGATATGGCTTCAGAGTACGTATTCATTCTGCCTAAGCACCACTTCCATTTATTAAAATCCAAAACCCGCAGGGCCCGAACCACACAGCAACAACAGCATGCACAACAGGAGCCCACTCCGTCGGCGACGCTATGCGTTTCATTCAACACGGTGATGCAAACATCATGGTAGCTGGAGGCGCCGA